>JACEFZ010010959.1:210000-352500 GCA_014155875.1 Cepaea nemoralis | reverse complement strand
GTTGTAACTACACCCCACCCCTCTCCCCATTGTTTTCCCTTGCTTTCCGTCAACGAAACAAAACAACATCACATAATTAAATTAAACAATACTAACTAGATAAAAGCGTAATCAATAAGAAATTAACATACATTTCTGCAGTTCAAACATTTACATTAAATGCATTTCTATTTCAATTAATGAATATAATTCATGTTGATTTCCAAATGCATCTTATTTTGCACAGCATTACTTCACGTTTTGACAGTCACGTGTATCGCAAATGGGTTTTTTAATTTTCTGTTTTCAATTCCAGTACATTGGCCATGTACTCAGAATGGACAAGTCAAGACTCCCCTACCAAGCCCTCATATGGTCACCAGTAGGGAAAAGAAAACGGGGAAGACCAAGAGAGACCCTGCGTAGAACCATCATTAGAGAAGGCTCATTCAATGGCCAAGTAAATATCCAAGATCTACAACAGGTAGCAGCGAACCGCCAAGCATGGAGAGACAGGACTTCTGCCCTATGCGCCGCCTTAGGCTCAAGAGGAAAGACTAACTAACTAACTAATTCCAGGAAATTATGCAATATATCTCTTTCTCTTGGGGTAGTCATGTTCCATAATAAGTCGAAATTGCCTTTTCTTGTTTTATTTAGTTGTTAATTTTCGGGGGGGGGGGGGGGAAGGGGGGGGGGGGTTAGGATGAGGCAGGGCACTACTAACGCGGAGGAATAATGACAGGTTCACTTGCCTGAGAAAAGATTGGTCAGGATTCACTGCTATAAATGAATACAATTGAATTACCTAACAAAGCAGCTCGGTGATCTGAACTTTACTGACGACATTGCCTTCCTGTCGAGTACACGAAATGAGATACAGGATTAACTAACAACACTAGATGGGAGGCCACAACAACTTGCTAAAAATACACAGAGGAAAGACACATATATTGAGAATAAATCAAGCAAATGTTAGCCTGATCTCCGTTGGGGAAACCTCACTTGAAGAGACAGAATCATACACCTATTTAGGTAGCTATGTAGACACAAAGGTAGAACAGATAAAGATATCAGAATACGAATACAGAAGGCTAAATGGACTTTCATGGCAGGTGTGGACGTCAAAAGAAATTAAGCTTAGCACAAAAATTGGAATATTCAATTTAGCGATAAATCGGTACTGCCAAATGCATTAGAAACACGGAGTACAACGAAAACAATTACAGATAAACTCACTAACTGGTGCCAGCGCAATAAGAGAAGGAATACAATGATATAACAAAATCACCAATGTGGTGTTCACGGAGAGAACTAGACCCCCCTCCCCTAAAACCGGGTTTAAAAGTCAAAGAGAATAGACTTTATTTGCACCTGGTTTTATCCCATATGACTCGGTCTCTTTCCGTTGTGCGACCTGCGGAAAGCTTCACACAAAGCACGAACTCAGTAGCTCCAGTGATCACTCCGAGAAAACTGCACTCGTAAAGCGAACGACGTAGAACGGAATCGAACCCATAACATTTGGAGCGCGAAGCAGGCGGCGTAACCACTTCGCCACGGAGCGTCTATAAACAAGACAAATACCAATGAATCAAGGGGTGAAGAAAAGCGCTAGTGCTGGATAGGCCATACACAGAGAAAACCCGAGATAATTGTAAAACTAGAAAAGCCTTTGTCTGGAACAAGCATGGCTAAAGTGCTGGAGGAAGAACTAAAAATTCACGGAGAAGAGAAGTAAAAATAGAAATTAACAATACAGGACAAATATGGACAGGGCTGGGTGGCACAACTAAAGATATGGGAGCTTCTAGGTTCCATTTGGTCTGTACATCACTGCTTGTTGTGGTATAGTGTAAGTTTGTTGCCTAGATAATGTGGCCAAAACATTTCAATTGCAGTCTTCTAATTAAATTTAGCGCTGCTGTCACCCCTACTTTTGACATGAAATCACCGTTTCTGATTTTACCTCTTCTTCATTCGTCGAATATTCTTCTCATTAATCGAATGTCCGTTTTAATTTTTCTTTTTGTGTTGTGGAGTCTTTGTTGTTCTGCTTTTGATTTTGCAATTATTGTTTGATCGTCTGCAAATAGTTCTTTAATGGTGTGTGTGTGTGTGTGTGTGTGTGTGTGTGAGATAGTGTGTGTGTGATTGTGTGTGTGTGAGAGAGAGAGAGAGAGATAGTGTGTGTGTGTGTGTGTGTGTGTGAGAGAGAGATAGTGTGTGTGTGTGTGATTGTGTGTGTGTGAGAGAGAGAGAGAGATAGTGTGTGTGTGTGTGTGTGTGTGTGTGTGTGTGTGTGAGAGATAGTGTGTGTGTGTGTGATATTGTGTGTGTGTGAGAGAGAGAGATAGTGTGTGTGTGTGTGTGTGTGCGAGTGTGTGTGTGTGATTGTGTGTGTGTGTGTGTGTGTGTGAGAGAGAGATAGTGTGTGTGTGTGTGATTGTGTGTGTGTGTGTGTGAGAGAGAGAGAGAGATAGTGTGTGTGTGTGTGATTGTGTGTGTGTGAGAGAGAGAGATAGTGTGTGTGTGTGTGTATGTGCGAGTGTGTGTGTGTGATTGTGTGTGTGTGTGTGTGTGTGTGAGAGAGAGATAGTGTGTGTGTGTGTGATTGTGTGTGTGTGTGTGTGAGAGAGAGAGAGAGATAGTGTGTGTGTGTGTGTGCGTGTGTGTGCGAGTGTGTGTGTGTGTGGATTCGGTTGCTTTTAACTCAAGCACAGACCATACAAGTGCTATTACTTCTAGTGCACTGGACTTTTTTTTGCGTGTGGATTATCTTTCCCTATTACCAGGGACGCTCACTATCAGGCGGACCCACTCCGACTTCTGTGGTACTTGTAGTTTACGTCCCAAAGTCACGGAATAAAACTCGACATTTTAGTCCAACTGACTGGAGTAGAGGTTGAACCCGCTACTTTGGCATCGGCTCACCGGAAATTTAAGAGAGCACTATTATCCATTCAGCCATGCTGACCTCCTTTTAAAGGCGTTTGTGATGATAACACAGAAGAACAGTGTAATATTCGAAAATAATAATCAAGGACAATGTGGGGTGAAATATAATAAATGAGAATAAGGACAAGTTCGCTAGGGGTATTCCGTATGAATGGGAACTCAATCCCAAACACGCCCTCTATAGGAAATAATACACTGGCTCGAGAAACCCTCAAGCATTGAACAAGGCAGGAAAGGGTGCAAGTTCAACACTAATATAGAAGAAATATTTCCCATAGAAGGCTGGGAGATCCGGGAAGTTCTACCACAGACACTCTAGTAACTAGTCACTCTACACAGAAGGTGTGTCTATGTGTAAGTGCCCCGCCCCACATTTAATCTCCCATATATATATATATATATATATATATATATATATATATATATATATATATATATATATATATATATATATATATATAAACAATGACAAGTATCCACTGTCATGCACATCCACAGTATTACATAACAGATGGGAAACAACCACTGTTAGACGCAACAACGGTATTACATAACAGACGGAACAACCAATGTTAGACAAAAACACCACAATGAATCACTGTATCACATAACAGATGGAGAACAACCATTGTTAAACAACAACAGTAACCATAACTGGACTATAAACATCAACTTTGGAACAATGTTTACAATGAATTAACTTCAAAGCTTGGTTAAACCAAAACAACAAACCACTGTATTGTGAAAACATTTGGGTCCTGGACAAACCCTGTTGGCTGAACCATGGTGACATATACATGAAAGAAATGATCATATTCAGGCAATGCACACAAATTATACAACCAGAACAGACTTCCCCAAAAATCCCCAAAAAGATTCACATCAAATACGTGTGTCACACACAAAACAAAGCAAATGAAAACCAATCAATACAAAGACATATGTAAAGACAAACTACCTCATCTATCTCTAGAACTATCCTATGTGTCTGTTGATGATTCCTTCTTCTTCATTATCCACTAGAAACACCCACTCGCTATAATCCAGGAAAACAGCTGCTTTATATATATATCCATCTATTCAGAAAATTGGGGATTGCACACACACACACAAACACACAAACACACACACACACACACACACACAGAGCTTTCACCTCCGGATCATATATCCAAAGCTTAAACATGAAGGGGTAATCCATATGAATCCACCATGAATATACTGTAATCCACCAAGTCACAGCTGCTAAGTAACTGGGCTAGGGGCATTCCGGCGTGGTATAACAGACAGGTATAAGTCTGAAGCGTTCCGGCGTGGTGTAACAAACATGTATAAGACTTCAGCTGTCCATGTGATTGATTCAACCAGGATCAGGCACAGAAACTTTCAGCACATCTTTGGATGAGGAGGGACATCACATTATCCATAGTATTTCCTGACAGAGCTAACTTGAATTGGGCATAAATATTCCAGCCCTTTTCTGGGTTAAGATGTAGACTATGTCTTTCTTCAGCTAAATACACGACTTGATTGACCGGGAGTTGGTATAATGCTTGATTGTCCATGTCTGGGATATGATGGATGAGAAGATTCAAAGGAAGCAGTTGGTAAATCCATACTTTTCAATGATGGTGAACCCCAGACTATCCATGAGCCTCTGGTATATGACAGTTGAACGTGGAATCAGGCTGTGACTTTTAGAAGAGGGTATACTCTGGATTCATCTAGGCCAGGCATGTCTCATGCCTTTGCAGACATTGAAATGATGTACACCGTCTGTAAGTTCCCAGAGGTAGGGAATCCACTTCAGCATGGTCAAAGTCCATTAATTACCCAGGCATTTACATACAGGTTCAGGGTGCTGCGGCAGTAACCAGCACTCTTTAATTCTCGAATATTAGGGGTAGGCTGATAACCCAGTTTCCTGCCTCTAAATCCAAGCGTGGTGACTATAACTCCAGTTCCAAATACTCCACCCGCATCTCTCCAGCGCTATAATAATGAAGAAAAAACAGGGTCGATATACATTAGTACTAAAACAAATATTTTGATAACAGTGTATCATAATAAAAAATAAAGGAAACAAAAGGGAAGAAGAAAGAAGGGTGTTTCTAGTTTCCTAGCACTTGTCGCCTTCTGTAGAGTTTTGTCTCACTCCAAAAGTGAGTGAGTTATCTACTCAATAGGTCTCTTCTGGACTGATACTGGAGCTTACTGAGGGGAGGGCTTATTCACCTCCTAAATATCCAAACGTCCTGATAGAACCGCTGTCACAACATGGACAAAATGCCTGAGATAATGGTCTCATGTAAACAATTCATAAATCTCCTTTCCATAGTTACAAACAGCATTAGGTAAGTACCACTGACTAATGGCAGAAGGCTAGTTTCCAGATCAGTCATCTCCTCTTTCATCACCATCACCATCATCATCATCATGTGTCTGTCCCCACTGGGGTGAATCTATGTCTACTCCAGCAATAACAATCATGAACCTAAAGGGTAAAATACTCATAAAAGAGAAATCATGTGAATCTTTTCCCATACAGTGTAGGAATAACTTAGTGGGCAGTTACCCAACATCTCAATGTCAAAACACAAGAGCATAGTATCCCTTTCCCACTCACTTGAGATTATATATCATACAAAATGAAAATCCCATAACAGAATTTATGAAAAAGACTACCAGACAATCACACCTCTGTGTATTTACAACAATGTAAACAAAAGATTAACTGCTAAGTGCATGATAAGTCAAGTGAGAATATCTCTCTCTATCTAACATACTATTTATGTTGTACACAGATAGTAATATTTCTCCCTCATAAGAAAATAGAAATATAATATGCACTCAGAAAGAAAAATTTACAACACAGAGACAATTTGCGAAAGATAAGCATTTAGGAATAAAATAGGTTCACAGAGCGTATCAGAAAGGTGACTCATAGCAAGATTACATTGTAAGCCTTATGAAAGCCAACTGGACAACATGGCGATGGACAGACTGCGCAACTCACACCAACTTTTCAATGAAAAGTGATTCTCATATTTTTCACACACACACACACACACACACACACACACACACACACACACACACACACACACACACACACACACACACACACACACACACACACACACACACAACTTAAATCATGATATTGTTTGGAAACGCATTTATCCTAATACATAAAATAAGATATGTCTTATAATACTCACCCAAAGCGCAGAGAATAAGTGGGCTATTAATTATCCCATTAACAATGGGTCACTAGCTAACTTGAAGATTACATGGCGACTGACGAGGCCGGCTTTGTCTAGCTAAGCCTTTGTCTCGATAAGCGCCTTTGTTCCGGGGCTCAGCCAATCAATTGGCCTTATTTGAAACCAAAGTTAGTTTCGTTAATTCTCCCGTCGTAACTTTTAATAGCCTCTCCTTTTTAAGGTAGCACCTATAGCAATGTCTTCTTGGAAAGGACTGCGGGATGATACACATTACGTTACAGGCAATAAATTTTGAAGATGGACGTTCAGAATGTTCTTAACAATATAAAAACTGACAAGAACCCAGCTGGCGATGTCTCAGAAGTGACCGGTTTTTGTGCCTTATGCAGAAATGTGTGGCTGCTGGTCTTCTAGTTGACTGCCGCTTCCTTTGACGATGAACTGTGTTTCGTGGAGTACTATTGTTTTGGCATTCTGGAGACGGCATTATTCTTCTTCTTCTTTCGTTCGCTTGAAATATGTCTATAACTGCAATGTTGTCTCTTGTATGAATCTAACAGTCTTTTTTAGTTCACTCAGCGGTCCATAGAGTTTATCTTCCACTGTTGTCTCTCTAGGCCAGAAGGTTCGCCTGGATATGTTGTAGTTTGGGCAGTCCTGGTGTATGTGCTCTGCTGTCTGCGACGCCAAACCACATATGCACATGACTGAGTCACCAATCTTGAATTTTGTATACATGTGGTTGCGTAATCCATTGTGTCCTGTTCTGAGACGCAGAATAATGACCTCTTCTTGTCTGTCCATAACGTGGTAGTCGTCTTGAGTAGGGTTTGATGGCCTTCTGACTGATTTGATTATTCTTTTGTTTTGGTGGAATGTAATAGGCATATCAGGCTGTTCTTCTTTTGCTCCTTCCTTAGCCAATCGATCAGCTCTGTCGTTTCCGGGTACTCCAAAATGGGATGGTATCCACTGTATGGTGACCTTATGCTGACTGCTAAGTTCAGAAATTAGTGTCTGTCACGGTCTTGTTTTACACTAACAATTGCTCGTGTTCTCTAACAGGAGTGAAACAATCATACATAGAGAATGATTGTACTCAAACACACGGCGACATAACTGAAACACTTTAATCACACTTCTCAACGGCATTCGTATAATGCTGCGCTCACACTTAGCGACAATGCCATTTACAGATACTTACATATACTATACAAGTTCATAAATGCATGGAATAAAGCACTCACTCAGTCTCTAGATCAACTCTACAAAGCATACAGGCTTTCTTCCATCTATCATAGAACAATACATAAATACGTGCAACACTCTCTTTCATGTCCGTCCAGTCTCGAAGTCCTAGGCCGTCTGAGCTACCAGCGATGGTTCATAGTTGGCCCTGCTTTCAGTCCTCGTGCGCTTCATGCGTCACGCTGACCACTGGCCACCCACTGCGTAGTAGCTGTTAGTCGAGTTCACGGTCGTACTTGGTCGTCGCCTACAGGCGATGGCGATGGAGATTCTGACACTCTCCGCCGCCCCCTCTTATTGAAGGGATATCCTTTCATTATGGGTGTTTATAGTTGGTTTAAGTTAATAATATCTTTATAAGTCAGAATCGACTAACTGTTTATACAGTTAGGTGTCTCTCTGGTATGTTTATTGACATTTACTTGGTAATGATGCATGATACACATTTCCTTCAGTGCTGCCATGAGGCTACTCTCATCAAGTATTGTCCCCTAGTTGGATTTGTACCTTGGTTGACAATGGACTTAAGCCAGTCCAGTAGTTATCAGCGACTAACGCTATCCTTCAAGCAACGCACTACCTCACAACACAAGAAAAAATCCCAAAAAGAACATGTTAGGCCCTAAATAATCTCCCGTATGAGATTATTTCAGAATTAGAAACCCACCGATATGGTCGGATAGTCCAATCCTGGTCCCCAAACTTAGTAACTATATTCCACGCATAGTTGACGTCACATGGTGACCTGTAGTCATTCTGGCTACTATGAAAAAGATAATATATGCATGCTTACATTTTCCCAACATGTCAGATCGTTTCTCCTTAGGTGTAATGATGAAACGTTATAGGAGGTAATTTTCAAATTCTTTCAAAACAATAAAGTACATTTGTTATTTCTATTCTAAGCGTCATAGTTTGATATTTATTTTCAATAGTGGCATACTTGACACCATTGAGAAAAAATTAATCAATCAATAATTCTTAGATCACAAATATATAAATCCTTTCATTCAGTTAATCATATGTAAATTTTAGTGTCCCAAAATCATCCAATCTGTCATTCATTCGTGACTATTTTTGTTATAGTCTGGTATTTTTGATAAATTTAGAAAATAATTCGAAAAGTAAACGGAAGTACACAACTGATGTGTTCACACGTTGGAGTAACACACACTGTTCTTTTACACGTTTTGGATTACACTGTTCTTGTACAAGTTTGGATTAAACTGTTCTGGATGCGTTGAATTCCTCTACTGTCGTCTATTTAACACAGTTATAAAGTTAAAATGTTCGAACAATTTCCTGTGCTTATATCACTAGTATACATACGCTCTGGGACTACTGGATGTTACCGAAAGCTGGAGTACAGTAAGTCTATACAGATGTGTAGTACTGTTCTTGTAACACTGTTCGTAGAAATGATACTAAAGGTTTAAAATCACTGTCCTTTCACGTTCTAATCGTTCATTTGTTCATCACCTTCACTAGTTAAGATGTATTTCGAATAAATTGCAGTACTTAGTCCTTATCACAGTAAGTCACTTTTCACAGCGTTCTTTGTCTAACTAGATCTTATTCGCTGGACCGTGATAGCTATCTGAGCGCCATAGGTAACAGCCTTAGTCTTTGCGCACAGGCGTAGTTAAACTGTCGTTGGACGTCTCGAGAGGACATCTTGAGAGTAGGTCTGCAATCGTATTTTCAATCCCGCTGATGTGTCTTATTTCGAAGCTGTAGTTCTGGAGTAATAACGCCCATCTGGCGATTCTGTGGTTTTTCGGTGTTCCTTTCGTAATAACAGGTAATGGGTTATTATCTGTCTCAACGATGAAATGTTTACCTAGCAAATATTTAGATAAATTTTAAATAGCATAAATTAATGCGAGGCCTTCAAACTCTGGTGTAGACCATCTGCCTTTTCTTGGTGACAACTTGCGGCTTAAATAATAGACTGGATGTAAGATGTCATCATAGGATTGTAACAAAACGGCAGCTATACCTATCGTGCTCGCGTCAGTTCTCAATCTGAAAGGAATGTTCAGATTTGGCAATTTTAGTATGGGATTGGAAGAAAAATATGACAATACTTTTGTAAAGGCAGATCTCAGGCCCTCTCTGTTTACAATTTTATTCGGTTGGTTGTTTGTTAACAGATTTGTAAAACTTTCTGTCAAACTAGAAAAGTTAGGTATGAATCTTCTGTAATAATTCAACACTCCTAACATACTTCTTACTTCCTTTTTGGTTATAGGAAGTAACAGTTTTAGAATTCTAGAAACAATATTGTCATCAGTTGTAACATATCCATCACAAATTTTGTTGCCTAGAAAATTAATTTCATGATAGGCAATTTCTACCTTTGCTGGCTTTCCTGTCAGGCCATGTTGCCTGATGCGTTCAAAAGTTTGTCGTAGCGTCGCTAGGTGTTCTGTCATTGTCCTTGTGTGTACACAGATGTCGTCCATATATGATAGAATGTTGGGTATGTCTGCCAGTAACAGTCTTGTCATTCTTACAAATGTCGCTGGGGCATTGACTAGCCCAAATGCTGTCAAGTTGATAGAGTCTTCGGTCATGGGTATTTGCCAGTACCCTTTTGTCATGTCGAGTTTTGTAAAGTATTTGGCATCTATCATTTCTGTCAACATGTCCTCACAGTTAGCCATCGGTTCTGAATCTAATTGTGTTATTGCGTTGAGTTTTCGATAATCAACGCATAGGCGTATTGAGTCGTCCTTTTTTTAAAAACAATTACGATAGGAGAACAATATTATGATTGTGATCTACTAATAATTTGGTTCTTCTCCAAGTCTAAGATTTCTTGGTGTAATTTGTCTTTGTAATGTATAGGTATTAAATACGGTCTGCATTTTATTGGTAATTGAGCTGTCAGTATGATCTGGTGTTCTACTAGATCTGTCTGTCCTGGATGGATGGAGAAAATGGTTCTATAGTCGTGTAACAGTTGTCTGTCTCAGTCTGAGAGAGATCGGGAGATAGTTTGATGTCTTGCAGTGTGTTTGTCGTATTGAGTGATGGGACTGGTATTTCGTCTGTATCTTTTAAGTCTGTGTGGTCCACTACGGTTGTGTTTGCTGCTGTCTCGTCTTGGTCTTCGTCTCTGTTGTAGTAGGGTTTCAACATGTTAATGTGGAATATTTTGTTCTTGTTCTTAATTGCAACTTCGTAGTCTACTGTAGAAATTTGTCTTAGTATTTTGAAAGGTCCTTGCCAAGAGTCTGCTAGGAGATTTTTATCGCTGTGTAAGAGAAGTAGTATTTCCTGTCCTCGTGTCAACGTTATTGTTCTGTTTTTGTTCTGCTGGCATACTCCCTGTAGATGGCACAAGATTGTATTAGTGATTCTTTGGCTAATATGCATGATTTCATGATTCTGTCACGTAATGTTGTAACATGCTGGTATGGTGAAAGGTCCTTGCCAAGAGTCTGCTAGGAGATTTTGTCGCTGTGTAAGAGAAGTAGTACATCCTGTCCTGGTGTCAAAGTTATTGTTCTGTTTTTTTTCTGTTGGCATACTCCCTGTAGATGGCACCAGATTGTCTTAGAGATTCTTTGGCTAATATGCATGATTTCATGATTCTGTCACGTAATGTTGTAACATGCTGGTATGGTGACACTATTTTCTGTTCATTGTGCAATTCAGTTAACAAACTCTTATAAATTGCTAATGGGCCACGTGGTCTGGCTCCATACACTAACTCGAAAGGTGAAAACCCAGTGCTAGAGTAAGGTACTTCTCGATAGGCGAAAAGTGTAGCAGGTAAAAAGGTGTCCCAGTCATTTGGGCATTCTTGAGTTACTTTCGCTAACATGTGTTTTCTGTCACCATTAATTTTCTCTATAATACCCGTTGAATGAGGGTGATAGGGGCTGTTGAAACATTGATTAATGCCTAGCCTTTTGTTAAGGGCTTGAATTGCAGCGGAAATAAACTGGCTTTCCCTGTCAGATAGAATCCTATCGGGAAAACCTATCCTAGCAAAGATGTGGACGAAAACGTCTATGATGTCTTTAGATGTAATGTTTTTAAGTGCAATAGCCTCAGGCCAACGTGTACATAGATCAATTACTGTTAAAATATATTTATTTCCTCTTGATGTTACATGGTTTTAGTACCGTTTGTGCTATGGTATTGGCATCTTTTGTGTAGTTTGGGTTTAGTAGCTCTAATGTCTCAGTTTGGTTTGTCTGAGATTGTAATTCTGCAGCTGATCTAGTTACTGCGTTATTTGATAAAATATTTTCAAAGCAAAATGTTATAAGGTCATGTGGCATATCATTAACTTCAGGGGGATTACCAATAATTATATCACAACATGGATTAAACAATGTTGCGCATTTAACCTTGCCCGTCAAAAATGGTGTTTGAATGTATGCCCATGCAAGTGGGTATTTCTCAATATTTCCTGAGAAAGTTCAGTATGTTACATGTTTGCCTGTGTAATATGCAGGTTGTATAAAGTCTTTCCTTAAACCAATAAGGGTACTACCACTATCTCTCAAAACACTGGCTACTTTGCTGTTAACATAGCCCTGATGGATGTTTAGCGTCCCTTTTGAATCTATTACTAGATTGGCTTCCTCATTTGCTATTGGTATGGAGTGGCCGCATGTTAAAACGCCATCTTCATGGAAGCGATTGCATTTCTCTAGTTGGAATACATCAATAGTTTCGGCTGCATTGACTGGATGTTGATTTTCTTCTTGTTCTTCCTCATAGGATGAACTATCGAATATTGCCGCGTTGGCTTTCCTTGTCATTTGCTTTCCTTTACAAGCATGACGCCAGTGGCCGTACGCTTTGCAAAGATAACATTTAGTTAATCATCTTTAGTTCTTTCTCTCCCTGTCTTGCTTGTCTATGTAATTTTGTAAATATGTAAGGTATCCTGGTTGTTTATCACACATCTCACTTTCACTGTCGTTATAGTTACAGTATTTACAACGATAGTTGTTAGATTGCCTAAAAGGTTTTTGTTTGTTGTAACTATTTGGTTTTGTTTTATCATATGTAGCGGCTGCTACAAATTCTGTGTCTTTAAGAACATTTACAAAACAGTCTTTATTGGATGTACAATAAGCCGATTCACGTTTCTCTATCTGCTAGACACTCTCACATTCACACTCTTGCAAAAATCTTGAAAAGGGTGGTGGCAGCGATGATATAATTTTATCTCTTAATATAAGATCTTTCAAACGATCAAAATTGTTGTCAATTTTCACTGACGATAAACATTTACTGAAAACGTCTTGTACTTGCGAAGTATAATCAGAGAACGTTTGTGTTGCTTTTGGAGATAATTTAGTAAACTGTTCTCTATACCCTGCCTCATCTAATAGAAAATGTGCCACGATTTTGGCTTTCATGTAGTGATAGTCTTTTCTTAACTCTTTGGTGATGGTCTCTATGACTTTTAATGGTTCCCCAGATAGACTTCTCATATAGATTATGTTCCAATCTGTAACTGGCACTTGGTAGTGCTCCATTATCGTCTCAAAATTCTGAGTAAATGCTGAAATACAGTCCCCAGTGGTGAAATTTTTCACGATTCCTTGATACTTCTTATATTGGTTTTCATTCTCTTTCATTTCTAGCTTTCTAGATTCTTTATCGGTCGTGTTTCGATTTCTAGCTGCTTAAGTTTCAACTGCATTTCCAGTTCTTCTTTTTTTACTTTGTGCACTGACTTCAGCTCTTCTTAGTTCAGCGTCTGTTTCTGCTTGTTTATTTTTAGCATCTAAGTCAGCCTGTTTGTTTTTAGCATCTAACTCAGCCTGTTTAATTTTAGCATCTAACTCAGCCTTTCTTAGCTCAGCCTCTAACTCAGCAATTTTAAGTTCCCTTTCTGCACCTCTTTTCTCCCTTTCTTTAGCCTTTTCTTGTAATTGGACATATTCTGCATATTTTGTCACACTCCATTCTATCAACTCGTCTCCGGTTAAATTTAATGTTAGTCCAGATTCAATAAATTCATGTAACGTAGACATGGTAATTTTACAATTTTATTACACTGGTTTTATGCAAAAATACTTATAATATGTTATCAAATATAGTACATGTACCATATACAATAGTGAAGAAAATAAATTTACAGCGAAGGCCTGATCCCCTACAAAAGTATATAAGGAAACAAATACTTAAGTGTCGATGGGGTTCGGAGCTTTGGAAGTCTGTTGGTAACTGTACCAGAGAAGGGATGCTTGGTCTTTTACGGCCAGGAAGATCAATTTAGTACTTCTACAATTATAGCTGACAAACATGTTTACTTGGGAGAGAGAAATATTAGTATGTGTTTGATTTTGTGGTGTATGCGTTGTCAACTAAGTGTTTATAGGTTTGTACGGAGTCAAGTATGAATGTACAGTCGTAAATTCAGATTGAAATTTAGTATAACTTGTTCGTTGATGCTTTCATTCGTATCACAGAACATTTTTCAAGCCATCACATCTAATATAATCAAATAATATATATATATTTGTATAATCTTTTACAATAATCGTTCGTTCACAATGTTATTTCACTTGCGAGCACTTTCTAACTTTCACTTCTTTCACTCACTCAAACGGACGAGATCTCTGCGTTCAATCACTCGATTACATATTGTTCAAACACGGACGAGATTCCCCACGTTCACTGCCTTCACACTCTATCTTACTTATTTCGCTCATTTTTCAACTGACAAGATCTCAATGTTCAAAGCCGGACGAGATTCCCCACGTTCACTGCCTGTCAGGGTCATGTTTTACACTAACAATGGCTTGTGTTCTCTTTCATGAGTGAAACAATCATACACAGAGAATGATTGTACTCAAACACACGGCGACATAACTGAAACACTTTAATCACACTTCTCAACGGCATTCGTATAATGCTGCGCTCACAATTAGCGACAATGCCATTTACAGATACTTACATACACTATACAAGTTCATAAATGCATGGAATAAAGCACTCACTCAGTCTCTAAATCAACTCTACAAAGCATACAGGCGTACTGAACGCGGAAAACCTGCTTGAACATGTTTAGACATGTTTTCTATGGTGCACCAGCCGCACAGTGTGTATAAAAAGGACCGCAAAAGCGGGCTAAAGACACTACGTTTGCGACAAGACCTATCGAAAAAACGTCACCGAAGAGACCACAGTGGTAAGTAGCACTGTTTGTGTGCCATATTGTCTCGTTACACGTCGTCAAGTCGGTATAGTGCGGTCACTAGTGTTTATCTCAGAAGCTACATGAGGCAACTAACAAGAATACATCGCTAGGTATAGCCGCCCGGTATAGGAATAGTAATACATATACTAATGACGGTCGTATATATTTTTAAAAAGTCATCATAAATCATCATCATCAGCTTCACTTTTGCTGTAAAGTGTCGTGGGGAGAAATGGCGCTCCACCGCTCGCTGGGTGGCACTGAATAGTGTCATGGTGGGTGATTGTCTGTATTCTCAGGCGTCCTCTACTGTAATGCATTAGGGTAGCTGCTGTGATGCATTCCAATTGTGTACATATGAAACATGTTTTTCTCCCCCGATGTGTCTCCACCTTGCCGCGGCGGGGGAGCTTGTGTGCCCCTCTGACCCCATGTGCTTGCCGATGGATGAAAACTACATATCGGACAGCTTATGGGATAGGGACCAGACTAAGAGAGACACAACCTGCTGCTCTACGGGTAGACTGAGGTTAGGATAACAGTCAGAAGTTTAAATCAGGCGCACGAAGGCAGAAGTGCTTGGTCCGGACAAAACAATTAAGGCTCATGTCGATGGCTGTGGCTGAACGCCTCTAAGCCACAAACCCTCGGATATGAGAGCCGGGCAAATACCCTCCTACCGAAAAATAGAGGCGTGATACTGAGCAAGCTACATGCTCAGGTCTGATGCAAGTTCGAAGGCTCTCAGCTGGGGGATATGAGAGATCCCCGGATGAGAGGGCCAGGCCGTTTCTCGGTCACTGCTGCAAGAAGGTAAGGTGCTGAGCCGGCAGCACATGTAGCCTACCTTGGGAGCGAGTACAAAAAGTCAGAAAAGTGCCCCAGTCGAAGGAAATGGTTACGAAAACTGTCTGTATCTAGCTCATAGAGAGTGTAGACAAAAGTGGAAGAACGTCTCAATGACGCGAAATGGAACGCACGGCGAGCGAACCTATTGCGTTGTCCGAAGTCAAAAATAAAAGCTTACCGAGTGGATGTTGCTCGCAGTCTGACCGCTCCTGGTGTGTGTGTGAGCGATCAGTCTCAAGCAAGACTCCCAACACATGGAAGTGAGGAACTAAAGCAGCCATGAGCTGGACGTGGCACCTCCTCGGGTGAGCCCAGTCTCAGAGCAATATGTGCCGGCTCTGCAATTATGGAAGCCTCCTTGGATAGCCAGGGAATGCCCATGATCTGCCCCTGCCTTCCCTTGAGGGCCGACCGCGATGTCGTTGATCGTTCTATCTTGACCAGCTGAGATGTTGGCGACATCACAACAGTCCAACGTGCCTCGAAACCAGGCATTAAAAAATGCCCGCCGGAAGTCGGAAGTGTCGTCCTACGGGTGGCAAACTAAAAATTGACACTACGCAATTACGTCCGAGTGAAATGTCTCGTCCGAATGTCTCTCGTGCTAGGAACAGCTCTGACTACCTAGTTTCCGAATGCCGCTCTTGTTCGGAACAGCTCTGACTAGGTAGTTTTCCGAATGTCTGTCGTGCCTGGAACAGCTCTGACGGACGCAACGACAAGCACATGTCCGAAAACTCGCTTAGTGGAAACCGTCTGCAACCCTATCTGGTTTGTGCGGGAATGACCCGGGGCAAACGAAATGACCAATATATTGAAGTGAGGATGTAAAAGCAGCCATGAGCAGAGCCCTCGGTGAGCCCAGATCCAGGGTGCTATGTGTCGGCCCTGCAACTATGGAAGCAGCCTTGGATGGCGGAAAATGCTATGGACTGTCCCTGCCTTCCTTTGAGGGATGACCGTTGTCTTCGACCGTTCAACCTTGGCCAGCTGGGCTGTAGATGGCACCACAAAAGTGAGAGTCTCCCAGGAATACTACCTGGTCAAAAAAGCACGCTGTAGTCGGATGTGTTGGCCTACGGGTTTTGGCCCAAGGGCGCATAACTGACACACCGCAATCACATCTGAAAAAACACTCTGGATGAACGAAAAGAAGAAGAAGAAACATGTTTTTCATTAAAGCATGCTTTCTCTGTTCACTAAAACTATAATGCTTTTTGTCCATCTACACATTCAAACCAAGACGACCAGTCCCTCATTAACACGTGGACCACATCGATTCTGGAACGCACAAAGGTATGTGTATATATCAGGTCTCTATTAAGTATAGTGTAACATATATGCGTCTTCGACTATGTCCTCTTTCTGTGCAGTGTGTGGAAACATGCTGATTCAACCATTCAGTATTGATCATTATTCCACTCACTCTCTAGAGTAAAAAAACATGTGCTGACGCAGGAGAATCTAGAGGCATGCTCTGTGGTCACTAATGTATTAATGAATATATATCGCTAATGTAAAAAATATTAAGTTGCTTGTCCTTCACAGGACGTAGCAGCCAACCCCAGTATTGTCGCTGTTCGCTGTTCCTGGGCACATTTTACGTTCATTAGTTTGCCATTGCTTTCTGAACGACCGGCTCCTATACCTTTAAAAAAATACCAGCATCGCTGTGTTTCGAACGCGGGTATACGGGCTCACAAACTGCGTTCGCAAGCCCTTAGCCACAGAGATCGGCTATCACTAATGTACACGATCTCAAAATACTCTGTCTCTTCAAAATGTCTCAAAGCTACATAAAAGTCAATTATATGGTCTCAAATTTAGTATGTGTAATTTTTACTGTCCATTGATATATCATCTTTCTCCTTTCTCCATACTGAAAATTTGCAGACACAAAAAAATCTCAAGACTATTGAGTGGCTTACAAGAAGTAAAATCTCGAGGCTATTGCTTACAAGGAGTTAAATCTCGAAGTTATTGAGCTGTGTATAAGAAAGGAAGGCAACGAACGGTCTACCACAAAATATTGACAATGTATGCTTTCATCATTTCTCACTAACTGTTAGTCATCACTAAATATTTTCACCCCTAAGCGGCGGGCATCACTAAATGTATTCAGCATTTCTCACTAATATAGTACAACTCTGTGTCATACAATATAAAATAGGACAAAGAACAAAATTACGAATCAGAACGTTGCTAACCATCACTACAAAAATATAGTCATGGAGAAGACCCTCTGTAAGGATAAATAGAAAATAAAATAATTTACTATATGTGACATCATAAGCCTCAAATCCTTTTTCTTGTGATATTTCCTAAACAATTTATGTGATGTGAAATATTTTCTGTAGATATGCTATCATCATGATTGTTACATGCTTGTTAAATATGTTTTCGTCACAGCTGTTTGACGATCAGTACTTACAACAATTGTAAAAGAAGTGGTAAAGATTGAAAAATAGTGGTCCTTATCCATTGGAGCTACACACGAGCTTATTTCGTTGAATATCAACCCATTATTCAAAGCTACAAGGTGTTGGACAATATTACTGAGCTGATATCAACCCATTATCTAACACCATAAGCTACTTATTGCCTTTTCACCACTACTTTTTTTCTATCATTATGGCCACTATTCAGAAAAATATCTTTCTCTGCCCTACCTGTGATAAGGTATTTACCGAAAACCGCAATCTTACACGACATTTTAACACCGTACACAAAACCACAGCTCACACATGCCACCTCTGCGGCAATCTATACAAAAGAAAAGACATCCAACAACGACACATAAGATCTTATCACCAGACATCAACTACACCAACACCTGTTACCACTAAACCATCAAACACGGATACTACAACATCAGACACCGCACCCTCAAACACTTCATCAAGAAAAAGAAGAGCGCCAGCAGAAACACAATCAGCTAAATAAAAAGAAACTTGATCAAGTGGAAGAAGAGGAAGCCAACGTAGAGATAGATGAGGAAGTAGAGATAGACTATGAACTAAAGACTGTAGACAAAATCCCCGACGCCGAATTCCAGCAGAAATATAGAGACATCTGGCCCTACCTTAGGACACATCAGTACATCCATAAACTTGTATCCACCTAAAAAAAATTTCATCGACCAGACTCAACACAACCAGTTGACTGGGCCGAGACTTTAAAACCAGTATTTGCTAGTTAGGCATGTGGGTTCAAGATAAATTATTCCAATCATATGATTTTAAGACATACAGAGACAAGAGAACTTAAATTTTTCCATTCATCTTCAAATAACGCTTGTGAACTCGACGTCCCCCACTTAGTTAACAACGAACAAGACTTTGACGATTTTATAGCCATAGTTCAAGGCAATAACATGTTTAGTTACGCCCTACACAACAGACCTGACACTAAGTATATGGTAGAGACAATCCCATCGACTAGTTTTTATATATATCACATCACTGAACACCAGCTAGATTGATTGCTGTCTGTTATATGCTCTATTAAAAATGTAAAGTGGTATGTGTGGAATCCTTTTATGTGTGGTATAGTGAATAGGCTATATCATTGAAAATAAAAGACTCTTTGTTGTGTTTCACTGTCTGTCACATGCTTCACCGAGCATTAAAATGCTATTTGTATTGAAAATTTAAAAAAAAAAAATATTGAATGTTGTGCACATGAAAATAGTGATTTTGGTGCAAAAATAAAAGTTATGAAAAATTACCATTTCTTGTTTGTTGGTTTTTTTCAGTGGTATGCTTGGCTTGTTTTCGTATTTCTGATCTTTCCTTGTGTTCATGTTGACTGCTAAGTGAGTGTCGTAGTATTTTCCTGGGGTGAGGGAAGCATACTATTACACCTTAATAACAGGATATAGGCACTCTGGGAATACGATTACTCTCAGTCTACAGATCCCTCCAGCCCTTGGATTCCTATCTCTCTCACTATCAACCACTAGACAATACCCCTTTCACCTCTCATCCAGAACAGATGACACGACTCTGGCGTCTACACATAATGACTAGATGATATAATGTACACGATGATTATCAACAAGGGTAATGTTGATGAGAGAATCCTGGCAACCGCCTGGCGATAGAAGAAATGGCTATTTGGATTAGCATCAGGCCGTCTCACTCATCACGGTACACAGCGCACGATACCACAAGGCTTAAGAGGTCACTCATCTGCACACGTAGCGTGGAACGTCTCTGCCGAGGTGTAGACTCAGCTGGTCTGACTAACACGTCGATGTGATGACTCCGAGTGGCGTTGGTACGCGATGACTTCCGACTAACATAGCTGTAGAAGTTCTGAAGGCCTGTCACTAAAGATTCACTGGTAAGGCTGGTGTTAGACAACTGTCCTAGGAAGCCACCATATAACACTTTCAAAGTTCTGGAAATAGATGGTGGTCCCTAATGGGATCAAGATGGGTATAACTGGGTCTATAAGCGCTGGACGTAGGCACACGTCAAGTGGACTCTTTCACTCAAAGTCCTTTCTGATAGCGGGTGACCCTGTAGTGAATGGCCCAAAGTTCATATTGCGACATGGTAGACTGTTCTCGAAACACCAGGCCATCCTGAAGTAAAGGGTAATGTAATTCTTCTCTACTCGTTGGGCCAGTGGGTCACAATGTCCAAATGATCACAGACACGAGGACAATATACTCGCCCGTGCGTAGCCATCAGAATACCCGGTGGACTGACTACAGATCATTTACCGGTTGAGACGGGGACTGGACTGTGGCGTAGTGACTTCAGGGCACGTGGTGTTGTGTAGAAGCATCACATCCCGTAACGTAGGTAAGCCAGCCATGTTGCCACCTTCACCAAGTCATCTTACTCTGGTCCCGTCAATCAGGTCTCTCCAAAGGTAGACCCTTAAGACAAACTGTGCATTCAGAATTGAGGAGCTACCGTCCCAACACTGGACGTTATGTCCGTTTTCTTTTTAAAAAAAACAGCAAGACAACGGCATCCTCTTTCCATTTAACAAATTAACACAATCGTCCAAAACACAACTTCTCGCCAACAAGGCCTGTTCTCAACTCCCAATCTTTGTTCTTAGAGGGTTATTGCGCATGCGTTACCGGACCAGGTTGGGTTGAGCATCACTCACCCGAACCGTCTAGAAGCCAAGGGCCACTAACCGCCCTTGCGTGGGGTATATTAATACCTCGGTTGTACCCCTTAGACTAGGTCGGCTGTTCTAGGCTGACAGAATAGGGAACCGGACTTTTGGGAAGCTTGCCGGAGCTAGGGAACCGGAATGTTGGGAGCTTTACCAGGTGAATTCTCAGCAGTTCCATAACAGTAAGCTTGTTTTTTCTTGTTGATTGTAGCGCAAAGCTGCGCAACATTTCACACACACACCCACCCACACACACACACACACACACACACACACACACACACACACACACACACACACACTGGACCAATGGGACAATACCAAACTCACACAAGAACAAAGACACACTGGAACAGAGAGACACGTACAATATCACACAAGAACAAAGACACTAAGATCGGCAAAAGGAAACATTTTGTAACCAAATGTGCAGAAATTTTGGCGAAATTTCAAGCAAACTTATCAAAAATAGGAAACTGTGTTAACCAAATGTGAAAAGTTTGGCCAAATTTCAACCAAACTTATGAAAAGTATGAAAATTTTTTAATCAAAGGTGAATATTTAGGCCTAATTTCAACCAAACATATGAAAAGTAGGAAAGTTTGTTAACCAAAGTGAAAAATGTTGGCCACATTTGAACAAAACTTATAAAAATCTCAGTCAAACTGATGAAAAGTAGGAATATTTATTAATCACAGGTGAAAATTTTGGCCAAATTTCAACCAAACTTATTGCCAAGTAGCAGGTCATACGAAATGACGTCAAAAGGGAATTGTAAGACAATCTCCAACCAAAAGATAGGAGAAACTAGAGAAGTGACGTGAAAAGGCAAGAAGCGTCAAAGGAGTAGTCAACAACAACAACAACAGACAGACAGCACGATTCTAATAACGGAAAGACGATTAGTTATAAACTGGCAGGACGTCGCATTGATGGCTAATACATACGGGATGAAGGAGCTAGATTGTTAAGCCACGATTCATCTTTACTAGAAAACGACGGAAAGATGCAAAGGCAAAAGTGGGACTTAGAAATCATCACAAGGTGACGTAGAGGCCACTTGGTAAGAAGCCATAGCTGACTAGAAGTGCCGAGGCATTAGATCAGTAGTTTTAGAATAGATTCATGTGTGATATCACTATATATATGATGTCAATACTGTCCCGCCTGGCTGCACAGGCACGGCATTATGAGAATTATTAATATTATTATTACTACGATTGAGATGTGAGCACAAGCTTGAACACAGGCAATAAATGTCGCCTTAACTGAGAGTCTACAGGCTTTGAGTTATCTATCAATGTTGGCACAGCGCTTCCAAAATTTCTGTTCAAATGGTTTCGCCCTTGGATAATGAGTGATTTTACTGATGTTGATTGTTATATCGTTACTCCCAGGAATGCTAACCTGGTCAAAACAGCATGATACAAGTCGGATGTGTTGGCCTGAGGCTTTCGATCCAAGGGTGCCTAACTAGACACACCGCAATCACATCTGAAAAAACACTCCCGATGAACGCAAAGAAGAAGAAGCTTGTTATATCGTTACTAACCATCTGGCACTTATAAAACGTAGGAAACGTTGTTAACCAAATTTGAAAAGTTTGGCTAAATTTCAACCAAACTTATAAAAAAAATATAGGAAACCTTGTTAACTAAATGTGAAATGTTTGGCCAAATTTCAACCAAACATATGAAAAGTAGGAAAATTTGTTAACCAAAGTGAAACATTTTGGACACACTTCAACCTAAACTTACAAAAATCTCAGTCAAACTTAAGAAAAGTAGGAAAAATTGTTAATCAAGTGTAAAACGTTTGGCCAAATACAGAAATATGTCGACCAAATTTTCAATTATCTCAAACAAAACTTATACAAAGTAGGAAAATTTCTTAACCAAAGGGGGAAAATATCTCACGTTGGCATTTCACATCCTCAACAGCGTCAAATCTTCAACAAAATAGCAGTGCCTGTTATGAAGTCGAACTTTTCTTAAAACCACGTATGCCTATTGACCTCTTGAATACCATCTACCTCATCTTCTAACCGACATGCAACGTTTCATACCACTTAACACTAACATCCTCTTTGATTAAACCACAACCGGTTTTCTGCTGACTGGGCAAATTTCCAACCTGCTGGAGATAATCGTCTGTCCCCTATGCAAACAACAGCTGTATTTCAGAAAAATTAACAGTACCTTATGCAATAAGTCACTATCGTTAAATGAAAAAAATAAAATTTCAACAACAAAATTGTACAAAAATTAACAATTAAATGTCTGCTTGAAACATTCAAATTGGAAACAATAAAGAGAATATCAATGATATAGACAATTCAATGTACCACACATACAATGTTTCCACACATATGACCAATTTACATTTTTAATAGAGCATATTACAGACAGCAATCAACCTAGCTGGTGTTCATTGATGTGGTATATATAAAAACTAGTCGCTAGGATTGTCACTACCATGTATTTAGTGACAGTTCTATTGTGTAGGGCGTAATTAAACATGTCACTGTCCTGAACAAGGGCTATAAAATAGTCAAAGTCTTGTTCGTTGTTAACTAAGTGGGGAACGTCGAGTTCACAAGCGTTATTTGAAGATGAATGGAAAAATTTAAGTTCTCTTGTCTCTGTATGTCTTAAAATCATATGATGGGAATACTTTATCTTGAACCCACATGCCTGACTAGTAAATACTGGTTTTAAAGTCTCGGTCCAGTCAATTGGTTGTGTTCAGTCTTGTCGATGAAAAAAAAAATTATAGGTGGCTACATGTTTGTGGATGTTCCGATGTGTCCTAAGGTAGGGCCAGATGTCTCTATATTTCTGCTGGACTTCGGCGTCGGGGATTTTGTCTACAATCTTTAGTTCCTCATCTACATCTTCTTCCTCATCTATCTCTACGTTGGCTTCCTCTTTTTCCACTTGATCAAGTTTCTGTTTTTTTAGCTTATTGTCTGCTGGCGCTTTTCTTTTTCTTGATGAAGTGTTTGAGGGCGCGGTGTCTGATGTTGTAGTATACGTGTTTGATATTGTAGTGGTAACAGGTGTTGGTGTAGTTGATGTCTGGTGATCAGATTTTATGTGTCGTTGTAGGATGTCTTTTCTTCTATATAGATTGCCGCAGAGGTGGCATGTGTGAGCTGTGGTTTTGTGTACGGTGTTAATATGTTGTGTAAGATTGCGGTTTTCGGTAACTACCTTAACACAGGTAAAGCAGAGAAAAATATTTTTCTGAATAGTGGCCATAATGATAGAAAAAAGTAGTGGTGAAAAGGCAATAAGTAGCTTCTGGTGTTAGATAATGGGTTGATATCAGCTCAGTAATATTGTCCAACACCTTGTAGCTTCGGGTATTGAATAATGGGTTGATATTCAACTAAATAAACTCGTGTGTAGCTCCAATCAAGAAAGTATATTAACCACTATTTTTCAGTCTTCACTACTTCTTTTACAATTGTTTTAAATACTGGTCGTCAAACAGCTGTGAAGAAAACATATTTAACAAGCATGTAACAATCATCATGATAGCATATCTACAGAAAATATTTCATATCACATAAATTGTTAGGAAATATCATAAGAAAAAGGATTTGAGGCTTATGATGTCACAAATAATAAATTATTTTATTTTCTGTTTATCCTTACAGAGGGTCTTCTCCATGACTATATTTTTGTGGTGTTGGTTAGCAACGTCCTGGTTCGTTATTATGTTCTATGTGCTATTTTATATTGTAAGACACAGAGTTGTACTATATTAGTGAGAAATGCTGAATACATTTAATGATGCCCATCACTTAGGGGTGAAAATATTTAGTGATGACCAACAGTTAGTGAGAAATGATGAAAGCATACATTGTCAATATTTTGTGGTAGACCGTTCGTTGCCTTCCTTTCTTATACACAGCTCAATAACTTCGAGATTTAACTCCTTGTAAGCAATAGCCTCGAGATTTTACTTCTTGTAAGCCACTCAATAGTCTCGAGATTTTTATGCGTCTGCAAATTTTCAGTCTGGAGAAAGGACAAAGATGATATATCAAGGGACAGTAAAAATTACACATACTGAATTTGAGACCACATAATTGACTTTATGTAGCTTTGACACTTTTTGAAGAGACAGAGTATTTTGAGATCGTGTACATTAGCGATATATATTCATTTAATACATTAATGACCACAGAGCATGCCTCTAGATGCTCCTGCGTCAGCACATTTTTTTTTTCACTCTAGAGAGTGAGCGGGATAATGATCAATACTGAATGGTTGAATAAGCATGTTTCCACACACTGCACAGAAAGAGGACATAGTCGAAGACGCATATATATTATACTACTCTTAATGGAGACATTATATACACATACCTTTGTGCGTTACAGAATCGATGTGGTCGATGTGTCAAAGAGGGACTGATCGTCTTGTTTTCTTCTTCTTCTGCGTTCATCCGGAATTATTTTTTTTTGGACTTGATTGCGTTGTGCCTGTTTACAGCAGAGCTGCGTTCTTACGCCGTTAGGCCGACACACCCGAATTCTGCGGGCATTTGTTGACCGGGTTAACCTTCCCGGGGGTTTCTTAGGACGTTTGACTCTCACTGTTGTGGTGTTATCCCCCATACCAGCTGGCCCATATAGAACAGCCAAAGACATCCTGGTCAGCCCTCAAGGGAAGGCAGGGGCAGACCATGGGCATTCCCCGCCATCGGCTTCCATACTTGCAGAGCCGATACATAGCGCTCTGGTACTGGGCTCACCCAAGGAATCGTCACGTCCTGCACATGGCTGCTTAGCCTCACTTCCGTATATTGGGCCTTCCGTTCACCATTGGCTGGTCTTCCGGAAACCAGCAGTCTGCAGTCTGCAGATGACATCCACACAGTGAGCTTTCGATTCGGACTTTCCATGTAATGGATTTGCTATCCAAGCAATATTCCATTTCGTGCCACTAGGACACTTTTCCACCTTTTATGAAGTCCACACAGTGGGCTTTTGATTCGGACATTCCACGTAATGGATTTGCTATCCAAGCAATAATCCATTTCATGCCTCTGGGACGCTTTTGTAACTGACATACCTGTAGTATGAAGTGTGGCAGTCTAAATACTTCTTCATGCACCTTAAATGTCAACCTGAATGTAGTTAAAGTAAGCTGCAGTCAACTTGAGCTTGTTGATACCTCCATAGAGCTTGTCCTCAAATGAAGCAGGTGTGGGCCAAAATATCTTTCTCTGTTCTGCATATATTGGGCACTCCTGCAGCAAATGTTTAGCTGTCATTTTACCAGTTCCACAATTACATTCATCAGTATCTCCTATCTTTAGTTTATTGAACAAGTTGTATTTCAGCCTGTTGTGTCCTGTGCGGAGTCTGAAGATCGCTACTTGTTCTCTTCGGTCGAGTTTGTAATATGTATCATCCTTCTGGTGGCCTGGATGCTCTGATTCCCATCTTGTTCTATAAGTGCTTTTTATAAACCTCTTTGCCTCATTATAGGTTGTGTCTATGTCAGGCTGTGGTATCGTCCACCCTCTTTTGCTAGTCTGTCAGCCTCTTCATTTCCAGATATACTGCAATGTCATGCGATCCACTGTATTACGACATTTTGGGATTTCTGGCATAGACCATGGAGTGCTGCACTTAGGTCAGCTAGTTATGTGCTGTTTTTGCTCTTCAGTATTGAGACAGCTGACTTTGCATCTGTGAAGATAGCTATTTGCTTATCTTTATTTTCCTCCATCAAGAGCATTTCTGCTGCAGTTTTTAAAGCCTCTACCTCCGCTTTGAAGTTACTTGAAAATTTTTCAGTTGCCACTGAATGTGTGTTTTTTTTCTACTCCATTTGTTAAATTTAGCAGAATTCCTCCTCCTCCATTTTCTATTGAATTTTTGGCTGATTCGTCTGTATATGCATGGGTCCAATTGCTGCTTGGGTAATGTTCTTTAATGTAGTTTAGGGTTATTTTTCTTCTTTCAGTTTCATTCTGAGTGTTCTTTTTCTCAATTCCAGGAATGTTTTCTATCATCTCAGGCAGTTGCTGCTGTCTCCAAGCTGGGAACTTGTGTGCATTGTAATGGGTTTGACTGTTGATATGTTAAGTATAGGGATCTGCCCTAATCTTTCGTTTTGCAGTTTCTACAAAGTTGCTACGCTTCAGTCTTCCCTTTCCAACACCATTAAACCTGTTATACATAGGGTGGTCTGTCAATCTTCTAAATTTTTCATGCTTGTTGCTGGGCTCTGCTATCTCTTCTATCCTGCATTGGTTGTAAACAAGTGATCTTTTCTAGTTCATTAATAGGCGTTGTCTTCAGGCTTCCAGTTATGATTCGCATTCCTTGATTTTGGACTCTACTTATTTTGTTAAAGTTTGACTTAGCTGCTGTTGCCCAAGCTGCGAATGCCATATTCCAGTACTGGCCTCACCCGTCCAGTATATAACTTCTTGAGAACTTTCTCATCTGCTCCCCACGTTGTACCAGCAAGCTTTTTCATGATTGCCATTCTCTGCCTTGCTCTTGTTCGATTTTTCTCAACCTGTGTCTTCCATGTCAGGCGACGATCAAAGGTGACTCCTAGATAGTTTGGATTTCTTCATGGCGCAATATTTTTCCATTCAATACCAGCTTAGGTTGCTGAGTTTTATTTGAGAGGGAGAACACTGTGCATGTTGTTTTCTCCTCACTTATCTTCACTAGCCATGATTTTGACCAGTCCTCTAGCGCTAATAAGGCTTGCTGTATTCTGCTGTTAGCTGTACTAATATATTCTTCAGATGTCCATATGGCTAGGTCATCTGCAAAGGAGGATGTGTGTACTCTGGCTGGAAAATTTTCCGTGATGTCATTTATATATGCTAGGAATAATGTTGGTGAAAGAACTCCTCCTTGGGGGACACCTTGCTCCAGCAGCATCATTTTGCTGGTTTGTCCTTGTACTTTTGTCCTGGCAGTTCTGTTCTCAAGGTAGTGGCTGATCCATTTATACATTTTCCCACAAACATGCATTTTTTGTCTTCCAGTGTTACTTTCAGTCCTTCCTTCCATACTTTATCAAATGCTTTTTCTAAATCTATCCAGACCGCTAGTATGTGTTTTTTTTTACTTGGAAGGCATCCTCTATTTCCTGAGCTATATAGGTTATTTGATCTTCAGTGGATCTGTACTTTCTGAATCCTGCTTGGTGTGGTGTTAAGAGTTTGTTTTCTTCCAGATGCCATGTTAGCCTGCCATTGATAATGCGTTCCATTAATTTTCCTACACAGCTAAGTAGACTGATAGGTCGATAGCCATTTGGTTCTTCCAGGTCTTTTCCTTTCTTTGGGACTGGTATTAGTATAGCTTTCTTCCATGTCTGTGGGACTATTCCTCTCTTCAAGCTGTAATTTAGGACTGCTAGTAGTTTATTTTTTGCCTTAGTGCCTAGTCCTATTAGCATTTCATTTGTGATTCCATCCTTTCCTGGTGATTTCTTCTTTTTTAGAGTATTCATTGCCTGTTCCATTTCTTCCATTGTTAGATTTGCCATCATATATTCTGCTGCTGTCTCTGTATTACTATGATGTATCTGTTTGTCTTTGATTGCTTTCTTCTGTTCGGTTGTAATATCAATGTGGTTTGCACTGGCATAGTGTTCCATTAGTGCATTTGCAGCCTTTTTTTCCTGTAAGCAAGGCATTTCCATGTTTAATTGTTATTAGTTTGTTTCTAGGTCCTTCATTGTTCATGGCTTTCACTAGTTTCCATAATTTGTTTCCATCCCTGTGAAAATTCAGGTTTTCTGTTTTTTTCCCTCCAACAATCTCTTGTTGTTTGATTTACTGTTCTTTTATATTTTGCTGAGATGGCTTTGAGAGAGATGTTCGCTTCAGTTGTTTGTTCTCTCTCTGCTGTCTTCCTGGCATCTTCAACTTTGTCCTCCAAAATTTGTAGTTCTTCAGTCCAGTAGGGTTTGTAATTTTTCCACGCTCCTCTTGGAATAGACTCAGTGGCCGCCTGTATTATTGCTCTGTTTAGACTTTCCACCATTTGCTTCATGTTGCCATATCGTGTATTTATGTTTTCACAATATTTGTCTGTTAGTATGGCAAATCTGTCCCAATCTGCTCGTTTGTAATTCCAGCGGGGCAAAGGCTTTTGCTCCTGTGGAACATACTCCATATTCATTACAAGCTTGATTGGTCTGTGGTCACTACCTGCTAATTGGTCAAGCACATGGCGATCGATTTTGTGGAGGATGTCTCCTGTGCAGAAGCTAAGTCTGGAGTAGAAGTGGTAAACCATCTTCTGGAGTAGAAGCTCGGTGTGTCATCCGCTTTGTTGAGTAGATGGAGATTTGAGTCTATTTCCCAGTCCTCCATTCATCTCCTCTTTTTTCAGTATATGGGTATCCCCATCTTTCTGAACGGCTATTAAAGTCTCCGACAATAATGCAGTTTGTGTCAGTTATTTTCATGTTTGAGAGTGTAAGGTCCTTATCTGCTGGGCTATACAGATTGTAAATTCTTATTTTCACGTCCTTTATCATTATATCAACACCTATAATTTCCACCTGGTTGTCAGAGATCACAGATACTTCGCTGCAAGGTATTGTATTTCGTGTAAGTATTAGAACTCCTCCTTTGTGTCCTTCGCGGTCAAAACGTGTGGCCTGATATCCTCTGACTGAGAATTTGCGATTGGCGTTGAGGTGTGTCTCTTGAATGCATGCCACATCTATTCTATCTTTATGAAGACGCTGTGTTAGGGAGACTTTCTTGTTATAAACTCCTTCGGCATTCCACTGTAGTATGTTGAGTGTCCGGAGTGTTTGGTCAATAGCTCTTAACCTACTCCTCTGTGCCTTGACTCCACAGCACAGGGGAAGGTGACCACCAGTAGTCATGGGTGGACCCCCTCGAGGCAGGGGGTCCGGCACTATCACCGCCTGATGGGACTTCGCGGGATTAGCACCATAACGATTAATTTTAATTTCGTGACATCATGAATTAAGTTACGTTGCACTGCTTTGTCAAGCCTGTGGCCTCAGTACATCCGATTTCGACAAGCATTTTTCGGGGTGCTTTCCCTAGCCTTTGACTGTCCCCAGTCTACCTACAAGGCAGCAGGTTTGTGTGTCGCTTGGTCTGGTCCCTCTCCCTTGACCTGTCCGACAGTGGGTGACCCTACCAGTAGCTGTGCTACCGTCGGCATAGCTCTTGGGGTCATTGGAACACACAAGCCCCTCTACCTCGTCACCGTGGACACACAGCAGAGGGGGTCTAGGTTTGAATCTGTAGATGGACAAAAAGCATAATACTTTTTAGTGAACAGAGAAAGCATGCTTTAATGAAAAACATGTTTCACATGTACACAATTGGAATGCATCACAGCAGCTACCCTAATGGATTAAAGTAGAGGACGCCTGAGAATACAGGCCGGCATGACACTATTCAGTGCCACCCGGCGAGTGGTGGAGCGGCATTTCTCCCCACGTCACTTGACGGCAAATGTGAAGCTGATGATGATGATGATGATTTGTGATGATTTTTTGTTTAAATATACGACCGTCATTAGTATATGAATTAGTATTCCTATACAGGGCGGCTATAACTAGCGGTGTATTCTTGTTAGTTGCCTCATGTAGCTTCTGAGATAAACACTAGTGACCGCAATCTACCGACTTGACGACGTGTAACGAGACAATATAGCATACACACAGTGCTAGTTTCCACTGTGGTCTCTTTGGTGAGGTGTTTTCGATAGGTCTTGTCGCAAACGTAGTGTCTTTAGCCCGCTTTGGCGGTCCTTTTTATACAGACTGTGCGGCTGATGCACCATAGAAAACATTCTAAACATGTTCAATCAAGATTACCGCTGTCAGTACGCTTTGTGTCATCCTCCAGTTTTCCCCCACAGAAATGTCTGAATACGTTCACGTAGTTCACCCCCGCCGACATAGCCCCGTGATGAGTCACCCAGGTGGTCACGTTCAGATCAGCCGACTATGAATTCAATCTTTAGACTTTAATATGAGACTTAACCTCCGGCTATTATCAAGGAACGGACGAATTTATCTAGTCACCCCGCCACTCGACCACCCTTTAACAATGATCAGAAGCACCTATCTAGCCTTCCTCCACTCTCCCACCCCTTACCAACAAATTTCACTACTTCATACCCGCTATAGTTGATAATGTCGGTCATCAATACTTTTTAAGGTTTTCAGTTGAAGCTCTGAAACCATATGATTATAGTGTTCGGAGGAACTTATCTACCCACACCATCACTCACCCATCTCTTTCTAACGAATTTCTCTAAGCCATACCCGCTACATTCAATAATATCGGTCATTTTTACTTATTTAAGGTTTTCATTTAAAGCTCTAAAACCGTATGATGATAGTGTTCAGAAGCACTTATATACCTACTTATCCATTCATCCACCTCTTACTAACGAATTTCACTAAGGACAAGTAAAGGAAGACAATAAAGTCTGTGGGTTGCATTTCCTCGCGATAGGATCAGGCTTGTACCCGCCCAATTGCTCTCCCCCGCTCGAACCAGTTGGCACAATGTGAGGTGTCGGGTTTGGTAAGCGTCGCCCAACATTCGGAGCTAAAGAAGAGGCATGCGCATTTTGACACATATAAAAGAAATATTTAGGCAATAGCAAAGAAATATCATCATGGTAATTCAAAACAATAATCCTTATATTAGGATAAGTAAAGGAAAACAATAGAGTGATATTTATTACCCAAGGGAACTAATTATTATATCCCTCCAGATTAGGTCATTTCAGGTGACGGGACTAACTAATATCTTTATGAGACAGAAGAATACTTTATTCTCCACATAGAATGGGTTCACATCCCTTCACATTAGTTATGACTGAGACAAGGGAGTTATTCTGATGTAAGGAATGATACCTTATGTTCAATTTAGAAAGAATTATTAACTGAGAGGTTTTAATAAGCCTTTACTCTCGCCCGCGTCAACAACCGGCATCAAGGGAATATCCCAAAACGAATTCACAACTGCTCTCAAAAAGCCATTTCTCTAGAATGCCTAAATCATAGTTCTGTCTCCATCCATCCATCATTGCCATGCCGATAAGCGTTGGCAGTGATGATTTGCCATCTCACTCGATCACTAGAGTCGTGGATCAGCTCTGTGTTCCTGTCTCGACCATGACACGTGGCCAAGCCATCCAGGTATTTACTTCTCGGTCTTCCCCTTGGTCTCTTTCCTTCGATCTTGCCAGTTGTCACAAGTTCTCCAGGTCATTTCTTCTCATAACATGCGCAAAAATGTTTGACACTGTTTAATGACTCTAATCAGTTTACGATCTTCATTTGTTTCTTGAAGGACTTGTTCATTGGGTTTTTTTTTCCTGTCAGTCCATGGTATTCTTTGCATTTTCCTCATAAACCACATTTCCACAGCCATCAGATGTTTTTTTCAGCTTGACTGCTCATTGTCCATGCTTCACATCCATGCAAAAGTACAGGTTCTATGTAGCGCTTCAATACACTTTTTCTCGTTTCAATTGATATCATTTTATTGGTCAGTATGTTTTTCATCTTGCAAAAGGCTACCTTTGAAATAGCAATTCTTATTCTAATATCTTCTAGGCATCTCCCATCAGATCTTATGACTGTTCTGAGATAACTTTACCGATTAACTTGCTTAAGAATATGCCCATTTACTCGTATATCATATTCCTTCTTCCCGGTGACCACCATAATCTGTGTCTTCTTACTATTCAATTCTAACCCCATGTGCTCACTGTGTGCAACAACTGCAACTACTAAATTTCGCAGTTCCTATTTATTGTCTGCAATCAAGACTGTATCATCTGCATATCTAATGTTATTGATGTATCTTCCCCCAATGTTGATTTCTTCGATATCTTCTATACTTCTGAAAATGTTTTCACTGTACAGGAAAATCAAACAGATCTGGAGACATTACACATCCCTGTCTCACACTTCTTTAATAAGCTGATATTGACCTACATCATTATCAATTCTGATGGCAGCTTGTTGTTTCTAATATATGTTTTTTACAAAAAACATCATAGCCATGTACCACTCGAGCCAAAGTGCATTAAGAACACAAGAAGGTATATCAGATATGTTCATAGCCAATACAGGAGTAAGGCAGGGATGTGTGCTTTCTCCCCTACTATTCAATATCTACATGGACAGAATTTCCAAAGAAGCAAGTCTCGACAGAACAGATTCAGAAAATTTAGAACTCTTTACTCCAGATGAAACAACTGACCCACAGGGAATAAATGAACTTCTATTTGCAGACGATCAGTGCCTGTTTTACAGCGATGAGGGCAGACTACAAAATCATATTACTAATCTGAGTTCAACCTGCAGCAGATACAATATGAGTATAAATACAGCCAAAACCGAAGTAATGCAAGTTAGCAGATCGCCAGGCCCACTAAGTATACCTATAAATAACACACCTCTTAAACAAGTTAAAGAATTCAAATACCTTGGAAGTATGATCACAGAAGATGGCAGATTGGACAGAGAAATTGAAATCAGATGCCAAAAAGCTAGTGCACTTACATATCAACTATCACCCTTACTGAAACATCCAAACATACCCATGTCCGTCAAAACGACAGATAATAAACAGCATATTCACACCAACCCTATGCTACCAATCGCAAACCTCGACTTTATCCAAATTACACATTCGCAAAATCAACACCTGCGAAATGAGATGCCTGAGGAGAGCTGCCAACTTAACAATCTGAGACCGAGTAAGAAATGTTACTATCAGACAGACTGTGGGATCAACACCTTGTGCCACATTTATTGAAAGACAGAAGATCAAGTGGTTTGGCCATGTCGTTAGAATGCAACATCAGCAACTACCATCAATGACCTTACATCAAAGATCATCTGCGACGAGACCACGAGGACGTCCAAGAAGAAAATAGATTGACGACATCAGAGACATTGTACAACCACACGGAATGACACTATCCAGTGCCGTCCACCGGGCGCTGGAACGCAAATTATTCCTCCCCACGACGCTTGACGGCAGAAGTGGAAGATGATGATGATGATGATGACAAGTCTAAAGTCTGTTCCGTCAATTTGTAGATCTTCAAGCATCCTTATCATGTCGACATGTCTCACTTTATCGAAAAGCCTTTGTGTAGTCAATAAAGCAAATATATAGATCTCTGTTTACTTCTATAGAACGTTCAATTATTGTTCTAAGTATATACACAGCATTTACTGTACCCTTGCTTTCTACAAACACACATTGTTGTTCTCCTATTTTGGGTTGTATTTTCTTCCTAACACTTTGCATGATAATTCTCAACAAAATCTTCGTGATGTGGCTCATTATACTAATTGTTCGATGTTGATCATAATCCAAGGCTCCTGATTTCTTCGGGATTGCAATAAATATAGAATTACACAATTCAGGAGGTATATCTCCAGTATCATATATTGCGTTCAGCAGTTTGGTGACTTGGTCTATTCCATATTCTTCTAAGGCATTGATCATTTCTATTGTGATATTATCTGTACCCGGGGTCTTTCCGGTTTTCATATGGTTAAGAGCATTCTTAACTTCCTTCTTCAAAACTGATGATCCTTCATTATTATTCCGATGATCATATTGTTGGTCATATCCATCCACGCATGTAAAATCTGATCTTTTTCTATTATGATGTTGCCATCTTTTGTTTTTAGGCAACTCGTTTATGTGTTTGTTCTTTTGTTAGTGATGTCATTAATTCATTTCTGCATTAATTTGGTATTCCGGGTGTTGTGTTGGTTTTCAATATCCTTGTAATTTTCCTCAAGCCATGCTTCTTTTGCCGCTTTCCATAGCTTCCTAATTTTCCTGTGAATCTCTTCATATTTTTCTTTGTTATCTTTGTTATTTCTTCTTATGTCCATGAATTTTAAGATGTCTTCCGTACATCCATTTCTTGCATCCTATTATCTTTATTATTGGGATGGTTGTTTCTGCAGCTTGGTTGACTGATTTCTTTAATATTTTCCATTGGTCGTTGACATCTTGAAATAATATTTCCATATCGGACAATGCATCAAATCTTTTCTTTACCTCTACGTTGAATTTATCTTTTATCTCCTCACTCTTCAGTACCCGTAGATCAAATTTTGTTCTTCTTGGTGTATATTTTACTTGCTTTAATTTTATATGTATATTGCTTAAGATTAATCTATGGTCGCTGTAGCAGTCTGCGCATGGTATAGGATTTGCGACTTTTAAGGCATGTCGAAATCTTCTATTGATAAGAATGTAATAAATCTGATTTCTGATCTTTTGATCAGGACTCCTCCATGTCCATAATCTCCTTGGGTGCTATTTATACCAGGTGTTGCCAATAAATCACATCATGCTTTTTTGCCCACTGTACAAGTCTGCAACCTCTTTCATTCTGTTCCCCTAGTCCAGTGGTTCTCAACCTTTTTTGGCCCGTTCCCCCCTTCACCATATTTTTAGAACGTCATTCCCCCCCCCCCTTCCTATCAAAAATTTGGCCCGTCCCCCCCCCCCCCTTTCACCGTATTTTCAGAACGTCATTCCAGCCTTTCATATTTCCTATCTAAATATCCCCCACCCCTATACAGTATACCTAAAAATGTAAGGTAAATTTAATAGCACATACTAAAACAAGTCTAGACATCCACATAAAACATGATTTGTGGGTCTACTGACTTTATAAAATGAATTTTAGAAGGATGAGAGGTACTTAACTGTAAAGTATGAAGGGAAAAACAATATCAAGTAATCGGTTCTTATATTAATGCGATCTTGAAATGGTCTTCATAGCCCCCCTGGAAACCCTGAAATTCCCCCTTGGGGAGGGGGGGGGGGGAATTCCCCACCGGTTGAGAACCACTGCCCTAGTCCGTACTTGCTTACTATGCATCCGTCCTGTTGATTTCCAACTTTGACATTCTAGTAACCCATTATGATATTTACAATACATGATATTCTTGGCATCTGTAAAGAAGGTAGTTTGTCATTGCTTTCCTTCCAAGCAGTGACCATACTGGTCGATGGCCGTAGCCATTGTCTAAAAGAAGAGATAAAATAAAAGAGTTCTATCTCACGTTGAAACAAAATGGCGACGCCTACATTCCATTCCTCAGCAGTGTCTGCTACTCCAATCATAGGTCAACTGGCTAAAGACAACAGGCTTGTGCGAATACCTGGGTGCGCTGTGTTATTCCAACCAGTTATTGGTAACAGAATTAACAGGCTTTTGCATTAGCTGACGCTAATTCCTAAGTTTGTAAGTGTTAATTCTCAAGCTTGCTAGTTAGAAAATTCAATGTTGGTGATGCCAGAAATGCTAAATGTCACACAGAGCTTGCCCATGTCTTCCCTGTTCTGGTGGGTTAATGTTAATAGCCAGGTCACTACAATGAGTTTGTGTCTTCAGTTTTAGTAGCATTAGGGTGCTAAAATCATAGACCCCCCCCCCCCCCCCCCAATATTGGTCCTCTCAGCTTTGCACTACGGCAGTTCCAATATCCAGTCCGTACATGTTTGAGACCTAGACGATCCGTTTTCCTAATACCCCTTCTGGCTCCAGCCCGCTTCTTTCTCCTCCCCCCTTCTCCCCTACCTCTTTTAATCCGTTTCATTTTCTCCGCTAGCTGTTGTAAAAGGTACCGAGCACAGAGCACACACTCCGTTGCTACGGCGATGATTCTTTATAATTCTCATATTTGTTTTAATTTTAAAGAGCAATTACTAACCGGTCACCCTTGTAGTTGTAGAGCCTGTCTGCCAGGGAAAGAGCAGTGTATGTCCCTCAGTGGTCCATACGACTGTCGCAGCCCCCTCCCGCATACCAGGCGTCCCACGTTCACAACCAGCTCGCGCGTGGCCACTTAGTCCTCAGCACGGTGGTCCACTTTGAAGATACCGGAGATACCTGCCAGGGAAAGAAACTTGGACAAACGCACCCACTTTTGCCTATAATGATAATGAGGGGTTCCATCGCAGAAAAAGGACGGTGGTAACGGCACTCGATCTCGAGGATGCGTACAACAGGGTCAGATGTGGCATTTTGATGTGTGATCTCATGGAGATGGGAGTCTGTCCTTGGTTGGTGAACTGGATTGCGGCTGTTTTGTGTTCTCGTTGAGTTGCTCTCTTGCTTAAAAAGTCACTTAAAAGTCACTAGGGTCGACTTCATTGCACCGGGTTTTATCCCATATTGCTCAGTCTTCGCAGCGAACTGCCGAAAGCGTCGCACAAAGCACGAACTCCGTAGCTCCAGTGACGATCCCCAGGAGTCTCCGAAAGCAATGCACTCATGAATCGAAAGACGCGGCCTGGAATCGAACCCACAACCTTCGGAGCATGAGTCAGACGGCTTGACCACTTCGCCACGAAGACTCCCGAACTCCCGAGTTGGAGGGATGGTGGCATTTGCGATGATGTTCTCGCATGCGGGCAGGGTAGAGACATAGATCAGGCGCCTCAGAGGCTGCAGGGGACACTGGACGGGATGCTGGATTGACGCACGGAGGTGAATTCTGTCAATGGCACAGAGGGGACATCTGTCTTGTTGTGCTCTCTGAACTGTGGGGTTGTTGGAGTTTACCGGTAACTGCCATGCCCTCTGGGAAGCAGATTACGACTTTCCAAATAGTACTGTAGCCTGCATGCCACTATCTTTTCAAGTACTTTGCCAAAGGTGTTTTGCAGGGTTATGATTCTGTGTCGGTTAAGTTTTGAGTGATCATTGCCTGGCTTTGAGAGTAGGACCAGGTAGCTGTGCATCAAATCCTGAGGTATTTCTTCCGTTTTCATCCTTAGGTTGAAACAAAGAGCCATCTCCTCCAAGACCCCATCATTCATGTTCTTCATATAGGTGTACCTAACCTCATTAGGGCCTGGTGCTGTGTCTTTAGCTCTCTTCAGCCTACGTCTAATATCATATACCTGTATCATGTATTCATAGTCGTCCTTCCTAGTGACCTGTGACAAGACTTCTCCGACCCTATCCCCAATAGCCCTATCCTGCTGATCAGCCTGTGTTTGAAATCGTGCAAGAAAAATCTCCCACTGTCCTCGCCAGTTGTCATAGGTCGTATGTTATCATCATAAACTGTACCATGTGTACCGGACATCGCCTGTCTATCTGTCGGTGCAGCTTCCAGAATTTTTTCAATGTCACATCCCCACCGACTTCATTTATAAACTGTGCCCACTTCTTCCTTGTTACCTCTGCTGTTTGGTATTTAAAATCCTGCACTTTTACTTGTTATTCCTTTCAGCCTCCTCCACTTCCATGTCAACTGAATTGGTTGCGCTCCTCACCCTCTGCCAATTCATTATGGCCACCCTCTTTCCCCTTCATGATTGTTCCATCTCTGGTGTCCACCATGGTGGTTGTGTGAAGTTTCGTCTTGTTGGTTTAGACCGTCACTGTGATTTAAGGCGCCTCATGTGCGACGAGTGATCACAATCATAATTAAATGTCATGTGGGCTCTTATAGCCCTGGTTGTGCTGGACTTGGGTATCTATCTTCTTCTTCTACTTCTTCGTTCATCCGGAGTTTTTTTTTTTCGGATGTGATTGCGTTGTGCCTGTTTACAGCAGAGCTGCGTTCTTGCGCCGTTAGGCCGACACATCCGACTTCTGCGGGCATTTGTTGACCGGGTTAACCTTCCCGGGGGTTTCTTAGGACGTTTGACTCTCACTGTTGTGGTGTTATCCCCCATCCCAGCTCGGTCCATATAGAACAGCCAAAGATCCTGGTCAGCCCTCAAGGGAAGGCAGGGGCAGACCATGGGCATTCACCCGCCATCGGCTTCCATACTTGCAGAGCCGATACATAGCGCTCTGGTACTGGGCTCACCCAAGGAATCGTCACGTCCTGCACATGGCTGCTTAGCCCCACTTCCGTATATTGGGCCTTCCGTTCACCATAGGCTGGTCTTCCGGAAACCAGAAGTCTGCAGTCTGCAGATGACATCCACACAGTGAGCTTTCGATTCGGACTTTCCATGTAATGGATTTGCTATCCAAGCAATATTCCATTTCGTGCCACTAGGACACTTTTCCACTTTTTATGAAGTCCACACAGTGGGCTTTTGATTCGGACATTCCACGTAATGGATTTGCTATCCAAGCAATATTCCATTTCATGCCACTAGGACACTTTTCCACCTTTTATGAAGCCCACACAATGGGCTTTTGATTCGGACTTTCCACGTAATGGATTTGCTATCCAAGCAACCTGTATGTAGTTAAAGTAAGCTGCGGTCAACTTGAGCTTGTTGATATCTCCATAGAGCTTGTCCTCAAATGAAGCAGGTGGGGGTCAAAATATCTTTCTCTGTTCTGCATACGTTGGGCAATCCTGCAGCAAATGTTTTGCTGTCATTTTTCCAGTTCTACAATTACATTCATCGGTATCTCCTATCTTTAGTTTATTGAACAAGTGGTATTTCAGCCTGTTATGTCCTGTGCGGAGTCTGAAGATTGCTACTTGTTCTCTTCGGTCGAGTTTGTAATATGCATCATCCTTCTGATGGCCTGGATGCTCTGATTTCCATTTGGTTCTATAAGTGCTTTTTATCAACCTCTTTGCCTCATTATAGGTTATGTCTATGTCAGGCTGTGGTTGTCGTCCGCCCTCTTTTGCCAGTCTGTCAGCCTCTTCGTTTCCAGGTATACTGCAATGTGATGGGATCCACTGTATTACGACTTTTTTGGATTTCTGGCATAGACCATGGAGTGCTGCTCTTAGGTCAGTTAGTTCTGTGCTGTTATTGCTCTTCAGTATTGAGACAGCTGACTTTGCATCTGTGAAGATAGCTATTTGCTTCTCTTTATTTTCCTCCATCAGGAGCATTTCTGCTGCAGTTTTTCAAAGCCTCTACCTCCGCTTTGAAGGTACTTGAAAATTTGCCAGTTGCCATTGAATGTGGTTTTTTCACTCCATTTTTTAAATTTAGGAGAATTCCTCCTCCTCCATTCTCTATTGAATTTTTGGCTGATCCATCTGTATATGCATGGGTCCAATTCCTGCTTGGGTAATGTTCTTTTATGTAGTTTAGGGTTATTTCTCTTCTTTCGGTTTCATGCTGAGTGTTCTTTTTATCAATACCAGGAATGTTTTCTATCATCTCAGGCAGTTGCTGCTGTCTCCAAGCTGGGAACTTGTGTGCATTGTGTATGGGCTTGACTGTTGATATGTTAGGTATAGGATCTGCCCTAATCCTTCGTTTTGCAGTTTCTACAAAGTTGCTACGCTTCAGTCTTCCCTTTCCAAAACCATTAAATCTGTTGTACATAGGGTGGTCTGTCAATCTTCTAAATGTTTCTGCTTGTTGCTGGGCTCTGCTATCTCTTCTATCCTGCATTGGTTGTAAACAAGTGATCTTTTCTAGTTCATTAATAGGCGTTGTCTTCAGGTTTCCAGTTGTGATTCGCATTCCTTGGTTTTGGACTCTACTTATTTTGTTAAAGTTTGACTTAGCTGCTGTTGCCCAAGCTGCAATGCCATATTCCAGTACTGGCCTCACCCGTCCAGTATATAACTTCTTGAGAACTTTCTCATCTGCTCCCCACGTTGTACCAGCAAGCTTTTTCATGATTGCCATTCTCTGCCTTGCTCTTGTTCGATTTTTCTCAACCTGTGTCTTCCATGTCAGGCGACGATCAAAGGTGACTCCTAGATAGTTTGGATTTTCTTCATGGCGCAATATTTTTCCATTCAATACCAACTTAGGTTGCTGAGTTTTATTTGAGAGGGAGAACACTGTGCATGTTGTTTTCTCCTCACTTATCTTCACTAGCCATGATTTTGACCAGTCCTCTAGCGCTAATAAGGCTTGCTGTATTCTGCTGTTAGCTGTACTAATATATTCTTCAGATGTCCATATGGCTAGGTCATCTGCAAAGGAGGATGTGTGTACTCTGGCTGGAAAATTTTCTGTGATGTCATTTATATATGCTAGGTATAATGTTGGTGAAAGAACTCCTCCTTGGGGGACACCTTGCTCCAGCAGCATTATTTTGCTTGTTTGTCCTTGTACTTTTGTCCTGGCAGTTCTGTTCTCAAGGTAGTGGCAGATCCATTTATACATTTTCCCACAAACATGCATGTTTTGCAGTTTTACTTTCAGTCCTTCCTTCCATACTTTATCAAATGCTTTTTCTAAATCTATCCAGACTGCTAGTGTGTGGTTTTTCTCTTGGAAGGCATCCTCTATTTCCTGAGCTATATAGGTTTTTTTTATCTTCAGTGGATCTGTACTTTCTGAATCCTGCTTGGTGTGAAGTTAAGAGTTTGTTTTCTTCCAGATGCCATGTTAGCCTGCCATTGATAATGTGTTCCATTAATTTTCCTACACAGCTAAGTAGACTGATAGGTCGATAGCCATTTGGTTCTTCCAGGTCTTTTCCTTTCTTTGGGACTGGTATTAGTATAGCTTCCTTCCATGCCTGTGGGACTATTCCTCTCTTCCAGCTGTTATTTAGGACTGCTAGTAGTTTCTTCTTTGCCTTGGTGCCTAGTCCTATTAGCATTTCATTTGTGATTCCATCCTTTCCTGGTGATTTCTTCTTTTTTTTTGGTTAGGGTATTCATTGACTGTTCCATTTCTTCCATTGTTAGATTTGCCATCATATATTCTGCTGCTGTCTCTGTATTTCTATGATGTATCTGTTTGTCTTTGATTGCTTTCTTCTGTTCGGTTGTAATATCAATGTGGTTTGCATTTGCATAGTGTTCCATTAGTGCATTTGAAGCCTTTTTTCCTGTAAGCAAGGCATTTCCTTGTTTAATTGTTATTTGTTTGTTTCTAGGTCCTTCATTGTTCATGGCGTTCACTAGATTCCATAGTTTGTTTCCATCCCTGTGAAAATTCAGGTTTTCTGTTTTTTCCCTCCAACAATCTCTTGTTGTTTGATTTACTGTTCTTTTATATTTTGCTGAGATGGCTTTGAGAGAGATATTCGCTTCAATTGTTTGTTATCTCTCTCTGCTGTCTTCCTGGCATCTTCAACTTTGTCCTCCAAACTTTGTAGTTCTTCAGTCCAGTATGGTTTGTAATTTTTCCTCGCTCCTCTTGGAATAGACTCAGTGGCTGCCTGTATTATCGCTCTGTTTAGACTTTCCACCATTTGCTTTATGTTGCCATATCGTGTATTTATGTTTTCACAATATTTGTCTGTTAGTATGGCAAATCTGTCCCAATCTGCTCGTTTGTAATTCCAGCGGGGCAAGGGCTTTTGCTCCTGTGGAACATACTCCATCGTCGGCATAGCTCTTGGGGTCATTGGGACGCACAAGCCCCTCTACCTCGTCACGGTGGACACACAGCAGAGGGGGGACTTGGGTATCAATACAGAACATGGATGGTGGTCGCTTCCATGGTCCCTAGGGCGCTCCATTTTATATCTGATGCCGCCTCTTGAGCTACAAGAGCCAGGCCGGTGTCAGGGTCCCCCGGTCTCATTGCTAGTCTAGTTGGTGTCCCATCATTTATACAGACCATATGCGTTTCAAGCAAAGCCTAAGCGAGAGCAGTACCCTGTCTGTTCTTACCCAACCTGTCCCACTCTTTGGCGCTGCATTGAAGTCACCACAAATCAGATACCTGGTATGTGAGGGCTGGTCTGGTTCGCAAGATCAGTCCCGCGTCTGGCGTTCGTTGTCTTGGATGGCTGTGTGAGGTGCACTCAATCGGGAACTTCTCAGCCGACGCAAGTTTACAAGGCAGTCTTTTTGAGAATATGACCGCAGCGCGAAGCTGGAGTCGCGGTTTGAGCGGGCGAAAGAGCAATTCTTGTACAAACATTCGACAAGGTCTCAATAAGCGCTCTCTCTCTCTCTCTCTCTCTCTCTCTCTCTCTCTCTCTCTCTCTCTCTCTCTCTCTCTCTCTCTCTCTCTCTCTCTCTCGGTGAGTAGTGGGCATGCAGTAGGTAATCTGGCATAGCTTTTCGGCCTGTCCTTTTCTATCGTAGCTTGAAAGCTCGTCGGTAGGCGTCCTCTGGTTGATCCTGCCAGTAGTCTCGAGGAAAGTCCGAACCGAAAGCTCACTGTGTGGATGTCATCTGCAGACTGACCTCTCCTGGTTTGCGTGGGGAGCGGCCCTTGGCAAACGACATGCCCAAATGCGGAAGTAAGGCTAATAAGCAGCCATGTGCAGGGCGTGACGATTCCTTGGGTGAGCCTAGTACCAGAGCGCTATGTATCGACTCTGCAATTATGGAAGCCTCGTTGGATGGCGGGAAATTCCCGTGGTCTGCCCCTGACTTCCCTTGAGGGTTGACCGGGATGTCTTCGGCCGTTCTAACTTGACCAGCTGGGATGTATGTAACACCACAAAAACTACGTCCGAGTCAGAGTCGAATATCCTTCGAAACACCCGGGAAGGCTAATCCGGTCAACAAACGCCCGCATAAGTCGGATTTGTAGGCCTAACGGCGCAAGAACGCAGCTCTCCTGTAAACAGGCAGAACGCAATCACGTCTGAAATAAACTCTCCGGATGAAAGCAGCAGCAGCAGAAGAAGAAGAAGAAGAAGTAGAAGAAGAAGAAGATACCTGGTATCAGGGGTATATGCAGAACCTTTCAACCAGTCCAGCTCTCTCTGCTTATGCAAGACAAATATATTTAATTATTTATAAGGTTCCAGCTGTAACCTCCGATTTGAATCTGCATTCCCTCCACCTCCTTGCTTTCCTGATCCCACATATTCATATCCAGTATCGTTATCTGTAAGGCACTGTTAGCTATCCTTGAACACAGAACCTGCTCATGTTTTCCCCCGCCCTGGGCAATCAAAAGACTGAAGAGTTCGTCTTCAGTTTTTATAACATCAGGACATCAAAATCGAAGTCTACTTTTTTACGGCCTCATTATAAAGTAGAAGGCATGGTATTAATGGCGAAACTACTGCTAATACTGTTTTCCTTTAACTTCAAAGAAAGCCAATCGATACTAGTGAAATTAGTTCTCACATATACATGACCACAAAGGCTTACAATACACCTGCTTTCCCCACACTAAGTTACACTCTTACACGGAAGCGACAAGAACTAGAAAAGGCCAATCGTAGAGAAAACGATGCTTGACATGACAAAGGTGAAGGTCGCAGCCATGTAACCGACATAAGCCTCACGCGTGTTGATTTGAGAAACTTAATGAAAGTTAATGTTTTAACCACTTGCTTACGAAATCGAAATATTTCAAATGAGTAGTTTGTGATACAATACGAAGTTCTGACTGGAGTAGTAAAGTACAGAGAAGTGCATATTCAATTCTCAGAATTCTGAATTATTCATTAGGTCGTACCGTCTGACATGTTTAGTGTCTTTTTTACAATGAGGAAAATGAAAATATTATTATTATTATATAAAAATAAATAGAAGTATTACTAAACTATTATTATTACACATCAAAGTGTGATATAAATTCATAAATTCAAATTGATTGTAAAAAAGATTATCGCAGTGCAATTGTTTTGCCTTTTTAAAATCTGATATTGTGTAAGATGTGATACTATGAAGTACTGTACTCACTGTAGTACTGTAGTCTTAGGAACTCCGACGCGGAGCAAACACGGCAGGGGGCTTCAGATCATCAGAATAACCCCCTTCCCCAAGCATTTCGGACCTTCAATTTCTTAATACTTTCTGGGGACGGTCCCGCCCGGGTCATGACTCTGGGCGTCTGTCCCCTGCCGTGGAGACGTTAGTTCGGTTATATTATTCGTTATCCCTGATGTTAAGCTTGTCCCTTCTTGGTTACCTTGTGGCCTGTCCACTCTCAGGCCCTCCCTCCCTCGGTGGGGAGAGCCCGTGCAGTCTGTGCCTGCCCCTTGACATGTAGGGTCGTGGTCATGTGATGCTAGCTCCACGGCCTCCGTTGCCTCCACTTGTCTCTGTTGCTGTACTGTGTGCCTTCCTCGTGCCCCGTTCATGGCACCGCACCCTATTAGGAAGCCAGATTCTTCCTTTCTACTTGGACCCGCTTCTTGGTCTGTCTGCAACTGACTAGACCATGTAGTATGCGTATCTTGTGAAAATGTGAGGTGTGGGTTATACTGGCAGACTTTGTTACATGCGCTCGGACTGGGTGCGACCTACGGTCGATTATCGCTGTATCATTATGGATTATCATTATGTCGGAGGCCGACATTTGTGTGATTGACTGCACTCAGGCTCACCACTCACGCCCGGAGGAAGGGCCAAAGAGCTGAGACGAAACGATGTAACGTTCGAGGTCTTGGTTGAGAAATGGTTGGAATTGCAGCTACCGCTTCTGACCACACTAGTTTCGAGACTTATTCAAATCTAGGTTGCAGCAGTTCCACAGCCAGCTCAAGGCCTTTTCGGCTGCCTCAGCCAGTTGTTTCTGGGCCTGGGCCCTTGCACATCCTTTAATGCCCATTCGCTTCAGCACATCAAACATGGAGTAGGAGACAAGACCTTGCGCGCCTACCTCGACGAAAAACAGCCTGACGGTGTAACCCTCCTGCCTGAGACTCGCGACCATGTCATTGTACTTCTCTATCTTGTACAGGTGCTGCTCCTCAATATTTGATTCGTACGGGACAGTCAGCTCAATCAGCGTTAGCTGCTTGGCTGACGAGGAGCTAAGCACAATGTCAGGTCGCAAGCCAAACCTTCGGATTACCTCAGGGTAATTGCCACGGTCTTTTAGGTCTATGGTCAGTTGCCAGTCCCTCGCACCGTCAAAGATGGTAGCAAGCGGCAAGTCATCAGCTTTACCATTATTGCGCCCCTGCTCAGACGAAGAAAATTTCCATCAGCCTCGGTCCTTGCCCCTCTTTGTTAGCCTTCATTCGTGCTACGTCCACTATGGCGGCCAACTCGGCCAGGACTTTGTTATGCCGCCACGTGAACCGTCCTTGGATCAGGGTGACCTTGCAACCAGATAGCATGTGTTCCGCTGTCTGGACTTTCAGGGCTTTCTTATGGAGGGGACAGAACGGGTTGGTGGTTAACCCCCACGTCGCCAAGTTGGCACCTGATGGCAGGACATCGTAGAGGGATCGGATGACAAAACTTAAGACGCAGTGTGCCATGCGCCGTATTTCGTTCCACGTAATGGATCTCTGCACAACGGCTTCCCATGACATCCACTGCGCTTGTTGCACTTGTTGGGCAGCTTTGCGGACTCTTCCGTCATCTTCCTCCTTGCGGATCTCCTTGACCACCAGGTCCCTGCGTTCCTTGGCATTCACCTTAGACCACATCGGATCATTCACTTGGAATCAGAACTCTTGCTTGCCAAGCTGGGTGTGTCCCATTACCTCCTTCAGCTGGAGTGTAGCTTGGGCTTGTTTGACTGTGTTGACAACTTTCCACTTCCTTCCCGTCTTCAAGGCGGGAACCGAAGCGCTGACCGTTATGTCTGGAGACTCGCGCAGCATCATCGCGAGTCTGGCTTTTCCGACTTTTAACTCTTCCATGAGGGACAGGAACAGCGGTAAAATGCTGGTGTTGACAGCAATGTCCTGTAAATAGGATATGCGAGAGAAAAACAGTTGCACTGTAAAGAAATGCTGACCAAAGCCTTGAACAGCCTTGAGGATTTCTCACTTAGAGACTTGCTTTTATTTAATTTTGACACAGCTTCTTTTTCAATCACACATTTGACCCAAAAATTATCTGTTATAGGTCATGCTGTTTTGTCAAGTGACTTCCATCCTTCCTAAAGATTCCCTGTATTTGAGAATCATGGTGTTTGAAGAAATTACTGCATTTAAGCAGTGCACCCAACATCACATTGTGCTCATTTAATTTAATTATAAACCCATCCTTCAGTTTCACAAGTATATTGTTTATATATTGCCTTTAAAAGAGAACTATATATTAACAATAATTAAATGTGTATTGACTTCAATCTTCATTATTGTGGTTTCTGTTTGACACTTGCAGACGTATCAAATAATAATAATGGCCTCAGTTAATAGAATTTTGCTCCAGAAATCATCAGCTGGTAGTATTTCTATAATGAAGGCATTTTTGTCCCCAAAAACTTGGTTGCTTGGCACATCAAGTCATTTGAGGAAGCTGCCACATCTCAATTCCCAGATACATTTATATTCATCAGACCCTGAAAGTACTGCAAAAATTCTTAGCCAGTCAACATTGATTGTTCAAGATGGAGTTGATATAGAGGAACTGCCAATCCTGATCAAACGAGCAAATAGTGAATCCTTTCCATTTACATCACATTCATACACTGGTCAAAAATTTCAAGAAGAAACAGAATTTGATACAACTTTTCGACAAGATCTTCGTAATTGTTATTCTGTGAATGATGTATTCAGAATGCTAGAAGTGCCCTCGGACAAAGTTAGAGGATTGTCAGCATCACTTGCGCTTCAGAAACTACATGTGTTAAAATATCTTAACACAGACTGGCACCAGATTCATTCCTTCATTCGTTCAGCAATTATGCGAGAACTCTACGCTACAGTACAGCAAGATGTGAAACTGTTATCTAACAGCACTCTTATTTCACTCGTGGAGTGTTATGTTGCTACAGATGGGTTTAGTTTGATGTGTATAGACAGCATTAATTTGGAAATCCAATCACGATTGGGAGATGGTGTACTTCCTATAGAAGAACTGTTAAATCTTACACATATACTAATTTCAAGCAAAGACACAGGGATGAAGCATAAACCATTTTTCTTAGATGTAGAGTTTTCACCTTTCAGCATTGTGTCAGAAAACTCTTCTAGATGTTTATCGAATGATGGAGATGAACACCAAAATAAAGTAGAACGTTTTGACACATTCTGCTCTAAGTCTGGACCTCAAGTCAGGAAAGAAATTCAGTCAAGATGTTCTGAACTTCTTGATCATGTTTGGGTTCATTTAACCTCCAGGTAGGAAGCAACAGTTAATATTTAATTTGGAATTGAGGAATTTTCAATTAGAACTGTCAGTATTTGAAACATAATTGAGTATTTCAGTATTTGAACTTGTGAATGTATAACTTGTGACAGCCAGTGAAAGACTGATGCTGTGATTGTCTGAGCTTGTCAGTGTCACTTTTTGAGTTTGTGGATATGATAACTGTGAATGGTTAAACCTGTGACTGTCTGAGCCTATGTTTGACTGTGAAAGAGATTATTATGATTATAGTTCAGGTGGGGTTCACAGAGATACATTTTTTACTAGTCACATGTTGCAGGTCTCTTTTGTCAGTTCTGTGGCTGAGCTTTTACTGTGACCATGTCGTGTTCTCAGAACATTATTGAAAAAAATATGACCATATTAGGAATTGGACAAATACAGACAGGTCCAATTCCAAATTGTTCCGGATTCTCTGTCTTTATGATTCCCACACATTATCCATTACCTTAAGTCCTGAGTGGTTTTACCAGTTCTGAAGTTGGGTAAGGTTCATTGGTAAGCATAGTGTTGGGTTACACTTTGTCCTGCAGCTGGGACATTGGGTGAGGCCCAGATCCCTCTCAGGTTTAGGGAAAGTCCTGGATATTACCTTTGCTCTTTAGGGATTCATTCAGTATAATGAGGTGTAGATAAGAAAGGGTCTTAGTTGAGTGTCATATAACTGATCACCATCATCTGACCTGTCTAGGCACCCGCATTTGTTCATTGATCTCTGCCCTTGGTGTTCTGGATCAATTCTACAGCTGACATTTCAACCATACCATATCTTAAACCAGTGGTTCTCAACCGGTGTTTTCCCCTCCATACTTTACAGTTCTGCACTTCTCGCCCTTCTGAAATTCATTTTATAACGTAAGTAGACCCACAAATCACGTTTTATGTAAACGTCTAGTCTTGTTCTAGTATGTGTTATTAAATTTAGTTTCCATTTTTTACATATACTATGTAGGGGTGGGGGGAATTTATGGGGAGGAAATATGAAAAAGGGGGGGGTGGGGGGGGGAATGACATTCTAAAAATATGGTGAAGTTCAGTATTGTTCAGAAGTTCAGTTCGCAGACCAAAAAACGCTGAGAACCACTGTCTTAGACCATACAGCATCATTTCTCTTGGCCGTCCTCTACCTATTCTATCACTGATCTTTCCAAACATTACAATGTTCTCCACTGCCCCTTTTAATATTATATGACCAAAGAACATTTTCTGTTATATAGTTGTGTATATTGATCTACTTTCATTAGCCTTTTCTAGGCAGTCATTGTTATTTATAGGACACATTTGACCCATTAGTGGGGATTGGGATGTTGCAGGCCAGAGCATATTCCATTCACCGGTAGGTTCTGAGCCTGTACCTTAGAGGAACTCAAAATACTCCTACCCGCATACACCACTGGACACTTGGAGCCACTCATAACAAATTATGTGAACAGGGTCATCATGAAATGGTGTTGCTACGGATACATTTGTACAAGAGAGGACATATACAAGAAGCTTACTATTAAGAGCATAACAGTAGCTTCCACGGTTATTACACCTTAGATGCGAGAAGCTATTTACTTGTGTGTCAACATTCATTTATGTATGAGGGATGTCAGGGTTCAGTCCACAACTCCACTGGTAAGCTGGTGCTACTTACATAGACCACATCAGTGGTAATTGCTCATTAATATACATTTACTGTTGAATGGTAATGATACTTTGATTTAACTTTGGCTGTTCTAATGGTAAAGGTGCGCTGATTTACATTGTCTCTGTTCTGAGAGCATTGACACTATATTGATTATTCTGTTAACAATATGCTGATTTACATCGACTATTCTAATTGTAATATGGTGATTTACATTGACTGCTCTAATAGTAATGATATTGGCTGCTCTAGTGGTAATGACACACTTAATTACAGTTGACTTGTAATTTTAATAAAATGTATTGTGTGGCTAAGAATGTCGGGTTCTCCTTTGGGAGACTAAGTTTTTAATCCTCGGTAAGGCATAGATTTTTTCTGGGGGGGGGGGGGGGGGGGGGAACCTAACCTGCACAGTTTGTGGCAACTGCATTAGCCAGGCGGCCTTAATTCCTCAGGTTGATGACCCCCTCAATGTATCAAGAAGAGATAAGATCACAAATGAAGAGATCAGGACTAAAGTGGGGGTTAAAGCAGCACTAGATTTTATTAGAAAGCAGCAAGTCAAATGGTTTGGCCATGCAAGTAGGTTACCAGTCAACAGCTTACCACAACAAGCAATGGTGTACAGACCAGATGCAAACAAAGGAAGAGGCCGACCACGTAAATGTTGGATGGAGGGAATAGCAGAGTCCATGGGAATATTGATATATGAAGCCTATAATCGGGCACTCTTACGATGTTTATACTTCACCTCGACACCGCAAGGTACAAGAGGAACAAGATGAGATGACCCCCTATCCTACACCCACAAGATACTATGGGCAGTAGATGGCAGTGTTAGTGGTTCTTATCATAATGATACACTGATTTGTATTGACTGTTCCAATGGTAATGATACTTTTGATTTTTTTTTTTGGGCGCTCACTCACTGTGAACCCAAGCGTAGTCCATACACACTATTTATAGTAATGATGGACTGAAGTTTGCTGTGGATTAGTTTTCCCTATTAACAGTGTCGTTTGCCATCAGGCGAAACTTATGCCAACTTTAGAGGTACTTGTAATTTACATCCCCAAGTCAAGGACGACAGGTTAACATTTTAGTCCAGCTGTCCGGTGTAGGGGGTTGAGCCACTTACCTCGGCATTAGCACAGCAAATGTTTAAGAACATGCGTTCTTACCCATTTGACCATGCTGACCTGCATACTTTGATTTAAATTATACTGTTACAATGATATGCAGATTTACAAAACTTTTTTATTAAGACTTTTTCGTGGTAATTTTGATTTTTGGTTTTATTTCACAAGATATCAAGATATAGATGAGCACACATTCACCCATGTACTTCAGGCACTTACTGGTGACAAGAAGAACTTTGTCAGCTTGCTGGAGAAACCTCTGGCTAAATATTGGGTGTATCTGTCTCCAGAAGATGTTAAGACAAGCCTGGATAATCTTGTTCGTTTACAAGCCAACAACACAGCTATTATGACTCATTTTGGTAGGTGAAATGTGTTTTAGGAATGCATTTGCTCTTACCAGGAGCCATGGTAGCTAGTGAAATTGATTACAGAGGGTTCTTCTGCGTTCCAGAATGTTGTTTTAGATGTAATTGTGTTGTGCCTGTTTACAGCAGAGCTTCAATATTTGAACCTCTCAGTTGACACATCCGACTTTAACTCGCATTTCTTTAGTCGTGTTACCTTCCTGGGTGTTTCGTAGGACGTTTGACTCTCGTTGTTGTGAGGTTATTCCCATCCCAGCTGGCCCATTTAGAACAGCCGAAGACATCCCAGTCAGCCCTCAAGGGAAGGCGGGGACAATCCTTGGGCATTCCTCGCCAACCATGGAGGGTTCCATAATTGCAGAGCCGACACATAGCGCTCTGGAACTGGGCTCACCCAAGGAATCGTCATGTCCTGCACATGGTGCACATATAGCCTCACTTCCGTATATTGGGCCTTGCGTTCACCACAGGCTGCTCCTCCTGAAACCAGAAGAATGCAGTCTGCAGATGACATCCACACAGTGAGCTTTCGTTTCGGACTTTCCGCGTAATGGATTTGCTTTCCAAGCAATATTCCATTTCGTGCCACTGGGACACTTTTTCTACGTTTGGTAATGCTCACACAATTAGCTTTAGATTCAGACTTTCCATGTAATGTATTTGCTAGCCAAGCAAGATTCAATTTTTTGCCACTGGGATGCTTTTGCCACTGACATACCTGTGGTATGAAGTGTGGCAGGCTAAGAACTTCTTCATGCATCTTTAGATGTCAACCTGAATATAGTTAAAGAAAGCTGCAGTCAACTTGAGCTTGTTGACATCTCCATAGAGCCTGTCCTTAAATGAAGCAGGTGTGGGCCAAAATATCTTTCTCTGTTCTGCATATATTGGGCACTCCTGCAGCAAATATTTAGCTGTCATTTTACCAGTTCCACAATTACATTCATCAGTATCTCCTATCTGCAGTTTATTGAACAAGTGGTATTTCAGCCTGTTATGTCCTGTGCAGTCTGAAGATTGCTACATGTTCACTTTGGTCGAGTTTGTAATATGCATTATCTTTCTAGTGGCCTGGATGCTGTGATTCCCACTTGGTTCTATAAGTGTTTTTTTTATAAACCTCAGCCTCATTATAGGTTATGTCTATATCAGGCTGAGGTAGTCGTCCACCTCCCTTTGCCAGTCTGTCAGCCTCTTCAATTCCAGGTATACTGCATGCAATGTGATGGGATCCACTGTATTACAACTTTTTTTTTATTTCTGACATAGTCCATGGAGTGCTGCTCTTAGGTCTGAATCCTGCTTGGTGTGGTGTTAAGAGTTGGTTTTCTTCCAGTTGCCATGTTAGCTTGCCATTGATAATGCGTTCCATTAATTTTCCTACATGGCTAAATAGATTGATACCCCTCTGCCGTGTGTCCAACATGACGAGGTAGAGGGGCTTGCGTGTTCCAATGACCCTGAGAGCTATGCTGATGGCAGCACAGCTACTGGTAGGGTCACCCATGTTGGACAGGTCAAGGGAGAGGAACCAGATGAAGAGACATACAAACCTGCTGCCTTGTAGATAGATGGGACAGTCAAAATATAGGGAAAGCACCCCGAAACATACTTGTCGAAATTGGATGTACCGAGCCACGTACTTGACAAAACAGTGCAACGTAACTTAATCAATTCATGATGCCACAGTTTAAAATTAATCAGTATGGTGCGAATCCCGTGAAGTCCCATCAGGTGGTGGTAGTGCCGGGCCGCCTGCCTCGAGGGGGTCCACCCATTACTACTGGTGGTCACCTTCCCCTGTGCTGTGGAGTCAAGGCACAGGGGAGTAGGTTAAGAGCTATTGACTCAACACCCCGGACACTCAACATACTAGAGCTGAATGCTGAAGGAGTTTCTAACAAGAAAGTCCCCTTAACACATCGTCTTCATAAAGATAGAATAGATGTGGCATGCATTCAAGCGACACACCTCAACGCCAATGGCAGATTCTGTCAGAGGATATCAGGCTGCTCGTCTCGATCGTGAAGGACACAGAGGAATCCTAATACTTACATGAAACACAGTACCTTTAGTGAAGTATCTGTGACTTCTGACAACCAAACGTAAATTATAGGTGTTGATATAATGATAAAGGATGTGAAAATAAGAATTTACAACCTATTTAGGCCAGCAGATAAGGACCTTACACTTTCAAACATGAAAATAACTGACACAAACTGCATTATTGTCGGAGACTTGAATAGCCGTTCAGAAAGATGGGGATACCCAGATACTGACAACAGAGGAGATGAAGTGGAGGACTGGGAAATAGACTCAAACCTCCATCTACTCAACAAAACGGACAACACACAGAGCTTCTACTCGAGAAGGTGGTTTACCACTTCTACTTCAGACTTAGCTTTCTGCACCGGAGATATCCTCCACAAAATCGATCGCCATGTGCTTGACCAATTAGCAGGTAGTGGCCACAGACCAATCAAGCTTGTAATGAATATGGAGTATGTTCCACAAGAGCAAAAGCCTCTGCCTCGTTGGAATTACAGATGAGCTGATTGGGACAGATTTGCCATACTAACAGACAAATATTGTGAAAACATAAATAAATGACATGGCAACATGAAACAAATGGTGGAAAGTCTAAACAAAGCATTATTAGAGGTGGTCACTGCGTCCATTCGAGGAAAAATTACAAACCATACTGGAGGAAAAATTACAAACCATACTGGACTGAAGAATACAAATTTTGGAGGACAAAGTTGAAGATGCCAGGAAGACAGCAGAGAGAGAACAACTGAAATGAATATCTCTCTCAAAGCCATCTCAGCAAAATATAAAAGAACAGTAAATCAAACAACAAGAGATTGTTGGAGGGAAAAAACAAAACCTGAACCTTGACAGGGATGGAAACAAACTATGGAAACTAGTGAAAGCCATGAACATTGAAGGACCCAGAAACAAACAAATAACAATTAAACAGGGAAATGTATAGCTTACAGGAAAAAAAGGCTGCAAATGCACTAATGGAACACTATGCTAATGCAAACCACATTGATATTACAACCGAACAGAAGAAAGCAATCAAAGATAAACAGACACATCATAGTAATACAGACACAGCAGCAGAATATATGATGTCAAATCTGAAAATGGAAGAAATGGAACAGACAATGAATACCCTAAAAAAATTAATCACCATGAAAGGATGGAATCACAAATGAAATGCTAATAGGACTAGGCACTAAAGCAAAAAAGAAACTACTAGTAGTCTTAAATTACAGCTGGAAGAGAAGAATAGTCCCACAGCAATAGAGAAATTACTAAATACCAACCATGGTACACAACTTGTGGTGCTGTTAACAGATGCAAAATCAGTACTCGAGGCGCTCCTGTCTGGGAAATTGCCAGTCTCCGTGGCCTCGTATACTCTCGTAGGTAACGTGACGACGGTGAGAATCAGCAGTGGTTCAAATCGCGTCTGTAACTTACGGGGTATGTGAGCTGGTCACTCAGAAAGCAATGGCAAACTACTGAGCGTAATCTTGCCAAGAAATCAACATACACCTGAAAGATGCTGATGTTGACAGTGATGTCCTGTAAAGGATATGCAAAAAAAAAAAGAAGAAAAAATGGTCACTACTTTCTGAACTTAGCAGTCAGCATAAAGTCACCATGCAGTGGATACTATCCCACTGTGGAGTACCCGGAAACGACAAAGCTGATCAATTGGCTAAGGAAGGAGCCAAAGAAGAACAGCCTGATGTGCCCATTACATACCACCAAAAGAAAAGAATGATCAAATCAGTCAGAAGGCCACCAAAACCTGCTCAAGATGACTACCACGTTATGGACAGACCAGAACAAGTCATTATTCTGCGCCTTAGAACAGGACACAATAGATTACGCAACCACATGTATACAAAATTCAAGATTGGTGATTCAGCCATGTGCCCATGTGGTTTGGCGCCGCAGACAGCAGTGCACATACTCCAAGACTGCCCAGACTACAACATACCTAGGCATACCTTCTGGCCTAGAGTGACAACAGTGGAAGATAAACTCTATGGACCGCTGAGTTAACTGAAAAATACTGTTAGATTCATACAGGAGACAACATTGTAGTTATAGATGTATTTCAAGTGAACGAAAGAGGAAGAAGAAGAAGTCCCACAGGCATGGAAGGAAGCTATACTAATACTAGTCCCAAAGAAAGGAAAAGACCTAGAGGAACCAAATGACTATCAACCTATCAGTCTACTTAGCTGTGTAGGAAAATTAATAGAACACATTATCAATGGCAGGCTAACCATGGCATCTGGAAGAAAACCAACTCTTAACACCACACCAAGCAGGATTAAGAAAGTACAGATCCACTGAAGATCAATTAACCTATATAGCTCAGGAAATAGAGGATGCCTTCCAAGAGAAAAAGCACACACTAGCGGTCTGGATAGATTTAGAAAAAGTATTTGATAAAGTATGGAAGGAAGGACTGAAAGTAAAACTGCAAAAATACATTTTTATGGGAAAATGTACAAATGAATCAGCCACTGCCTTGAGAACAGAACTGCGAGGACAAAAGTACAAGGACAAACCAGCAAAAAGATGCTGTTGGAACAAGGTGTCCCCCAAGGAGGAGTTCTTTCACCAACATTATTCCTAGCATATATAAATGACATTGAAAATTTTCAGCTAGAGTACACACATCCTCCTTTGCAGATGACCTAGCCATATGGACATCTGCAGAATATATTAGTACAGCTAACAGCAGAATACAGCATGCCTTATTAGCGCTAGAGGACTGGTCAAAATCATGGCTAGTGAAGATAAGCGAGGAGAAAACAACACGCACAGTGTTCTCCCTTTCAAATAAAACTCTGCACGCTAAGCTGCTACTGGATAGAAAAATATTGCGCCATGAAGAAAATCCAAACTATCTAGGAGTTACCTTCGATCGTCGCCTGACATGGAAGACACAGGTTGAGAAAAATCTAACAAGAGCAAGGCAAAGAATGGCAAAAATGAAAAAAAGCTTGCTGGTACAAGATGGGGAGCAGATGAGAAAGTTCTTAAGAAATTATACACTGGATGGGTGAGGCCAGTACTGGAATATGGTATCACAGCCTGGGCAACAGCAGGTAAGTCAAACTTTAACAAAATAAAAGTAGAGTCCAAAATCAAGGAATGCGAATCATAACTGGAAGCCTGAAGACAACGCCTATTAATGAACTAGAAAAGATCACTTTTTTACAACTAATGCAGGATAGAAGAGATAGTAGAGCCCAGCAACAAGCAGAAAAATTTAGATTGACAGACCACCCTATGTATAAAAGGTTTTAATGGTTTTGGAACGGGAAGACTGAAGCATAACTTTGTAGAAACCGCAAAGGGAAAGATTACGGCAGATAATACACTTAACATATCAACAGTCAAACTCATTTACAATGCACACAAGTTCCCAGCTTGGAGACAGCAGCAACTGCCTGAGATGATAGAAAACATTCCTGGTATTGAGAAAAAGAACACTCAGAATGAAACCGAAAGAAGAAAGATAACCTTAAACTACATAAAAAGAATATTACCCAAGTAGCAATTTGACCCACGCTTATACAGATGGATGGATCAGCCAAAAATTCAATAGAAAATGGGGAGGAGGAATACTCCTAGATGTAAAAAATGGAGTGAAAAAAAAAAAACGCAGTCAGTGGCAACTGAAAAATTTTCAAGTAACTTCAAAGCAGAGGTAGAGGCTTTGAAAACTGCAGCAGAAATGCTCTTGATGGAGGAAAATAAAGAGTAGCAAAGTCAGCTGTCTCAGTACTGAAGGGCAGACTCTCTCTTTTGTGGTACCGTGCACATGCCAGCTGGTCAAGTTGGAACAGTCGAACACTTTGATCATCCCTCAAGGGAAGGCAGGGACAGTCCATAGCATTTTCTGCCATCCAGGGTGTCTTCCATAATTGCAGGGCTGACACATAGCGCCCTGGTGCTGGGCTCACCGAGGGAATTATCACGTTCTGCTCATAGCTGCTTTAAATCCTCACTTCAATATATTGGGCATTTCGTTCACCCCGGGCCGTTCCCGCACAAACCAGACCGATCTCCAGACAGTATCCACTCAGTGAGTTTTCGTTTCAGACATGTGCTTGTCGTTGTGCTGAGTCAGAGCTGTTCCGAACAAGAGCGGCATTTGGAAACTAGGTAGTCAGAGCTGTTCCTAATACGAGAGACATTCAGATGAGACATTTCACTCGGACGTTAAATGCATAGTGCCAATTTTTATTTTGCCACCCATAGGACGGCACTTCCGGCTTCGGTGGGCATTTTTAATGAGGTTAGCCTTCCTCGGGTTTTGAGACACGTTAGACTTATTGTTGTGATGTCTGTCGCCCACACTTCAGCTGGTAAAGATAGAACGGTCAGAGACATCACGGTCGACCCGCAAGGGAAGGCAGGGGCAGACCATGGGCGTTCCCTGCTATCCAAGGCGGCTTCCATTATTACAGAACCTGCACATACAGCTCTGAGTCTGGGCTCACCCGAGGAATTGCCATGTCCTGCTCATGGTTGCTTTGATTCCTCACTTCCACGTATTGGGCCTCTCGCTTGCTACTGGTCGCTCAAGAACAACCAGGAACGGACAGTCTGCGGATGACATCCACTAGGTAAGCTTTCGCTTCAGACTTTAGACTACGCAAAGCCCCGGGAAGGTTAACCCGGTCAACAAATGCCTGCAGAAGTTGGATGTGTCGGCCTAACGGCGCAAGAACGTAACTCTGCTGTAAACAGGCACAATGCAGTCACGTCCAAAAAAAAGAAACTCTGGATGAACGCAGAAGAAGAAGAAGACCACGCAAAGGATTCGCTAGCTAAGCGCTAACCATTTCGTGCGACTGGGGCGCTTTTCTTCCTTTAGTGCTCACGAGGTAGGCTACATGTGCTGCTGGCTCAGCACCTTACCTCCGTGCATTAGTGAGCTAAAAAACGGCCAGGCCCTCTCATCCGGGGATCTCTTTGATCCCCAAGCTGAGAACCTTCGAAATAAGTATCTGAACTAAACATGTAGCGTGCTCAGGCTCTCACCTCCATTTTTCGGTTGGTTTGTATCGATCAGGCTCTCAGGTCCAAGGATTAATGGCTTAGAGGCGTTCAGCCTTAACCCTCAGTGACAGCCTTAGTGCTTGTGTCCAGACCAAGAACTTCTGCCCTCGTGCGCCTGATTTCTTCTTCTTCTTCTTCTTCTTCTTCGTTCATCCGGAGTTTTTTTTCTCGGATGTGATTGCGTTGTGCCTGTTTACAGCAGAGCTGCGTTCTTGCGCCGTTAGGCCGACACATCCGACTTCTGCGGGCATTTGTTGACCGGGTTAACCTTCCCGGGGGTTTCTTAGGACGTTTGACTCTCACTGTTGTGGTGTTATCCCCCATCCCAGCTGGTCCATATAGAACAGCCAAAGATCCTGGTCAGCCCTCAAGGGAAGGCAGGGGCAGACCATGGGCATTCCCCGCCATCCAAGGAGGCTTCCATACTTGCAGAGCCGATACATAGCGCTCTGGTACTGGGCTCACCCAAGGAATCGTCACGTCCTGCACATGGCTGCTTAGCCTCACTTCCGTATATTGGGCCTTCCGTTCACCATAGGCTGTTCTTCCGGAAACCAGAAGTATGCAGTCTGCAGATGACATCCACACAGTGAGCTTTCGATTCGGACTTTCCATGTAATGGATTTGCTAGCCAAGCAATATTCCATTTCGTGCCACTAGGACACTTTTCCACCTTTTATGAAGCCCACACAGTGGGCTTTTGATTCAGACTTTCCACGTAATGGATTTGCTATCCAAGCAATATTCCATTTCGTGCCACTAGGACACTTTTCCACCTTTTATGAAGCCCACACAGTGGGCTTTTGATTCGGACTTTCCACGTAATGGATTTGCTATCCAAGCAATATTCCATTTCGTGCCACTAGGACACTTTTCCACCTTTTATGAAGCCCACACAATGGGCTTTTGATTTGGACTTTCCACGTAATGGATTTGCTATCCAAGCAATATTCCATTTCATGCCTCTGGGTCTTCATGCACCTTTAAATGTCAACCTGTATATAGTTAAAGTAATCTGCGGTCAACTTTAGCTTGTTGATATCTCCATAGAGCTTGTCCTCAAATGAAGCAGGTGTGGGCCAAAATATCTTTCTCTGTTCTGCATACGTTGGGCAATCCTGCAGCAAATGTTTTGCTGTCATTTTTCCAGTTCTACAATTACATTCATCGGTATCTCCTATCTTTAGTTTATTGAACAAGTGGTATTTCAGCCTGTTATGTCCTGTGCGGAGTCTGAAGATTGCTACTTGTTCTCTTCGGTCGAGTTTGTAATATGCATCATCCTTCTGATGGCCTGGATGCTCTGATTCCCATTTGGTTCTATAAGTGCTTTTTATCAACCTCTTTGCCTCATTATAGGTTATGTCTATGTCAGGCTGTGGTAGTCGTCCGCCCTCTTTTGCCAGTCTGTCAGCCTCTTCGTTTCCAGGTATACTGCAATGTGATGGGATCCACTGTATTACAACTTTTTTGGATTTCTGGCATAGACCATGGAGTGCTGCTCTTAGGTCAGTTAGTTCTGTGCTGTTATTGCTCTTCAGTATTGAGACAGCTGACTTTGCATCTGTGAAGATAGCTATTTGCTTCTCTTTATTTTCCTCCATCAGGAGCATTTCTGCTGCAGTTTTCAGAGCCTCTACCTCCGCTTTGAAGTTACTTGAAAATTTTCCAGTTGCCATTGAATGTGTTTTTTTTCACTCCATTTTTTAAATTTAGGAGAATTCCTCCTCCTCCATTCTCTATTGAATTTTTGGCTGATCCATCTGTATATGCATGGGTCCAATTCCTGCTTGGGTAATGTTCTTTTATGTAGTTTAGGGTTATTTCTCTTCTTTCGGTTTCATGCTGAGTGTTCTTTTTCTCAATACCAGGAATGTTTTCTATCATCTCAGGCAGTTGCTGCTGTCTCCAAGCTGGGAACTTGTGTGCATTGTGTATGGGCTTGACTGTTGATATGTTAAGAATAGGATCTGCCCTAATCCTTCGTTTTGCAGTTTCTACAAAGTTGCTACGCTTCAGTCTTCCCTTTCCAAAACCATTAAATCTGTTGTACATAGGGTGGTCTGTCAATCTTCTAAATTTTTCTGCTTGTTGCTGGGCTCTGCTATCTCTTCTATCCTGCATTGGTTGTAAACAAGTGATCTTTTCTTGTTAAAGTTTGACTTAGCTGCTGTTGCCCAAGCTGCAATGCCATATTCCAGTACTGGCCTCACCCGTCCAGTATATAACTTCTTGAGAACTTTCTCATCTGCTCCCCACGTTGTACCAGCAAGCTTTTTCATGATTGCCATTCTCTGCCTTGCTCTTGTTTGATTTTTCTCAACCTGTGTCTTCCATGTCAGGCGACGATCAAAGGTGACTCCTAGATAGTTTGGATTTTCTTCATGGCGCAATATTTTTCCATTCAATACCAGCTTAGGTTGCTGAGGTTTATTTGAGAGGGAGAACACTGCATGTTGTTTTCTCCTCACTTATCTTCACTAGCCATGATTTTGACCAGTCCTCTAGCGCTAATAAGGCTTGCTGTATTCTGCTGTTAGCTGTACTAATATATTCTTCAGATGTCCATATGGCTAGGTCATCTGCAAAGGAGGATGTGTGTACTCTGGCTGGAAAATTTTCTAGTGATGTCATTTATATATGCTAGGAATAATGTTGGTGAAAGAACTCCTCCTTGGGGGACACCTTGCTCCAGCAGCATCATTTTGCTTGTTTGTCCTTGTACTTTTGTCCTGGCAGTTCTGTTCTCAAGGTAGTGGCTGATCCATTTATACATTTTTCCACAAACATGCATGTTTTGCAGTTTTACTTTCAGTCCTTCCTTCCATACTTTATCAAATGCTTTTTCTAAATCTATCCAGACTGCTAGTGTGTGCTTTTTCTCTTGGAAGGCATCCTCTATTTCTTGAGCTATATAGGTTATTTGATCTTCAGTGGATCTGTACTTTCTGAATCCTGCTTGGTGTGGTGTTAAGAGTTTGTTTTCTTCCAGATGCCATGTTAGCCTGCCATTGATAATGCGTTCCATTAATTTTCCTACACAGCTAAGTAGACTGATAGGTCGATAGCCATTTGGTTCTTCCAGGTCTTTTCCTTTCTTTGGGACTGGTATTAGTATAGCTTCCTTCCATGCCTGTGGGACTATTCCTCTCTTCCAGCTGTTATTTAGGACTGCTAGTAGTTTCTTCTTTGCCTTGGTGCCTAGTCCTATTAGCATTTCATTTGTGATTCCATCCTTTCCTGGTGATTTCTTCTTTTTTAGGGTATTCATTGCCTGTTCCATTTCTTCCATTGTTAGATTTGCCATCATATATTCTGCTGCTGTCTCTGTATTTCTATGATGTATCTGTTTGTCTTTGATTGCTTTCTTCTGTTCAGTTGTAATATCAATGTGGTTTGCATTTGCATAGTGTTCCATTAGTGCATTTGCAGCCTTTTTTCCTGTGAGCAAGGCATTTCCTTGTTTAATTGTTATTTGTTTGTTTCTAGGTCCTTCATTGTTTATGGCTTTCACTAGTTTCCATAGTTTGTTTCCATCCCTGTCAAAATTCCGGTTTTCTGTTTTTTCCCTCCAACGATCTCTTGTTGTTTGATTTACTGTTCTTTTATATTTTGCTGAGATGGCTTTGAGAGAGGTATTCGCTTCAATTGTTTGTTCTCTCTCTGCTGTCTTCCTGGCATCATTCAACTTTGTCCTCCAAACTTTGTAGTTCTTCAGTCCAGTATGGTTTGTAATTTTTCCTCGCTCCTCTAGGAATGGACTCAGTGGCTGCCTGTATTATCGCTCTGTTTAGACTTTCCACCATTTGCTTTATGTTGCCATATCGTGTATTTATGTTTTCACAATATTTGTCTGTTAGTATGGCAAATCTGTCCCAATCTGCTCGTTTGTAATTCCAGCGGGGCAAGGGCTTTTGCTCCTGTGGAACATACTCCATATTCATTACAAGCTTGATTGGTCTGTGGTCACTACCTGCTAATTGGTCCAGCACATGGCGATCGATTTTGTGGAGGATGTCTCCTGTGCAGAAAGCTAAGTCTGGAGTAGAAGTGGTAAGCCATCTTCTGGAGTAGAAGCTCGGTGTGTCATCCGCTTTGTTGAGTAGATGGAGATTTGAGTCTATTTCCCAGTCCTCCAATTCATCTCCTCTTTTGTCAGTATCTGGGTATCCCCATCTTTCTGAACGGCTATTAAAGTCTCCGACAATAATGCAGTTTGTGTCGGTTATTTTCATGTTTGAGAGTGTAAGGTCCTTATCTGCTGGGCTATACAGATTGTAGATTCTTATTTTCACGTCCTTTATCATTATATCAACACCTATAATTTCTGTTTGGTTGTCAGAGATCACAGATACTTTGCTGCAAGGTATTGTATTTCGTGTAAGTATTAGAACTCCTCCTTTGTGTCCTTCGCGGTCGAAACATGTGGCCTGATATCCTCTGACTGAGAATTTGTGATTGGCGTTGAGGTGTGTCTCTTGAATGCATGCCACATCTATTCTATCTTTATGAAGACGCTGTGTTAGGGAGTCTTTCTTCTTGTAAACTCCTTCGGCATTCCACTGTAGTATGTTGAGTGTCCGGGGTATTTGGTCAATAGCTCTTAACCTACTCCTCTGTGCCTTGACTCCACAGCACAGGGGAAGGTGACCACCAGTAGTCATGGGTGGACCCCCTCGAGGCAGGGGGCCCGGCACTATCGCCGCCTGATGGGACTTCACGGGATTAGCACCATAACGATTAAGCGCCTGATTTAAACTTTTGACTGCTTTCATCAGTCTACCTGCAAAGCAGCAGGTTGTGTCTCTCTTAGTCTGGTCCCTATCCCAAGAGCTGTCCAATATGTAGTTAATATCAATCGCATAGCGCTTGAGGTCAGTGGGACACTCAAGCTCCCCCACCACGGCAAGGTGGAGACACATTGGGGGAGGAACCCTGTCTGACGCAGCCCAATATCCTTTAACAGATTTTGATGTTTGTCGATCCAAGATAATTGCTACACCTCTTTGCTGTTCTTCTCCCCCAGAATAAATAATCGTACAATCCTCCCTGTCTTAATCCCTGCCCCTTTACATCTTGTCTCGCACATTCCTAATATATTAATTTTCTCTCTTTCCATTTCTCGTTTGATGTCATCTAATTTTCCGTCATTGCTTAATGTCCGAACATTCCATGTTGCTAATTTCAGTATCTCTGTCCTTTTCTTGTGATGGTCTGTAATTAGATGAACCATGATAAACTAGGCAACTTTAAAGATGGTAGTTTGCCATTTCTTTCCTTCCTGGCAGTGACCATACAGGCTGATGACCATAGCCATTGTCCCATTAAAGAGATCTTCTGCCTACTGACGTGAAACATAAGACCATAATATGTCGGCTGCCCTCAAAATTTCATCCACCATCTGCCTTCTGTGGTTTCTTGTGAACAACTTCCGAAAACGAATATGAAATAACACCACATTCTCCACAGAACACAAAAAGACCGTCTTCTGAAGAAAACACCATTGCATCGTCGCCATCTTACCAGAAATATAGTATTATCCTGACTTTTTATGGCCAGTAAAGACTATGGTGTTGACCCAGCCTCTTACAATGGGTACTGGTTAATTTATTCAGAATTAACGAACAAAATGTAAGGTGGTTATGATAGGGTATAGTATGTATGTAATTTTTGGTATTTATTACCACTTACCGACTTTCTCTGTAATCCCATTTATCCACGTGAGCAAATGCAGCTGTGCGAGAATCTGTATCGGTTCTTGCGGTGCCCGTTACTTATGGGATATGTGAGCCAGCTGCTCAGAACGCAATGGCAAACTACTGAACATAATCTTGCGAAGAAATCACTAACAGCGGTAAAATGCTGGTGTTGACAGCGAAGCCCTGTAATAGGATATGCGGGGGAAAAAATTACCACTTACACAATCTTGAAAGAGTGTTGGGGGGGGGGGGGGGGGGGGGGGGGAATACCTAACATTTTTACCCTTAGAAATACCTAACATTTTTACAAAATTTGAAACCTATGAAGTTATTTCCACATTCCTGATCCTGAATTGATCAAGACTCTAAGGAACAAGTTATAGTCACAGTCTGTAATAAGTACAAGATCCTGCAACAGTTATTAGTCAAAGTGAGTTTAAAAGACTGCTAGCAGCAGGTTAAAAGCATCTCAGATGAATCATGTATTGAAGTACTTAGAAAAAGTGAGACTCATGCAACCATGTCTAGTTTGGGTGCAAGTACCATTTTGTGTGGCAGATTTCTCATGAGTGTATCACGGTTTATAAGCTGGTATATTGCTGTTCCATCATTGTAGCACTTGATGAATAAAAGGTTTTGTAATGTGATTTACATTGTAAAATAATATGGGATTAAATTTAGAATGGTGCATGACACAAGACACATGGAAACTTGAATTGTACTCCTTTCAACACCCTTAGACCTGTTTCCTCTACACTCTAAAGTAGAAGAGGAGCAGTAAAGATGGAAAGATGAAATATTTGAGGTTTGTTTATGATGATTACCATTCATATTTCTGAAACAGGACAATGGGCTTATGTAAACATCCATCAGATGACACCACCATTGCTGTTGTCATTTTTGAATGCATACATTCACTTTGGCTTCCTCAATGAAAATCTTGTGAAAGTAATGGAGAGATGCCTCAGCCTGAAGGGTCAATTGGTGAGCCTTTGTACATGTAGATTTTATCTTGTCTTAGATCACTAGTCTTTGAGAATAAGTGAATAAGAAAGTCAACATCAGTGTGTACATGACTATGGTGGAGAATTATGAGGCTGTGGCATGAAACATTCAAAGGTTTGTGTTATATGTTATCAGTACAAGAAGGGAAACTATTACATGAAGTGAGAAATGCTTGAGAACAACTGTTGACTTCACTAGAAGCAGCAGTATCAGATTTGACCTTTAACATATCATAGGCACCACTCATTGTGTTGAATTTGTAGAGAGATAACAATGGTTTGAATATCTTGTGAGAATAATGACTAATAAGCTACCATTTTGGGCCTATTTTTGATGAAGCTCTGTGCAGAGAGTAAGAGGAAAATCAAGAAGCAGGGGGATAGATTTTAATAAGTGAATAATATTCAGTCTTGATGCAGACAGCTACACATTTGGCTCTAGATTAAAAACTAACTTCCCCCCACACTTAATGTAGATACACCACTCAAAGAAAGTCACCAGTACAAGACGATTACTATTTTGTGGACAGACCAGAACAATTAATTATTCTGAGCCTCAGTACAGGACACAATCAACTATGCAGCCATATGTGTGCACAATTAAAGATTGTTAAATCAGCATATGGATTGGTGTTGCAGACAGCAGACCACATACTCCAAGACTGCTCTGAATATGATGGCCTAGAGGAACAACAGTGAAAGATAAACTCTCGGGACCACTGAGTGAACTAAAAAAGACAGCTAACTTTATACAAGAGACAGCAATGCAGACACAGACAATAAGTGAGCGGGAATGTACATAGAATACCCAAATAATACTAGGGACACAGCCAGAGTACTGACAGGAAAGTACTGCCATAACTATGATGCTGAAATTGAGGCAATCAAGATAGCAACAGAGAAATTACTAAATACCAGCAATGGTACACAGCCTGTGGTGCTACTGACAGATGCAAAATCAATACTCGAGGTGCTCCTGTCTGGGAAATTGCCAATACTAAGGACACTACTTTCTGAACTTAGCAGTCAGCATAAGGTCACCATACAGTGGATACCATCCCACTGTGGAGTACCCGGAAACGACAAAGCTGATCAATTGGCTAAGGAAGGAGCCAAAGAAGAACAGCCTGATGTGCCCGTTACATACCACCAAAAGAAAAGAATGATCAAATCAGTCAGAAAGCCACCAAAACCTGCTCAAGATGACTACCACGTTATGGACAGACCAGAACAAGTCATTATTCTGCGCCTCAGAACAGGACACAATAGATTACGCAACCACATGTATACAAAATTCAAGATTGGTGAAACAACCATGTGCACATGTGGATTGGCCTTCGCAGACACCAGAGCACATACTCCAAGACTGCCCAAAATATAACATATCTAGGCAAATCTTCTGGCCTAGAGAGACGACAGTGGAAGATAAACTCTATGGACCACTGTGGGAACTGAAAAAGACAGTTAAATTCATAAAGAGACAGCATTGCAGATATAGACATATTTCAAGCGAACGAAAGAAGAAGGAAATAAGTTTCAAGCGAATGAAAGGAGGAGGAGAAGATGAAGTATAAATGTGGTCCAGAAGTCACCATTCAAATTGGAGATAAATAATGGATGAAAGTTGTGTATAAAGCTTTCACTTAGGTTGGCTGTTTGTTTTTGGAGATAATTGTGTCAGCTGAACAAATGTGAAATTAGGTTACCTGATACAGTGTCCATTATTTGTGGTTTGGTTAACTCCAAATATGTAATGGTCAAAACAAAATCAGGTTCTAACAGGAGTTGAACATGAACTGCTATGAAAGTGCGTTAACAATTAGTCAGTCAGTCGTCAGATTATCTTCATTGCATCCAACTATTCAGTCTATAATTGCTCAGATCTGCTTCTCAGTATCTCCCTTAGTGTGTAGTGTCTGACAACATCAGTTCTGTGTTAGTTTACTATTCTTCTTTGGTCCATTACATAGCTCTCTTGTCTGGCTTCACTCCTTGTGACTTGATGTTCTTTTAGTCTGGTCAAAGCTGCAGATTCACAACCAGAACTTGATTCGTTTAATTGGCCTACCTCTCTGAGGGCATACGGTATATCAGCCCAGTCTTTTGCTCGTCCACTTTACACAGCCTGGTAAGTGTATTAACTTCTTCCTCTTAAACTCACGTGACTTGGCACAAATATGAAGAGACTCCACTCACTGTTTTCAAGCCCAGCCCATTTCGATCTTCAAGAGTATAACATGATAGTCAGTAATAAAAAAAAATTATGGTGGTCAGTTGAAATTTCAACTTGAAGTATATTTCAGTTTGAAAAATACATTGTTTTCTTTGTTTTGTGTTGAATGACTTCAACAGGATGTACCTAACGGCCTGCAGTGATATATGCTATACAAAAACATTGTGCAATCACTTACTTAAAACCACAGTGAGAAAACAGAGTTTTGAATTCTAGAGGTTGTCAAAGAAAGAAAAGCATTGAAGAAATTACTGCTTATTACGCCTTTATATCATTACCTAGTTTATAATGTATGTAAAACTTTTATTAATTATTTAATTATTTTTAACAACTATAATATGTGTAACTTTTTAATCCATATCAGTCACTTTATTGTATTGTATGTTAGTGGCTTCTCCATACATCAGGTAAAGGTAGTCCCATAGCAGATACTGCCATTAGGATATGAAGTGCTAGGCATTCACATAACATAGACTGGTAGCCAGTTACCTTTTATTCTCAGAACATTCTGAAAATTGTCTGATACCCATATTGGATTGACCACAGGGCTGTGTACTTGTAAAAACAAACCCTGCTTCTGCTGGGGATTTAACTGTCTTAGTAGACAAGCATACTAACCACTATGCTGTTGTCATGGTTCATCAGGTACTTTCTTTTAAAAGGCTGAAAATATAAGGGGCGTTCATTTGAAATCTGTTCGTGCTGCACCGCACGTAATTGTGTACGCTGATCATGTCATAGTCATGTGATAAGTACTGGCCAATGAATAAAAGAGCACATGCTAATCGTCCTATAATGCATGGGTTCTGTTTCTGACCATTGAGAAAATGGCCGGGTTGATCCAAAATCCATCCAATGAAGCTCAAAGAGCGGCGATTCAGTTTCTTTCATTTGAAGTGGGCATTGAACGAAGAATGCAGGCAGCGTACGGTAACAAATGTGTGTCGAAGACAACAGTGACAGACTGGGCACGAATGTTTCGGAAAGGACGTCAGTTCATGACAGATCTTCGACGGCAGGGTCAAGCGTATATTGTTGCAACAGAAAAAACCATCGCCAAAATTGATGCAGCACTACAGATGAATCGTTGTCGAAGCATACGCTCGCTAGCGAAAGAATTTAATGTATCAATTGGGACAATTCAAAAGGTCATTCATAAGAAACTGCAATATCGGAAGGTGTGTTCACGGCTGGTACCACAGATGTTGACCGATCACCAAAAAGAGGAAAGCATGGGGTGGTGATGGCGAGCCGGGTCAAGCGCATATTGTTGCAACAGTAAAAACCATCGTCAAAATTGATGCAGCAGTACAAATGAACCATTTTCGAAGCATACGTTCGCTAGCGAAAGAATTTGATGTGTCAATTGGGACAATTCAAAAGATTGTTTGTTAGATATTGCAATATCGTAAGGTGTGCTTACAATTGGTACCACGGATGTTGACTGACCACCAAAAAGAGGAATGCATAGAATGGTGTTTGAACCACTTGCTGCGTTACAGAGCGGAGGGTGATGCATTTCTCTTCCGCATAGTGGCAGGCGATGAATCATGGTGTCACCACTTTGAGCCGAGCAGCAAAAGAGAGAAAGAGAGAGCATGCAATGGAAGCATGCTGGATCACCAAAAGCCAAATATTTCAAGTTACAGGTTTCCGCTGGTAAGGTTATGCTGAGCGAATTTTTTTTACCATGAAGGGCTATTGTTGGCCAACTTTAAAGAACCAGGTGTCAACATCAACTCTACCTACTACTTGCAAACACTAGAGAAGCTGCAAAAAGCCATAAAAAATCAATGATCCGGCATGCTTTCTTGCTGTGTGATTTTGTTGCACGATAATGCTCGTCCGCTTGTCGCAAATATTGTGCAGGAAGCATTAGCAAGGAAGAAGTGGGAAATTCTGCAACATCCAGCCTATAGTCCTGATTTGTCACCATATGATTTTCATTTGTTCATACCTCTAAAAAAAGCTCTCAATGGGCAACGATTTCACACAGATGCAGACATAATGAACGTGGTAAACACTTGGTTCAGTGAGCAACCACAATCCTTCTTTGCGGACAGCATTCTCCGCCTATCTAAGCAATGGGATGCTTGCCTGAATGCCTACGGCGACTTCTTCTGGCCAACCCATGGTGCATAATTCATTCAAAATGAATGCTTTGTTTAATTCTATCAAACCTGTTAATGTTTCTTTAATGCTTTTTTTAAATAAAGCTATTTGAACGGGTTGTAAATGATCGTCCCTAATATGTTGGCAATTTAGTGGTAACTTATCAGTGGTATAGTAGTTTACTTAAAACAGAATGGATTAATTTGTCCAAATTTGAAAGAAAAACGTACTGGAATCAGTTACCTTTCTAGTGGATTTCTTAAAGGCTTTCCTTGAATTTCAAGAAAACAGATAATGGTTATATCAAAGAAAAAAATGACATTTACATGTGAGACAACAATAGAAGGGAAAATGCTTCACTAAGTGGACACATTTAAATATTAGGGGCAGTTATAACATCATATGGAAGTTGCACAACAGAGATTAAGAGCAAAATCCATCCATCCATCATGTGCCATGCCGGTAAGCATGGGCGGTCATGTTCTGCCATCTCACTCGATCACCAGAGTCGTGGATCAGCTCCGCGTTTCTGTCTCGACCATGCCACAAGGCCAAGCCATCCAGGTACTTGCTTCTAGGTCTTCCCCTTGGTCTGTTCCCCTCGATCTTACCAGTTGTCACCAAATTCTCCAATCCATTTCTTCTCATAACATGCCCAAAAAATTTTGACTGTCTACGTCTAATTTCTCTAATAATTTACGATCTTCATTTGTTTCTTGAAGGACTTGTTCATTGGTCTTTCTGGCTGTCCATGGTATTCTTTGCATTTTCCTCAGAAACCACATCTCTACAGCCATCAGATGTTTTTCAGCCTGACTGCTCATTGTCCACGCTTCACATCCATATAAAAGTACAGGTTCAATGTAGCATCTCAACACTCTTTTTCTCGTTTCAATTGACATCTTTTTATTGGTCAATATGTTTTTCATCTTGCTAAAGGCTACTTTTGCCATGGCAATTCTTGTTCTAATCTCTTCAAGGCATCTCCCATCAGATGTTATTACTGTTCCGAGATAATTGTACCTGCTCACTTGTTGAAGAATATTCCCATTTACTTGTATATTACATTGTGGTATTTCGTCCTTCCTAGTGACGACCATAATCTGTGTCTTTTTACAATTTAATTCTAACCCTAGTTGTTCACTGTGTGTAACAATCGCATCTACTAAATTTTGCAGGTCCTGTTCATTGTCTGCAATCAAGACTGTATCATCTGCATATCTAATGTTATTGATGCATCGTCCCCCAATGTTGATTCCTTCCATATCTTCAATATTTCTGAAAATACTTTCACTGTACAGGGAAAACAGATCTGGAGACATTACACATCCCTGTCTCACACCCCTTTTAATAGGCTGATATTGGCTTACTTCATTATCAACTCTTATGGCAGCTTGTTGTTTCCAATATATGTTTTTTACAAGTCTAAGATCTTTTCCATCAATTTGTAGCAAAATAGGTCAAGCTAAAGCTACTGTCGTGGGGTGGTGTCGCTGACACAGAAAGATCACAATGTCTGCAAATGTGAGAAGGCAATATAAAGAATTTCAACAAATAAAAAAAAAGAATTTCCACAAAATTTCCAGTTACCTACGAACAGAGGCTAGAGCAAAGCTATTGCAGATCTTCAATAACAGCTGGACCTTAGGCAGTATTCCACAAGCCTGGAGAGAAGCAATCATTATTTTTTTTTTTGCATATCCCTTACAGGTCGTTGCAGTCAACACCAGCATTTTTCAGCTGCTGTTAATGTACTAGGCAAGATTACGCTCAGTAGTTTGCCATTGCTTTCTGAGCGACCTGCTGACATACCCCATAAGTTACAGATGCGTCGAGAATGGCTACCAATTCTTGCGCACATCATGTCACTCACGAGAGTATACAGGATTATGGACAAGGACGCTAACCCCTAGGCCAGGGATAGTAGTAGTAGTAGGCCTCTTTCAGTCCTGAAGGACTATAAAGTTGTGCCGCTGGGGAGGTACCTGGCAGCACCGCTGGTGACTGTATAGTCCAATGCGAGAGTGACAATCTCTGTCACAGTTTCCGCATCTGTAAGACGAGGCAGGTCCCACAGTAAGTGACTGCGTTTTAAGCCTGTGCCGCCTATCCTCAGTTTGTTGGATCAGATTGCGCTCAAAGAGCACCAGTCCGTTTCGTACATCTCTTCTCCAGGAACATCTGTCTGTTGCAACTCTTTCCCACGTGTCTGGATCTATGCCAAGGGTTTTCATATCTTGTTTACACACATCCCTATATCACAATTGGGGGTCTTCCGGTTGGCCTCTTTCCTGTGGCTAGTTCTCCGTATAGGAGATCTTTGGGAATACGTTCATCCTCCATTCGAGATACGTGGCCCAGCCACCGGAGGCAGTCTCTGCTTGAGGAGGGAGTGCACTGTGGTAATATCTGCTCTTTCAAGCATATGTTGTTTGTTATGTGGTCTTTCCATGATATGCCCAGGATATGTCTCAGACATCTCATATGGAAGGAATTCAACTTTCTTTCCTGTCTTGAGTACAGGGTCCAGGATTCAGACCCATAGAGTAGTGTGCTAACAACACAAGCTTTATATACTTGAACTTTTGTACGCTCTGTTAGTCTATTATTCTCCCAAACTCTTTTAGTTAGCCTGGAAAATGTTGTGGCTGCCTTTCCAATGCGTCTGTCGATTTCTGTCTCTAATGAAAGATTATCTGATATTGTCGATCCCAAATACGCAAACTCATGGACAACCTTCAGTTCGTAATTAGAAACTTTGATTGACGGAGGCGCACCAGCATCTTGTTCTATCACCTGTGTTTTATTTAGGCTGATGGTGAGCCCAAAGTCTTTGCAGGCAGGCTGCAAAACGAATCTATGAGCCGTTGGATATCTTCTGCTGTATGAGTAGTCAGTGCTGCATCGTCTGCAAAAAGTAGTTCTCTTATGCATCTTGATCTTATTTTGGTCTTTGCCTTGAGTCTTGATGGGTTAAAAAGTTTGCCATCAGATCTTGTATGGAGGTATATGCCTTCAGTGGCAGTCCCAAATGCCTGCCTTAAGAGAACGGCGAAGAAGATACCAAAATGTGTAGGAGCAAGCACGCAGCCCTGCTTTACTCCGCTGCTGATGCTGAATGACTGGGATGTTGAGCCGTCAAATAAAATGGTCCCCTGCATGTTTTCGTGAAATGATTTCACGAGACCAAGAAGGATGGGTGGACATCCTATCTTTTCAAGGACCTTAAAAAGGCCGCTTCTGCTCACGAGGTCAAATGCCTTTGTGAGGTCGATGAAGGCAATATATAATGGCTTCCTCTGTTCTCTGCACTTCTCTTGGAGCTGCCGGAGTGAGACAATCATATCGATGATGGTGGACCTGTTGGGTCTAAATCCGCACTGTGATTCGGGGTAGATTCTTTCAGCAAGAATGTGTAACCTTTTAAGGATTACTCGAGCAAAAATCTTGCCTGTAATGCTGAGTAGAGAAATGCCGCGATAGTTGTTGTAGTCGCTTCTGTCGCCTTTATTTTTATAAAGGGTAACAATGTTTGCATCTTTCATATCTTGTGGTACTGATTTTTCTTTCCAGCAGAGCTGAAATATTGCATACAGTTCTGGGATGATTGTTTCTTTGCTACATTTTAAAATTTCAGGTGGAATACTATCTTTTCCTGGTGCCTTGCCGGATTTGAGAGAGTCTAGTGCTTCGCTGATTTCTGTGAGGCATGGTTCGTTATCCAGGGCATGCATGGCGGACTGTTGATCGATGGCTTCCAGAGCTTCTTCTCCTGACAGTGTTCTCCACTGAGTATAGCTCTGAGTAGTGTTCTACCCAGCGGATCCATTTGTTTCGCTCGTACTTTTATGATTAACCCCTCTGTTGATCGTAAAGGAGCCATCATATTATTTGATGGACTGCCAGCTTGCTTGATGCCCTCGTACATTCCTCTTATATTTCCAGTGTCTGCACAAGTTTGAATTTGTGCAGAGAAGCTGTAGCCAGTACCTGTTCACACATTCTTCTTGCCATCTGTTGTACTCTATTTCTGGCTGTTCGCAATGCCTGCAATGTTTTCTCTGAAGGTGATGTTTTATACATTGAGAATGCATGTCTCTTTATCTCCAGGACTGGGAGCATCTCTTCAGAGTGTGCTTCAAACCAGTCAGTTGACTTAGTTTGCTTCTTGCCAAATGTTGATAGAGCTGTATTGTAGATGGTGTCACGAAAATGACTCCATCTCTCGGTGGCATTTCCATTTGTGGGGCCAGGCAGTGGCTCCACTAGAACCTGCGTGAATGTGTTGACCTTCTCTTTGTTTTGGGTGCCGCTGGTGTCTCATTGTGTGGTCTTCCTTCTGTTCAGCTTCTGTAGATTCTCTTGGGCTTTATCTTCACCTTGCTGGAGACGAGTGAATGGTCGGTGTCGCAATCGGCACTGTGATAGCTACGAGTCACCGTACATTGCGGAGATTGCTACGTTTAGTGAGCATCAGGTCGAGTTGGTGCTAGTTCTTTGATCTGAGGTGCCTCCATGACACCTTGTATTGAGGTTTTGTGTCAAAGAAGGTGTTGGTCACGCACAGATTATTGTGGCTGCAGAATTCCAAGAGACGTGCATTGTCATTGATCTTCCCAATGCCAAACTGTCCTAGACATGAAGGCCAAGATGTTTGGTCGGAGCCAACCCTGGCATTGAAATCCCTCAGGATAAAAAGATGTTGTTTCTCTGGTGTTTCACTGACTTCTTTGCTAAGGTCATCATAAAACTTGTCTTTAGATTCTGATGCTGCAGTTAGTGAGGGGGCATAAATGCTTATAATACTAATTGGGCCTGCCTCGGTCTGGAGTTGGAGCTTCAGTATTCTTTCAGTGCCATCACTTGGTGGTATAATGGAATTAAGCAGCTTGTTTCTGATAGCGAAGCCAACTCTATGCTCCCTGGTCTCTCCGTGCGGCTTGCCATGCCAGTAGAAAGTGAAGTCCCTTTCCTTGATGTTTCCAGATTCTTGGAGTCTGGTCTCTCGCAGGGCGACAATATCTATCCCTAGTCTGAGTAGTTGTTGTTTATCACTGCAGTTTTGTGGGCATCCACAATCTCGTTTAGATCATCTGAGATGCCAGGGGTCATGGTTCTTACGTTCCATGTTCCCAGCCTTAGGGCCTTTTGTTTTGTTTCTTTCTTGTTGCTAGGTGTATAGATTGCGGTTCATGTGTCAGGATTTCCCCCCTGAGCTCCACACACCCTCAGGAGCAGATGAACCATGGCAAGACAGCACCTTATAGACTGGGGGCTGCCGAGCTTAGGCGGGCGGTAGCTGTCTAGTGAGATACGATGATCTCTCCCACCTTCCTCTACGCCAATCGAGCATTAAGACTTACAACCGGTAAATGCTGCTTCCCGTGTTGTGTCACTGCTTTACTCGGTGCTGAAGTGACCTCTTCAGGGCACAAGCCTGGGCAATGGAAATCGGAGAACCAGCTGTTGCCCAGTAGCAAGTTCCCCCTCTCCACGTCGCCGATATTGACCAAGGGAAAGGAAGTAGCCAATGCAACTTGGCATTGGTGCTGTCGCAGGAGTTGCCACAACTGGAACTGCCTTAGGGACTCCATCTCCAGATTTGTCCTCAGGGTTTACTCTCGAAGCCTTTCCCATATGGGTATACCCGCAAGACAGCGGAGGTTTGAGATTTAGAGTTCCCTCTCTTAGAAGAGATACCAACCAAGGCTGGGCCAGGGATACCCTCCTAAAAACAAGACAAGATAGTTCCATTGCCTCCAGCTACAGACCAATTAGCCTCACCAGTTGTCTCTGCAAAACAATGGAACGCATCATTAATCACAGACTGCAGTGGTACATTAAAAGTGAAAACATCCTTGTGCCACAACAAGCTGGCTTTAGGCAGTGCTACTCTACGGAAGACCAGACAACCTACCTCTCTCAAGAAATTGAGGATGCATTCCAAGAGAAGAAGCTGGTGCTTGCTGCATGAATAGATCTGAAGAAAGCCTTTGACAAAGTCTTGAAAGAAGGTCTGATGAAGAAACTGAGAAACTTTACAGTCTATGGAAGAATGTGAAAATGGGTGAAAGCATACTTGCACAATAGAGGAGCCAGAGTCCAGATAGACAGACTCAAGAGCAAGAAAGTACTACTGCGCCACAGTGTTCCCCAGGGTGGAGCCTTGCCCCCCACACTTTTTCTAATCTTCATCAATGATCTTGTTGCTAACCAACCGCATGGAATTAAAGCGGCAATGTACCAGATGACCTGGTTCTGTGGAGCACAAATGAACATGCATCAGTGGCCATCAGATCGCTACAAAGAGCTGTAGATGTATTTGTTGCATGGGCAAATAGATGGTGTGTTAGCATAAACACTGACAAGTGCAGAACCACCCTATTTACCCTCTCCCCAAAACAAAAGGCAGGGATCATCCAGTAAATGGAATACCCCTTAGAGAAGATAAAGAACCAACATACCTGGGAGTAACATTTGATGGCTGGCTGACGTGGAGAAAGCACATCAACAAAGTGGTAGCAAAAGCCAGAAGGAAAATAGCCATCCTGAGAAAACTAAGTGGAACCACATGGGGAGCCAGTGGGAAAATACTTAGCAAAGTTTATCAACAGAGCATTCGACCACACCTGGAATACAGGTCAACTATGTGGTGTTCAGCATCAAAAACCACACTACAAGAGCTGGACAAGGTGTAAAATCAAGCACTTAGCGTCACCACAGGAGGGATGAGATCAACCCCTATAGTGGAGATGGAGAAGATGGGGAGGACACAAGCACTGAGAGAGCGCAGAGATATGAAAACTGCTAATACAAGCAGAAAAGTTCCTCAGCTTGCCAGGCCACCCTATGAAGAACAGATTTGAAAACTTAGCTATGGGCGGTTGAAAAGAAGCAGTTTTATCCACCAGGCCAAACAACTTTGTAGAGAAACCACTGATCTGCCCACAGTTGGTATCCCCATGAAAACTATACCAGAGTGAATTCCATGGAAAGATGAACATAGACTATCACTACAAATCAGGCAAAAGTGAGAGGAATATTTGACAAGGAAGAACAGAACAGTGTACAGCGCAGAACAGCCACTCTCACCTTCCTTGATGAAGAATACCCACAGGACCTCTGGATCTGAGTCTACACAGATGGGTCAGCACAAAATGCTGTTTGAAATGGAGGAGTGGGAGTGTACATAGAATACCCAAATAATGCTAGGGACAAGGCCAGAGTACCAACAGGAAAGTACTGCCATAATTATGATGCTGAAATTGAGGCAATCAAGATAGCAACAGAGAAATTACTAAATACCAGCAATGATACACAACCTGTGGTGCTATTGACATGCAAAATCAGTACTCAAGGTGCTCCTGTCGGGGAAATTGCCAGTACCAAGGACACTACTTTCTGAACTTAGCACTCAGCATAAGGTCACCATGCATTGCATACCATCCCACTGTGGAATACCTGGAAACGACAGAGCTGATCAATTGGCTAAGGAAGGAACAAAAGAAGAACAGCAGCCTGATGTGCCTGTTATATACCACCAAAGGAAAAGAATGATCAAATCAGTCAGAAAGCCACCAAAATCTGCTCAAGACTACTACCACATTATGGACAGACCAGAACAAGTCATTATTCTGCGCCTCAGAACAGGACATAATAGATTACGCAACCATATGTATACAAAATTCAAGATTGGTGAAACAGCCATGTGCACATGTGGATTGGCGTCGCAGACAGCAGAGCACATACTCCAGGACTGCCCAAAATGCAACAAATCTAGGCATACCTTCTGGCCTAGAGAGACAACAGTGGAAGATAAACTCTATGGACCACTGAGTGAACTAAAAAAGACAGTTAAATTCATACATGAGACAACATTGCAGTTATAGACATATTTCAAGCGAACAAAAGAAGAAGCAGCTGAATCAATACTGAAGATCAAAAACAGCACAGAACTAGCTGACCTAAGAGCAGCACTCCATGGTCTATGCCAGAAATCCAAGAAAGTTGTAATACAGTAGATCCCATCACATTACTGTATACCTGGAAATGAAGAGGCTGACAGACTAGCTAAAGAGGGTGGACGACTACCACAGCCTGACATAGACATAACCTATAATGAGGCAGAGGTGTATAAAAGCACTTATAGAACCAAATGGGAATCAGAGCATCCAGACCACCATAAAAATGATGCATATTACAAACCCGACCGAAGAGAACAAGTAGCAATCTCCAGACTCCGCATAGGACATAACAGGCTGAAATACCACTTGTTCAATAAAATAAAGATGGGAGATGCCGATGAATGTAATTGTCGAACTGGTAAAATGACGGCTAAACATTTGATGCAGGAGTGCCCAGTATATGCAGAACAGAGAAGGATAGTTTGTCCCTCACACGCTTCATTTGAGTGCAAGCTCTATGGAGATATCAACAAGCTCAAGTTGACTGCAGCTTACTTTAACTACATTCAGGTTGACATCTAAAGGTGCATGAAGCTGTATTTAGACTGCCACACTTCATACCACAAGTATGTCAGGTTGCAAAAGCGTCCCAAAGGCATGAAATGGAATATTGCTTGGCTAGCAAATCCATTATGTGGAAAGTCCGAATCAAAAGCTCATTGTGTGGGCGTCATCAAAGGTGAAAAAAGCGCCCCAGTGGCACGAAATGGAATATTGCTTGGATAGCAAATCCATTACATGTAAAGTCTGAATCGAAAGCTCACTGTGTGGATGTCATCTGCAGACTGCATTTTTATGGTTTCCGGAGGAAAAGCCTATAGTGAACGGAAGGCCCAATATACAGAAGTGAGGCTAAGATGTGCAGGAAGTGACGATTTCTTGGGTGAGCCCAGTATCAGAGCGCTATGTGTTGGCTCTGCAATTATGAAAGCCTCCTTGGATGGCGGAGAATGCCCATGGTCTGCCCCTGCCTTCCCTTAAGAGCTGACCAGGATGTCTTTGACTGTTCTAAATGGGCCAGCCGGGATGGATGATAACACAACAGTAAGAGTCAAATGTCCTAAGAAACCCCCGGGAGGGTTAACCTGGTCAACAAATGCTCGCAGAAGTTTGATGTGTCGGCCTAACGGTGCAAGACCGCAGCTCTGCTGTAAACAGGCACAGCGCAATCATGTCTGAAAAAAAATCTCAGGATAAACACAGAAGAAGAAGAAATCCTTGGATAATATGAGATACTGGCTGGCACGTGGTCACTAATTTGCCAACTTAACTTGTGGGGTATCTGGAAGAATCTCAAAACTGAGAGGGAAGACCAGGAGAACTTTTAATCAGATAGTGGTGGGAACGATTAGTAGTATGACTCTTCACTGGCTGTTGAACGAGGGGACTGAGCACATATGGGAATGTCCTGAGTGCAGTGTTGTCGGTTCTTAACTCAACTTAACTCTACTCCTTCCAGCGCCAACTTTTACGATTGTCACCAGGTGGTATGCTAAAGCCTTGGGTAGTCAAATTATGTTGCTACCTCAGCTCCTAGTCAGCAATAATCACATGTAACTGTTACAACAAAACGCACACCTTAGATGAACTGGGGGAAGTACATATGAGAAAGGTTGAGTGTTTGAAATGTCAGTAAACATAGTAGAAAGAATAAATGTGACATTGTTTTCATAACAGTATAAACAAGAATGTCACTGCTATCTAATAAAGAAATAGCATTGGTTGCATGATAGCATAAGTAAATGTGACACTGTCATCATTCTAAGAAAATCCCATGGTGTTGTCTGCATATAAATAAACTGCCCCAGTTTTTACTCTCACATTCTGTTGTTCATCAATGACTAAAAGTTACAGTTTCACTGTATCCAGAAAAAAAAAACATTCTTCCCTGTGGTGAGGAATTTAGTGTGAGAAACAATCTTCTTCTCCTTAGTTCATAAATCAAGTTCCTTATGCATACAATAAGCACCATCAACTTTAGATTGTTACATCTTCATAAAGATTGATGATGAGAATAATTATTACAAGGATTTAGTATGTCTGTACCATATATATTTCTCCCATTATTTTCATAGAGATTATACCATAAAGATATCAACCAAGACAACACAGTATTATGAACTTAAATATTGTAATTATTTAAATAATATTGTGGAAATTTGATTATTGTAGAAGTAAATTCATACCGTCAGGATTTGATATCAGCACTATACCATCTTTTGACATAGTGGTAGTAGCAAATATAAAAGGGTTAAGTAGGTAAGGAACCTATGACAGTTTTAGCAAACTGGTAGGGAATTTATCCGCTAGAAAAATACTACTTATGATTCATGGAGGACATAAGAGATAAGGTGCTTGTTACAGGCACTGGAACTTAAATAACACCATCCCACAATGCCTAACAGCATAAGGGAAAGACAACAACTACTACTATGACATCCTTAGTAATGGTATGGAAAGGTGTCAGTATACACATATATAGGTTGGGAAAGATAACATAATGTGGAAAGACAAGATCACCCCTGTCAGTCGGCTGGCACCTGATGGCGATGATATTCCAAGATTCCATTAAACTTACTATGAAGTAATATCATTAAATATAATTAAATTCAAGGGCTGAGATCTATTGAGAGAAATGAACTCACGTGATGATGATGATTAGCAGTATTTCATACATTTCCATATCCTCAATATTTTCCCATTCTTTATGAGTACTGATACATTTAGCACTATATTAGTCTAGCAGTTTTTCTTCCAATTCTAGAATCCTCATGTCCAAGAAAGAGTGGTTTGATACTTTGTAATTATGGGACAGTGACATTCTAACTAGATAATTTCCATATGTCAGTCCACAAATCAAGTATCAAAATTAACATTACATCAAAGTTAAATATATATAAAATCATATATGAACTTCTATAAATATACGTGATCATGAATGCATTAGTATATCAGGTCAGAAGAGGAGAGATAAGCTGTTATGAAAAGTATTGAATTCATGGCGTGGAGTTAACATTTCAAAACATTGAAACATTCTGGAGTCATGAATATTGACAAATAAGGTGTACCAGTTGTAGGCAGTATACGTGTAATAATCTCTTACTCTTAGTAACCCCTAGATGGGAAAATGGACCCTGTAGCTAGACAATCATCACTGCAAAGACGTGAATAGACATGGTGAGTTGCTTGGTATGCTCAGTTCATGGATGTAAAATCCCTTATATGTATCTTCATTGAAGTGTGTGGAGGCATGGTGATTTTCTTGGTATACATGTCAAATGAATTAAAAGTTTTTGCAGTCATTGTTTCTCTGCACATTATGGATATCTGGGTAGGAATGAATAAAAACCATCAAATAATAAAACCATCATTGATTTTTGTGTGCGGCTTTCTTCTGTTCAACTAACCACAGGTGCATACAGATATGCTTGCCTTATGTGTTGAGTACTGCAGATCCCATTACTACCTGTCTCCATTGGTGATGGATGCGGCTGCCGCCCACTTTACTCAGTATGCATACTCATATGAGCCGCTGCAGCTGTTTGTGGTGTTGAGGGCATTTGGGCAGCTGAATTATTTACCTGCGCAGACATCTGATTTCCTCAAGAAGGTTTGTTCATGAAATATTTGCAGTTTCTCTCATTCATATTTGTGTGTGTGAAGTAATGAGAATCCCATGGCAGATGCTTTGTATATGGCAGCTTGTTTGTTAGTTAGTCGGGGGGGGGGGGGGGGGGGGGTACGGGGTGTCAGGCATTGGTAGCACCTTTGGTAAGGATGGCTCTCATGTCCTTTCAGGACCCATCCCCCACTGGTCCAAGTCTGACACCCAGCTCGTGCCTGTGGCTCCTAGTAGCTGTCAGCATGCGACAGCGGCCACCCCCCGGGCAACAGCTGTGAGAGGCTGGCTAAACCAGGCATGGGTATCCGATTTGGTGTCAAACCAAGAGGTAAACTAGGGTATGCCTACCCAGCATGTGAAGACAGGATTCGGCAGACTGCGCGGAAGAAATCATTCCTGATTCAACGGGCAAGACGGCGTTTACCTGCAAAGTGTTGTGGAACGTAATGAGCACGGCAAGGCACGTAGAGCGCCCTGGTCATCCACTGCACCTGTATTCGTCTCCAATCGTCTCGACTTGTCTTGCCACTGGACTCAGATGGACTCAGGCGAGAGAGTGAGGTTGACGAATTGCGCAACTCTTCCTCACTTTAATCCAAGTCATCGCGCAAGTCATTCTTCACCCAACGTCACATATCACCTTCAAGCCCTGTGGCGATGGGCGAGCAGCAAAGCGGCAGGCGTGGGTACGCTGGCAGCCGTAGTCGCAGACCTGCACACAGGCGGCTCAGGCCATATGGTCGTCTTCTACTGACCGGAGCAGCAGTGGGATTCGGCAGCCCCCTGAGCGACTGAGCAGCCCTCTATAGGAACACACTGCTCACCTCCATAGCATGAGGAAGGGGCTAGAAAAGGTGCCCTAAACATTGTCTGCTTCATCACTACTTAACCAGCTAGCCGCGGTTGGTGGGTACCCTAACTGCGGTCGACATACAAAGAAAGATAAAACAAGCAAAGCTAAAAGAGTAAACCATATTCCCATAACAATTGGAACTTGGAATGTACGCACCCTACTTGACAGATACGGCGCGTCGGGTCCAGAGAGACGAACAGCACTGATTGGGAGAGAGCTGGGCAGGTACAACATCGACATTGCAGCCTTGAGCGAGACACGACTTGCAGAAGAAGGCCAGATCTGTGAAATTGGTGCCGGCTACACATTTTTCTGGAGTGGAAGGAAAAGCGAGGAAAGACGCCAATCCGGTGTGGGATTTGCCATTAAGTCGGCCCTGGTCGGCAAATTAGCTGGATTTCCAAAGGCTATAAACGACAGGCTCATGACCATGAAGTTGCCTCTGCTGAATGGAAGGAAGCACCCAACCATTGTGAGTGTCTACGCACCAACTATGACCAACGAAGATGATGTCAAGAACAAGTTCTATGAGGACCTGCACAATGTATTAACATCTGTTCCCAAAGGAGACAAACTTATACTCCTTGGGGATTTCAATGCCAGAGTAGGCACGGACACCACCTCTTGGAGTGGCATTATTGGAAAGCATGGAGTCGGAAATTGTAACAGCAATGGACTCCGCCTCCTTCAGACATGTGCCGAACATGATCTCCTGATTACGAACACAATTTTCCGTCTCCCCATGAGAAATAATAGGACATCGTGGATGCACCCTCGCTCGAAACACTGGCACCTCATTGACTATGTCATCATCAGGAGGAGTGACAGACAAGACGTTCGAGTGACAAAATCCATGTGTGGTGCCGAATGTTGGACAGACCATTGTCTCGAAAATGAACATCCACATCAGGCCACCACGGCGTCCTCAAGGGGCGAAAATGCAAACAAAGCTAAATGTCACCCGCCTAAACAGCAAGAAAATGCAGCAGTCGTTTGAAAATATGCTGGAAGACCGCCTCAAGCCCAATGCTGAAGCTAAACAGGATACAGAAACAGAATGGAGAGCCCTAAAGGACACAATTTACAACACTGCTATGGAAATCCTGGGGCCAGCCCCCCGAAAGCATAAAGACTGGTTTGATGAAAATTCCGAAGACATCAACCAATTGCTGGCCGAGAAACATCTTCTCCTCAAGGCACATTTGAATGACCCAAAGTCAACATAAAAAAAAGATGCTTTCAAGAATATTCAGAGAGTAGTGCAGCAGAAACTTCGGCACATGCGGGACTCCTGGCTGAGCAGCAAAGCTGATGAAATTCAGGGCTTTGCTGACAGACATGATATGAAAAACTTCTACGACTCACTGAAAGCGGTCTATGGTCCTTCATCACCAGGCATAGTTCCCCTCCTCAGTGCAGACGGGGGAACATTGGTCACCGATAAGAAAGAAATCCTCCAACGCTGGGCAGAGCATTTCAGCAAAATCTTAAATGCAACTTCCTTCTTCGATGATGAAACCATCAACTGCCTTCCTCAAGTTCCCACCAATGAGACACTTGATGACCTGCCAACCATAGTGGAAATAAACAAAGCCATCCAGCAACTCTCCAGCGGCAAGGCACCTGGTCCTGACTCCATCCCAGCAGAGATATACAAGGCAGGTGGGCCGGTCCTAACAGAGCAGCTTCACCAAGTCTTCACAAACATATGGATGAACGAGACCATGCCACAAGATTTTAAGGATGCGTCAATAGTCCACCTTTACAAACGTAAAGGAAACCGCCAATCCTGTGACAACCACCGAGGCATCTCCTTGCTTTCAATTGCAGGGAAGATACTCGCCAGAATTCTTCTCAATCGCCTCACAGCCCATCTCGATCAAGGTCTTCTTCCTGAGAGTCAATGTGGCTTCAGAAAAGAACGTGGAACTGTTGACATGATTTTCGCTGCAAGGCAGCTGCAAGAGAAATGTCAGGAACAGAACTGCGAAATGTTCTCCACTTTCATTGACCTTACCAAGGCTTTTGATACAGTCAGCAGAGAAGGACTGTGGAAGATTATGGCAAAATATGGCTGTCCACGAAAGTTTGTCCAAATAGTGCGGCTATTTCATGACGGCATGCAGGCAAGAGTACAGGAAAATGGTGAACTGTCTGAACCCTTTCCTGTCACCAATGGAGTGAAGCAAGGATGTGTCCTGGCACCAACACTGTTCAGCCTCATGTTTTCAGCCATGTTGATGAATGCCTTCGAGAACGACGACATTGGAATAGACATCAACTACCGTATGGATGGAAAGTTATTCAATCTCAGAAGGCTGAAAGCTAAAACCAAAATTAACAGCGGCACCGTCAGAGAGCTCCTGTTTGCTGATGATTGCGCTCTATACGCCAACTCAGAGGCGGACATGCAACATAATGTTTCAGCTTTCTCACATGCCTGTGCCAACTTTGGGCTCAATATCAACTTGGAGAAGACTGTAATTATGTACCAGCCAGCTCCAGGGAATAATCACACTGTGCCGAATATCAAAGTGAATGATCATAGACTAAGTGTTGTGGACAAATTCACCTATCTTGGCAGCACCGTGTCACAAGCTGCCACAATCGATGACGAAGTGAATGCAAGAATCTCCAAGGCCAGTGCAGCCTTTGGCAGACTGTACAAGAATGTATGGGACAGAACTGGAATAAGCCTGCAAACAAAGCTAAAAGTCTACAAAGCAGTTGTATTATCCACACTGCTATATGCTTGTGAAACCTGGACTGTTTATCAGCGACACGCTTGGAAATTAAACCACTTCCACACAGTCTGCCTAAGGAAGCTCCTGAAGATTAAATGGCAAGACAAGATTCCAAACACTGAAGTCCTAGAAAGAGCATCCATGCCGTATCCACACTCTACTGATGAAGAATCAGATTCGCTGGGCTGGTCACTTGACTCGCATGTCAGATCACAGGCTCCCTAAACGAATTTTTTACAGCGAACTGCGTTGTGGTAAACGCTCCCAAGGTGGCCAGAGGAAACGTTTTAAAGACACTCTGAAAATTTCACTGAATGCTTTTGGAATTCATCATGACACCTGGGAGGCTGCAGCCAGAGACCGAAATTCGTGGCGTGCATCATTACGCAAAGGTGCAGTCATATGTGAGGCAACCAGGACTGCAAGAGCTGTGAAGAAAGGCAGGACAGAAAAACCACTGCAGGAAATCCTCCTCCAGAGACGTCAAGCATTCTTTGCCCACATTGTCAAAGAACATTTCGAGCCAAAATAGGCCTTATCAGCCATCTTAGAACCCACGGCTCCACACCTTCAACCCCACTGGATGAAATGAATGGTCATCATCATTCTTGATGGACAAACAACAACAACAACAGGAGCAGTTGGAATCTTATTTGTGTGTTCTACTCTGTCCTTCAACCCTGACTTTAAATATTGTCTGTCTTTGTTCAAACCAGTCATCCCGCCTTTTTCTTGCGGCTGCGCTATGGGAGGGCCAACCCCATGATTTCTTTGAAAGGTTTCTCTCAGGCCCATTTCTGTACCTATGACACCTATACAAGTTCGACATTTCACAATTACCTCTCCTTTCACCGCCCTTTACCTTATAGACATCTGGTCTTGGTTCATCGTGACCACCTGCATACGTAGGATCATATCGTCTTCTGTCTCCATTAACCACTGGCTGTCCCCTGCCATTCCTTCTCACTCTATCGCACTCCACATTAAATCTATAGGTCTCTTGCCCAGTCGTTCTTCTCCGTAAACCTTCTACACAATTCTCAACCTCACCGACTGACACTTTAAATTCTTTTAGCCACACCTTCAAACTTTCCAAATCTGTTCTAACCCTTTCATGTTCTTTGCTACGTGTCCCAATGAAGTAATAATTAATATAATTAATATCAATCCGACTCAAAACTATTTAATCTAATTAAGTAAGGTTACTTCACCGGCATGTTAGTCCCATCCTCTAGTTACATATTGATGACGTCGATAACACTCAGAATAACATTCAGTAACTGACCAAGGCAAGCTCCAGCAAGTCAGTAAGTTCAGGTCCCGACAAAACAGTAACTCCCGTAAGCTCAACACAGCAACGACCACTGCCTTCACTTCCGAGAACGCTTGGAATTATCTGCCACCCTTAGTCGGGCTTTTGACTGCCGCCTTTAGGCAGGCACTTGGTGGAAACCGACCACACAGCAATGCTTCACCCTTGAACGGGCCCTTGACTGCCGCCTTTAGGTAGGCACTTGATAGAAACCGACCACACAGCAATGCTTCACCCTTGGACGGGTCCTTGACTGCCGCCTTTAGGTAGGCACTTGATAGAAACCGACGCCTGTGTACCGCAAGGAAAACTCTTGATAGCAACTATGCCGACATTCCTGCAGGCGTTGTAGGGCATCCATATATCAATTTCGTCCGACCGTTCAATGTAAGTGTAGAACCGTGCCGTAATCTTGTCTCTGAGCAATCATTTCAGAATTTTCAAAAACGGCCAGTGTTTCGCCCTATACAATCGTCGTAGAGGTTCCAATATGTGCAGTTTATGGAGGTACTTCGCGTGTTCCACGACAATCCAGAACTTCAAATCCGCTGTCTACGGCACCAAATTACCTCTTTAACAGTGCAGGAGGTAATGACATTCAGTTCAAACATAACACCAGATGAAAATCCAACTCCATCGGCCTTTTGACTTGTTATTTTATTATAGAGTTCAGTTCTCATAACAGTTCTCATTACAAAGTAGGACTGCCAAATCCTTAGTACAATCATTCATGATGAAATTACCACAGAGGTCATCTCACACTCCAGCTGGCATCCAAACACTTCTTGTGAGCTCCCTCTCTGATGGAATCGTAGTAACTAACTGTTCCCTACCCCGTCGTCACAGCATGACAAATCCCTAGCTACCCTCCAGCAGAGTGCTCGGCCGTGCAATACTAAATAATCTTCCCATTGCACACCAGCCAACACTCCCCTACAAACCTACTCTGTTATAGTACATTGTGCTCCAAAAAGGCTTAATAACTACGACCCATGGCGGTGGCGAGTGTGGCTGGTAAGGCCAATTCTTGCTGCAAATGTTTGCCCACAGTAGATGCATGTGAAAACATGGTCATTTCCACCATTGTGTACCATCTTACGTCTCTCACGCTCTGTGTGAGCTTTATCTGCAATCATTTTCTCTTTTGTCTTTATTCCATTTCTGATGTTTGCCCTCCATGCAACACGTTCAGCGGCGACTTGCTCCCAATGTGCATTATCTATGCATGTATCAATCATGGCCCGCTTACACACATCTTTGTATCGTAGATAGAGGCCAAACCTGAGATCTCCTACCCGTCTGTAATTCACCAAAAAAGATGTCCTTTGGTATTCTACCATCATCCATCCTCCTAACATGTCCTATACATCTAAGTCTACGAAGACTGAGCATGGAATACACCGTCACACAACCTGATCTTTCCAATACTTCAGTATTTGTGATTTTGTCTTACCACTTAATACCAAGTATTCTTCGCAGATACCGCATATGAAAGCTATTTAAACGTTTCTCTTGGCGTGAGTAAGTTGTCCATGTTTCACTGCCATAAAGAAGAGTACTAAGGACACAGGCTTGGTAGACGAGGACTTTTGTTTTGGCAGTAAGCTTCCTGTTCTCCCAGACTCTTTTTGCTAACATGTTCATTGTTGTTGCTGCCTTGCCAATCCTGATGTTGATTTCCTGATCGAGGGATAATTTGTTATTTACCTCTGATCCTAGATATGTAAAATGGTCTACTATCTCCAGTTCGGCGTCGTCAATAAAGATTGATGGTACACCATGTGCATACATACATTACATTGCACCTTGTGACATAATCTGTGTCTTCTTTTTGTTAATTGTTAAACCAAATTCAGAACAAGCATTGGAGAATGCAGATAGTAGATGTTGTAATTCTTCCTCAGAGTGGGTCGTAATCGCAGCATCATCCGCAAAAAGCAACTCTCTGATTAGTACCCTCCTAATTTTGGTCTTGGCCTTCAATCTCTGAGCATTATAGAGGCCACCATCTGAGCGTGAGTGAATGTATATACCGTCATCCTGATCACGAAAGGCATATTTCAGTAGAAGTGAAAAGTATATCCCAAAGAGGGTGGAGGCTAGTACACAACCTTGCTTAACTCCACTCTTGATTTCAAACTCTTCTGAAGTTGAGCCATCAAACTTGATTATACCCTTCATGCCTGTGTGGAACGATTCTACAATGGACAGAAGAGTTGGTGGACAGCCAATCTTCTTTAGTGCTTTGAACAGACCTTCACGACTGACCAAATCAAATGCCTTTGTGAGGTCGATGAAGGCAATAAACAGTGGCTGATTTTGTTCCCGGCATTTTTCTTGCATCTGTCGCAATGAGAATATCATATCAATGGTAGACAGGTTCTGACGGAAGCCGCACTGTGATTCGGGGTAGATTTGGTTACTTACTTACTTACTTACTATCTAATTTATTTACTTACTTACATAATTATTATCATGATGATGATGATGATGATGATGATGATGATGATGACGATGATGATGATGATGATGATGATGATGATGATGATGGTGGTGGTGGTGGTGGTGGTGGTGGTGGTGGTGGTGGTGGTGGTGGTGGTGGTGGTGATGATGATGATGATGATGGTGGTGGTGGTGGTGGTGGTGGTGGTGGTGGTGGTGGTGGTGGTGGTGGTGGTTTTGATATTGATGATGATGATGATGATGATGGTGGTGGTGGTGGTTGTGATGATGCTGGTGCTGATGGTGATGGTGATGATAAGGATGATGATGATGATGATGATGATGATGATGATGATGATGATGATGATGATGATGGTGATGTTGATGATGATGATGATGATGATGATGATGATGATGATGATGATGGTTGTTTTGTTTTTTTTTTGCTACTTTGAATAACGAAGACACAAACAATAGATTGCACGATTTATTGCCTGGCATATTTCGCTGCATCTCGTCAGGTACATACTGCAGAAATCACACTTTTTGCTACTTACTTACTTTATTACTTACTTTCTTTCCAACTTACTTTCTAACTTATTTACTTAATTACTTACTTACTTACTTACTTACTTACTTACTTACTTACTTACTTTCTAACGTATTTACTTACTTACTTTCTAACTTATTTATTTACTTACTTACCTACTTACTTATATACTTATTTACTTACTTACTAACGTATGTGCTTACTTACTTACTTATTTACTTACTTACTTAAATTCTTACTTACTTACTTACTTACTTTAATACTTACTTACTTACTTACTTACTTACTTTCTAACTTATTAACTTACTTACTTTCTAACTTACTAACTAACTTACTTACGTTTACTTACTTACTTACTCTGCACAAGTCTGACTTGTGCAGAGTTATAATCACTTTAAGCCGGGAGTGCAGGGAGTGGCCAGCAGGGGCCCCGGAAGTGGAAATCCAGCAACTAATTCAGGACAATGCTCACTCGAGTGATGTGATTATCTACACAGATGGTTCGGTAGTCAAGAGGTGAGAGAAGTGGCTGGGGGTTCATAGCCAAAGCTAATGGTCGATGTTTGGGGCAGGAGAGCCTGGCATATGATACCACAACATCCAGCTTAAGAATGGAAGTGAGAGGCAGTCACTGCGGCTCTCCGCTGGATGGAGAATACGACACATACACACATCGTGATTGTAACTGACTCAGAAAGCATGCTGACGAGGGATGACGGCAGACTTCGTGCGGAGTGGCTTGCTTCGCTTCGGAGGTCACGGGTGACAAGCATCGCCTGGAATCTTTTCTCCGGGGCATGCCGGTGTGCTGGGAAATGAACAGGCGGACAGATTGGCTGGCTCTGCAGAACTTGGTGGAGTATTGATACATGACAAGGCAGACGTGGTTGCGGCCTTGTGGGAGCACGTGCGCACCTCGGAGGAGCAAATGGATTACCATGGTCTGGCAAGAATGAGACAACGAGGAGTGACGAAGGGATCTGGCCGACGCTCAACGCTCAAAGGAAAGGCGAGACGCACTTATAATCAAATTGCTACTGGTACTATTAGTGTTGGAACTCTTCGCTGGCTGCTGAGGATGGGGACGGAGCACTTATGGGAATGCCCCGAATGCTGTGATGTCGATTCCTAAATCAATCAATCAATCAATCAATCAATTACTTACTTACTTACTTACTTACTTACTTACTTACTTACTTACTTACGTACTTACTTACTTACTTACTTATTTATTTACTTACTTACTTACTTACTTACTTCTTTCGTTCGCTTGAAATACGTCTATAACTGCAATGTTGTCTCTTGTATGAATAACAGTTTTTTTTAGTTCACTCAGCGGTCCATAGAGTTTATCTTCCACTGTTGTCTCTCTAGGCCAGAAGGTTCGCCTGGATATGTTGTAGTTTGGGCAGTCCTGGAGTATGTGCTCTGCTGTCTGCGACGCCAAACCACATGTGCACATGGCTGAGTCACCAATCTTGAATTTTGTATACATGTGGTTGCGTAATCTATTGTGTCCTGTTCTGAGGCGCAGAATAATGACCTGTTCTGGTCTGTCCATAACGTGGTAGTCGTCTTGAGTAGGGTTTGGTGGCCTTCTGACTGATTTGATCATTCTTTTCTTTTGGTGGAATGTAATGGGCACATCAGGCTGTTCTTCTTTTGCTCCTTCCTTAGCCAATCGATCAGCTCTGTCGTTTCCGGGTACTCCACAGTGGGATGGTATCCACTGTATGGTGACCTTATGCTGACTGCTAAGTTCAGAAAGTAGTGTCCTTAGAACTGGCAATTTCCCAGACAGGAGCGCCTCTATTACTGATTTTGCATCTGTCAATATCACCACAGGTTGTCTACCATGGCTGGTATTTTGTAATTTCTCTATTGCTATCTTGATTGCCTCAATTTCAGCATCATAGTTATGGCAGTACTTTCCTGTTGGAACTCTGGCCGTGTCCCTAGTATTATTTGGGTATTCTATATACACTCCCGCTCCTCCATTTCGAACAGCATTTTGCGCTGACCCATCTGTGTAGACTCGGATCCAGAGGTCCTGTGGGTATTCGTCATCAAGGAAGCTGAGAGTGGCTGTTCTGCGCTGTACACTGTTCTGTTCTTCCTTGTCAAATATTCCTCTAACATTTGTCTGGATTTGTAGCGATAGTCTATGTTCATCTTTCCATTTAGTTCGCTCTGTAATAGTTGTCAGTGGAATACCAAATGTGGGAAGATCGGTGGTTTCTCTGCAGAGTCGTTTGGCCTGGTGGATAACACTACTTCTTTTCAACCGCCCCATAGCTAAGTTTTCAAATCGGTTCTTCATAGGGTGGCCTGGCAAGCTGAGGAACTTGACTGCTTGTATTAGTGTTTGTGTATCTCTGCGTTCTCTCAGTGCTTGTGTCCTCCCCATTTTCTCCATTGCTACTATAGGGGTTGATCTCATCCCTCCTGTGATGACTCTAAGAGCTTGATTTTGCACCTTGTCCAGCTCTTGTAGTGTGGTTTTTTATGCTGAACACCACGCAGTCGACCCGTATTCCAGGTGTGGTCGTATGCTCTGTTGATAAACTTTGCTAAGTATTCTCCCACTGGCTCCCCATGTGGTTCCACTTAGCTTTCTCAGGATGGCTATTTTCCTTCTGGCTTTTGCTACAGCTTTTTTGATGTGATTTCTCCATGTCAGCCTGTCATCAAATGTTACACCAAGGAATGTTGGTTCTTTATCTTCTCTTAGGGGCGTTCCATTTATCTGGATGATCCCTGCCTTTTGTTTCGGAGAGAGGGTAAATAGAGTGGTGCTGCACTTGTCAATGTTTATGCTGACACACCATCTATTCGCCCATGCAACAAATGTATCTACAGCTTTCTGTAGCAATATGGTGGCCACTGATGCATGTTCATTTGTGCTCCACAAACCAGGTCATCAACGTACATTGCCGCTTTAATTCCATCGGATAGATTAGCAACCAGATCATTGATGAAGATTAGAAAAAGTGTGGGGGACAAGACTCCACCCTGCGGAACACCGTGGCGCAATAGTACTTTCTTGCTCTTGAGACCGTCTATCTGTACTCGGGCTCTTCTGTTGTGCAAGTATGCTTTCACCCATTTGTACTTTCTTCCATTGACTTTACAGTTTCTCAATTTCTTCATAAGACCTTCTTTCCAGACTTTGTCAAAGGCTTTCTTCAGATCTATCCATGCCGCAAGCACCAGCTTCTTCTCTTGGAATGCATCCTCAATTTCTTGAGAGAGGTAGGTTGTCTGATCTTCCGTAGAGTAGCACTGCCTAAAGCCAGCCTGTTGTGGCACAAGGATGTTTTCACTGTCAATGTACCACTGTAATCTGTGATTGATGATGCGTTCCAGTGTTTTGCAGAGGCAGCTGGTGAGGCTAATTGGTCTGTAGCTTAAGGCAATGGAACCATCTTTCCCAGATTTTAGGAGGGGTATCATGATTGCTTCTCTCCAGGCTTGTGGAACACTGCTTAAGTTCCAGGTGTTGTTGAGGATGTGTAACAGCTTTGCTTTGGCCTCTGTTCCTAGGTTTCTGATCATTTCATTGGAGATACCATCAGCTCCTGGTGACTTTCTCATTTTCAGTTTTGATATTGCTATCTCCAGTTCACTGACTGTGATAGGTGCCTCCGTAGCCTCATATACTATTTCCTTCTGTCCTGCATGTCAAAATTTCTCTCGAATCTCTTGTTGTTTCTCTGGACTAATTTCGATATTGTTATCTTGTGCGAATGAGTCCGCAAAATGGTCAGCTGCTTGTTTTCCTGTTAAGATGTTTCCATCTTTATGTATGTCAGAGTCTTAGACTTGGCTCGTTATCCCTAACACATGTGAGACAAGTACAAGTACAACATGATTGGACTTGAGACACAACGACAAGAAGTTCAATGGATTTATTTACCGATCACATGCAACACGATCTAGTTTGGCATGTGATAATCATTACATTACATATATGGTACATCAATACACTTACAGACAACCCACAGCTTACAGTCTATCTCACAAGATGCACAAGGACTCGACTTTCGGGCACAGAACTACACAAGCCTTTCTCTCTCTATACGTCCTGTCTGGTCCGATTACCCCAAGCTGTCTGTCTGTTTCTCGCAACGCGCTTGCCCTCTGTGGATTCGCTTCACGAGGCCTGCGTGCGTCTTGCGTTGTCCTTGCCTGACCGCTGGCTATTGCGTCAGCCAGCAACCTGTGGGCAGGTGACTAATAATCGCCTGGCGGGCGTAACGATGTCACGGCATCCCAGTTGGGAACTATTCGCCTGGCGGGCGTAACGATGTTCCTGCATCTCATTCCAGATTCTGACAATGTAGTGTAATTTTTGAGTTTCTCCCTGAACCCTCATCGTTAAGCTGTTTTATTAGCTTCCACAACTTCCTTGTGTCTCTTTCAAAGTTCAGTGACTCTGTTTTCTCCTGCCAGCTTTTCCGTCTAGCCTGCAGCTGGGCCCTTTGAAATTTGGCTTTTGCGTGCTGGTATTTATTGTGGTGCTCTTGGCAGGGGTTGGCTTCTGTTTGCCTTCTACACACTTCCACATCATTATGCAACTGTTCCAGTTCACTATTCCAGTAGGGTTTATAATGTTTACAGGCTCCTCTTGGTACTGTTTCTCTTGCTGTCTGTAGTATGCATTTCACAAACTCTTCAACTACTTTATTTATGTCCCTCTCAGTGTTAAGGTTTCTAACCAGTATGCTGGTGCGAAGCTTGTACATTGCCCAGTCTGCTTTCTTGTAGTTCCACCTCGAGAGGGTCCTGCTTTCACTGACAAGCTCATTTTCTACAGTTAGAAAGACTGGCCGATGGTCACTGCCACCTAGCTGTTTCCCAACAATTCTTTTAATGTTCCACTCCAGGTCTGGTGAATGAAAATCCAGGTCAGGTGTAGTTGTAGTGTGCCATGATCTCGAGTAGAAGGTATGTGGGTCAGACGGCTTGTTAATCAAGATGAATCTATTCTCATCTTGCCAGTCTTCCAGTCTCTCTCCTCTCTGGTCCATGTGATCATAGCCCCAGCTCTGCGAGTGGCTGTTAAAATCGCCACACACAATCAGTTTTTCCTTGTAATGGTAGTGTATCCAGTGCCTGTGGGCGGTCATTTGGACAGTAGTAATTGATCAGGTGAAGGTCTGTATTGTCTGTCTTAAGTTTAAGTGCCTGATACTCAGCCCCTTCCATGTAAACTTCAATTTGGGAAGCAGGGATTTTATTTTTGACAAGGGTCAGTATCCCACCCTTTCGCCTGTCCTTTCGGTCAGATCGGTAACACTGGTAGCCTCTGATTTTGAAGGCTATATTTTCGTTGAGGTGTGTTTCTTGCAAGCAACATACGCTTACTTTCTTGGGCCAAGATGTTCTCTAGTTCTATTCTTTTCTTGTTGACACCCTCTGCATTCAGGTGCATTATTTTAAGTCTTTGTTTGGTACAGTCAGACGTTCTATTGTCAGGCCCCCTGGCTCCGCAGGACATCTGAGAAGGACCTCCAATAGTTGTGGTTAGACCCTTACGAGGCATAAGGCCCGGCACTGCACCTGCCTGGGAGTCCAGAGCAGGGCGAGCACCATAACATGTAGCAGTTGTCGACATAATTCACGGCGTAATTGCGTGGCAGCCTGATTTCTGTGGTGCGCCTCCTGGCTGGCTGCCTCCGTCTTCAGCACCTATCTTTTGCAAGAGTAGACTATGGTCTTACTCGACACACGTACACATAATACTGTTCTTCCCGTCCAAACCATTCATTGTTACGATCTTGGTGTGTTGCTGTCGGAAACATAACTGTCATAAGTAGATGGCTGAGCACCCAAACAAAACAGTGAAGATATCAGAAATCTGGTTTGCTTCATTCGTTGAGCCCTGTAGCACTGAGACAACGACATGACAATGCCTGGGTATTTACACAACAGATCCTGCTGTAGAGTTATGGCAGACACAACACTGTAGTTCTGCGTAAAGCATCTGTCGCAGCACCTTCCACTTGAGATTGTCATTGTGCTGGACAGATTAGGCATCTTACCTCCCGGCTGTGAGTCTGTGTTGATGCATTTCTCTGTCGGAAGAAAATAAAACACAATGTTCGTCCTAACGGACGAAAAGGTCTACAACCATCTTGCCCCAATTTGATGACGTCACTTTACTTACTTAATTACCTACTTATTTTCTAACTTATTTACTTGATTACTTACATACTTACTTTCTAACTTACTTACTTACTTACTTACTTACTTACTTACTTACTTACTTACTTACTTACTTACTTGTTTTCTTACCTATCAACTTTCTAACATAATTACTTACTTAGTTACTTACTTACTTACTTACTTACTTACTTACTTATTTACTTACTTACTTACTTACTAACTTACTTACTTACTTTCTAACTTATTTACTTACTTACTTACTTACTTACTTACTTTCTTACTTACTTACTTACGTATTGATTTACTTACTTATTTACTTATTTACTTAATTATTTATTTACTTACTTACATATTTACTGATTTACTTACTTCTTTACTTATTTACTTACTTGCTTACTCAGTTACTTACTTACTTACTTACTTATCTACTTACTTACTTACTTAGTACTTACTTACTTACTTACTTACTGTCTAACTTACTTACCTATTTACTTACTTACTTACTTACTTACTTATTTACTTAATTACTTAATTACTTACATACTTACTTACTTTCTAACTTACTTAACTTACTTACTTACTTATTTACTTACATACTTACTTACTTTCTTGCTTACTTACTTACTTACTTACTTACTTACATACATACTTATTTACTTATGTACTTACATACTTACTTAATTTCTAACTTACTTACTTACTTACTAACTTACTTACTTACTTACTTATTTACTTACTTACTTAACTTAACTTAACTTAACTTACTTACTTTGTATATATAGAAGCGCCTGTCACACACAACATTCCCATAAACGACTCTTTGTTCGTACATGTAATATTTATATTTCCCACAATTCCCCGTCACACGGAATCGAGAATTCGAAACCATCTGCCGGCGATTTGGAAGTAGACCGCACGGACTCGATTTCGATGGTATGAAGCAACAGTCGTTTTAGAAGGCAATGGCAATGGCAAACTAATGAAAGAAAACTTGCTTCGTAAATCACAAACAGTTGAAAATGTTGGGGTTGATTGCATTGTTATGGAAAGGGCATGCAGCTTTTATTTTAATTTCTCTCGCTTTGAATCCATGTGCAGTCTATACACTTGTTACAATTGGGCTGTGCGCTGGACTGATTTGTGCGTGTGGATTAGATTTCCTTATTACCAGTGCCCCTCGACATCAGGCAAACCCACTCCGACTTCTGAGGTACTTGTAATTTACATCACTAAGTCAAGGACCTGCACATACCATTCTTGAATCAATATACTTAAGTTAAAGATTTAGCATTCTATAAAAACATTTTCCTATATGTATTTAGATAATAAACTAGAGATGAACCGGCGGAAAAATCGCTCTATATGAGAACATCGGGATTCAAGGCGAGAGGACGACCCACGAAGAGTTGGCTAGGGTTAGAGGTCAACGAGACATTGAAGAAATCAAATATGACGTTACTACAAGCAACAAGACAAGCGAAACAGAAAATTACATCTGCCTCCTCTATACGAAGCTTCACGACAAAGGCAGTTGGACAAAAGTAGAAGAAGAAGAAGAAGAAGAAGAAGAAGAAGAAGAAGAAGAAGAAGAAGAAGAAGAAGAAGAAGAAGAAGAAGAAGAAGAAGAAGAAGAAGAAGATAACGTAGAGTGTTGCATCACAAACATACTGCTGCATGTGTTTTTATAAGGATTGGTTAGAAAACAATGGCCCACATTTTTCCAGCTTCCAGAAAAAAAGATAGAATAGCGAACATTGAATATAACCACACCGAAGTTTGCCGCGTATCTACGTGCAGTTTCACCTTGTCTGACAGATAACAGAGTTTATACAAGAGATAGCGAAAATTGCGAATGTTTGCGAAAAGCATTGCAAACGTCACCTTGTCCCATGCTGAACTGTTGCCACATAACTGTCTTTCGAAGTCTCTCGCTGTCATAAACCAAATGCGCTGCCTCTGATGCTGTCATATGTCAATTATCTTTAACATCCTGCGACCATCTACTTTGTGTGTTTCGTATTCGCTGCCTCTCCTTCCATAATGATCATTTTCAGACACTTTTGCTCTATCTTTTCACATGACCAAACCAAACACTATCTTTTCACATGCCCAAACAAACACTATCTGTTCACATGCCGAAAAGATCTCATTTTCTTCAGTTTTATTTATTTCAGTAACCAGTCTTCTTCAGTTATATTTATCTCAGTAACCAGTCTTCTTCAGTTATATTTTTCTCAGTAACCAGTCTTCTTCAGTTGTATTTATCTCAGTAACCAGTCTTCTTCAAGTGTATTTATCTCAGTAACCAGTCTTCTTCAGTTATATTTATCTCAGTAACCAGTATTCTTCAATTGTATTTATCTCAGTAACCAATTTTCTTCAGTTATTTTTATCTCAGTAACCAGTCTTCTTCAAGTGTATTTATCTCAGTAACCAGTCTTCTTCAAGTGTATTTATCTCAGTAACCAGTCTTATTCAAGTGTATTTATCTCAGCAACCAGTCTTCTTCAAGTGTATTTATCTCAGTAACCAGTCTTCTTCAGTTATATTATCTCAGTAACCAGTCTTCTTCAGTTATATTTATCTCAGTAACCAGTCTTCTTCAGTTATATTTATCTCAGTAACCAGTCTTCTTCAGTTGTATTTATCTCAGTAACCAGTCTTCTTCAGTTATATTTATCTCAGTAACCAGTCTTCTTCAGTTATATTTATCTCAGTACCAGTCTTCTTCAGTTATTTTATCTCAGTAACCAGTCTTCTTCAAGTGTATTTATCTCAGTAACCAGTCTTATTCAGTTATGTTTATCTCAGTAACCAGTCTTCTTCGGTATATTTATCTCAGTAACCAGTCTTATTCAGTTATATTTATCTCAGTAACCAGTCTTCTTCAGTTATATTTATCTCAGTAACCAGTCTTCTTCGGTTATTTTTATCTCAGTAACCAGTCTTCTTCAGTGTATTTATCTCAGTAACCAGTCTTCTTCAAGTGTATTTATCTCAGTAACCAGTCTTATTCAGTTATATTTATCTCAGTAACCAGTCTTCTGCAAGTGTATTTATCTCAGTAACCAGTCTTCTTCAGTGTATTTATCTCAGTAACAGTCTTCTTCAAGTGTATTTATCTCAGTAACCAGTCTTCTTCAGTTATATTTATCTCAGTAATCCAGTCTTCTTCAAGTGTATTTATCTCAGTAACCAGTCTTCTTCAGTTATATTTATCTCAGTAACCAGTCTTCTTCAGTTATATTTATCTCAGTAACCGGTCTTCTTCAGTGTATATTATCTCAGTAACCAGTCTTCTTCAGGTTATATTTATCTCAGTAACCAGTCTTCTTCAGTTATATTTATCTCAGTAACCAGTCTTCTTCAGTTATATTTATCTCAGTAACCAGTCTTCTTCAAGTGTATTTATCTCAGTAACCAGTCTTCTTCAGTGTATTTATCTCAGTAACCAGTCTTCTTCAGTTTATTTATCTCAGTAACCAGTCTTCTTCAGTGTATTTATCTCAGTAAACAGTCTTCTTCAGTTGTATTTATCTCAGTAACCAGTCTTCTTCAGTTGTATTTATGTCAGTAACCAGTCTTCTTCAAGTGTATTATCTCAGTAACCAGTCTTCTTCATTGTATTTACCTCAGTAACCAGTCTTCTTCAGTTATATTTATCTCAGTAACCAGTCTTCTTCAGTTGTATTTATCTCAGTAACTAGTCTTCTTAAGTTATATTTATCTCAGTAACCAGTCTTCTTCAGTTATATTTATCTCAGTAACCAGTCTTCTTCAGTTGTATTTATCTCAGTAACCAGTCTTCTTCAGTTGTATTTATCTCAGTAACCAGTCTTCTTCAAGTGTATTTATCTCCGTATTCAGTCTTCTTCAGTTATATTTATCTCAGTAACCAGTCTTCTTCAGTTATATTTATCTCAGTAACCAGTCTTCTTCAGTTATATTTATCTCAGTAACAGTCTTCTTCAGTTGTATTTAACTCAGTAACCAGTCTTCTTCAGTTATATTTATCTCAGTAACCAGTCTTCTTCAGTTGTATTTATCTCAGTAACCAGTCTTCTTCGGTTGTATTTATCTCAGTAACCAGTCTTCTTCAGTTGTATTTATCTCAGTAACCAGTCTCCTTCAGTTATATTTATCTCAGTAACCAGTCTCCTTCAGTTGTATTTATCTCAGTAACCAGTCTTCTTCTGTTGTATTTATCTCAGTAACAAGTCTTCTTCTGTTGTATTTACCTCAGTAACCAGTCTTCTTCAGTTGTATTTATCTCAGTAACCAGTCTTCTTCAGTTGTATTTATCTCAGTAACCAGTCTCCTTCAGTTATATTTATCTCAGTAACCAGTCTCCTTCAGTTATATTTATCTCAGTAACCAGTTTTCTTCAGTTGTATTTATCTCAGTAACCAGTCTTCTTCAGTTATATTTATCTCAGTAACCAGTCTTCTTCAGTTGTATTTATCTCAGTAATTAGTCTTCTTCAATTTTGAGTTCCTGTCGGATAGATCTGTTTGTTCTCTGTTTCGTCCAGTAATGTTAATACTTTTCTATAATACTTACTTCTTAATGGCTTTTTCTGTAACGGTCTGCGTCGTGGCAACGTATTACGAAATCAATTCGCTTACCGAGTTCTCAACACAGCTGCGAGAGATTTGGAAGCAGACCGCCTTGAGCTGGTTATCATACAATGGTATGATTGCCAGTCGTTAAGAAAGCAATGACAAACTATTGAACGTAAACTTATCAATAAATCACAAACAGCCAAAAAAAAATACTTGGGTTGACTGCGACGTCCTGTAAAGGATATGCAACTAACTTTTTAACAACACTTATATGTACAGGTATAAATGTGATTTTCTGATAATTTGTTGAATGTCCACGTGTCACGTCAGTATGTTGGTACATGACTATTCACTAGTTAGTTTAGTTTCTTCTTCTTCTTTTCGTTCATCCGGAGTGTTTTTTTCAGATGTGATTGCGGTGTGTCTGTTATGCGCCCTTGGGCCGAAACCCGTAGGCCGACACATCCGACAATAGCGTGCTTTTTTGACCAGGTAGCATTCCTGGAAGTTAGTTTAGTTTAGTTTAGTTTAGTCGATGGATCAACATCACGGCACACGGGTGTAACCCATAAGTGCTCCGTTCTCCTCCTAACTCAAACCTGAGTCTGGAGAAGCTCAGCTCAGTGCACGAACTCCGTAGCACCGGCGAGGATCCTGAAATACTTTGGGTAGATTTTTAACTCGAAATTTTGCCCTGGCAGCGCCGTTAGGCTACTCTTTTTCGATTTCCAACTGCCAAGGGATTTTTTACGTGCGCAACAATACACACGGGCGTCCGATCTCACTACCCAGAGACCAGGGGAAATTTTATTACTAGAAGTCCACGTGAAAAAATCCCGGTCCTCACCGGGGCTTGAACCCGGGACCTCCAGCACTCGAGGCGGACACCATATCCTCGAGACCACGCAGCTCCTTACATGACTATCCACGTGTCACGCCAGTATGTTGGCACATGATTATCCACGTGTCACGTCAGTGTATTGGCACGGGAAGTGTCACGGTAGGTTGGTACAGGAATGCCACGTGTCACGCCAGGAGGTTGGCACTGGAATGTCCGGTTTCTCTGACTTTGTTGAATGTCCACGTGTCGCGTCAGTGTGTGTCCATAATTCACGTCAGTGGGTTGACTATCCAGAGACCAGGGGAAATTTTATTACTAGAAGTCCACGTGGAAAAAAAACGGTCCTCACTGGGGCTTGAACCCGGGACCCCCGGGACCTCCAGCACTCGAGGCGGACACCATACCTCGAGACCACGCAGCCCCCTACATGACTATCCACGTGTCGCGTCAGTGTGTTGGCACAGGAATGTCCATACTTCACGTTAGTGGGTTGGTACAGGGAAGGCCACGTGTCACGTCAGTGTGTTGACATAGGAATTCCGATTTCTTTTATTTTATTTAATGACCACGTGTCACGTCATTGTGTTGGTACGGTAAAGACAACGTGTCACGTCAGTATGTTGGCACAGGAATGTCCAATTTCTCTGATTTTGTTTAATGACTACGTGTCACGTCAGTATGTTGGCACAAGAAACATGCCTTCTCTCGGTTCTGTGATTTTGTTTAATGTCCACGTGTCACGTCAGTGTGTTGTTACAGAAAATGTCACGTGTCATGTCAGGTTGGTGCAGGAAAGGCCAAGTGTCACGTCAGTATGTTGGCACAGGAATTTTCGGTTTGTCTGACTTTGTTGAATGTCCACGCCTTACGTCAGTGTGTTGGTATAGGAATATCCACGCCTCACGTCAGTGTGTTGGCTTAGGAATGTCCACGCCTCACGTCAGTAGTGTTGGCACAAGAAACGTGCCTGCTCCTGGTTCTCTGACTTCGTTTAATGACCACGTGTCACGTTAGTATGTCGGCACAGGATTGTCCACGTATCACGTCAGTATGTTATCACAGAAATGCCACGAGTCACGTCAGTAGGTTGGTGTGGGGGAAGTCACGTGTCACGTCAGTATATTGGCATGGGAATGTCCGATTTCTCTTATTTTGTTTAATGACCACGTGTCACGTCCGTATGTCGGTACATGAAAGACAACGTGTCACGTCAGTATGTTGGCACATGAATGTCCGATTTCTCTTACTTTGTTTAATGACCACGTGTCACGTCAGTATGTTGGCACAGGAATGTCCACGCGTCACGTTAGGATGTTGGCACAAGAAATATACCTAGCTCTCAGTTCTCTGACTGTAAATATGATGCAGAAATTCAGGCAATCAAGATACGAATAGCAACAGAGACATTACTTAATACCAACTATGGTACACAGCGTGTGGTACAGTACTACAGACAATACTTTCTGAACTTGGCAGCCAGAGTAAGGTCATCATACAGTGGACATCATCTCACTGTGGAGTACCTGGAAGCGATAGAGCTGATCGCTTAGCTATGGAAGGAGCGATAGTAGAACAATCGGATGTACCCTCATGGACAGACCAGAATAAATCATTATTCTGCGCCTCAGAACAGACCACAATAGATTACGCAATCACATGTACACAAAATTCAAGATTGGCGAATCAGCCATGTGCATATGTGGATTGGCGCCGCAGACAGCAGATCACATACTCCAAGACTGCTCAAAATACAACATATCTAGGCAAACCCTCTGGCCTAGTGCGACAAAGTCTCGACGATACTGACTCGACAGACGGTGCAGAGAGCAGAACACCTGCCGCTGTCAATGCAGAGGTCAACGCGCTCATCTATGAACACTCAGATAGCCCCGACGTGCTCATCTATACAGATGGATCTGTTGTAAAGCAGCAGAGAAGTGCGTGGGCATTTACAGCCCGTTCAGCGGGCCGAACCGTTCAAGAATCCAGTGGTGCCCACTCTATGACCACGAGCAGCATGACGATGGAGATGATGGCAGTTACACAGGCTTTCATATGGTTGGAATCACAGCATTATACCAACGTGTGTGTACTAAGTGACTCAATGAGCATGATTCAGAAGGTCCAAGCTGGAGCTGTACGCAGACAGTGGACTGAGTCGCTGCGGAAGTCTGTTGTCCGTAAAGTCACCTTCATCTTCGTCACGGAACATGCGTGAGTCGAGGGAAATTAACGAGCTGATAAAATGGCTGGCTCTGCACCCCCTGTAGATGGCCAGCCTATGGATCGAGCCGATGTTATTAACGCCCTTAAAGATATGGCGAGAACAGAGGACTTTGACGCCAGTGAATCCACATCGCTGTCCAGGATGAAAGACTTGGGAGTGAGAATCGGCACGGCCAGACGTGAGAGGTACATTGGAAAAACCAGGTGCCTCGTCAACCAACACAGAACTGGCAATATTAGCCACCGGATGCTGATGCATATGCTGGGGGGGGGGGGGTGAGGATCTGAGCACCTATGGACCTGTCCGGAGTGCAATGAAGATACCCCAACTGATAACTGATAACTGACAAAGTCGCCACAATCCCATACCGTTTTGTTTAGATTGGAGTAGAAAGCTATAATGTACAGGTTAAGTTTAACCCGCCAAACATACAGATTTGGCTGAGACATTTTTCTCAATTTGATCTGGAAAAAATCCGTGGCAATATACTCCCTGGATCGATTGCATCCGGTCAGAGAAATATAGCTGTTAAACATTCTTTTTGCTAGAAACGTCGTAGTAGAAGCATGGGAGTTCATAGGCTCTTAGAATACTTACAGAGTGTTAAGAGTCTTTTTTCTTGTGGCGTTTATTACGTCAATATGTTAGTAAACTAATATAGAAAAGTAAACCTAGAGCAACTGTTTTTGCACCGGACAAGTTTGGTCACAATGTATGAAAGATTCCACACCTTCAGCATCACGTTTGGAATAAGTCAGGAACTTTGCCTTTATGGTGAAGTACTGCTCACCACATTACAATCATAAACCTGTTGTGGCTACGTAACACCTGTTACTCAAGAGAACTTCATTTAAAGTGCCATGCCGCACTATTATCTTGACTAATCAGTGGACCTTGTGTGAATTTGAGTCAAACCCGAGGAGGAGAGCTTGAGACAAAAGCTGACGAACCCGCTGACCCTCCGGAGGACAGATAATTGGCCACGATTTCCAGTTGGCCAAAACCATCAACATTGAACTCCAAATTCTATTATTTTAGGCCAGACAATTTATATGAAGGATTATAAACATACATTCTAGATGAATCAGAACATAGCAAGATAGTAGTATTACTTCAAGATTGGATTTTAGAATAGTACGGGGAATTTAAAAACCCTATATGTGCAGGGCTGTACCCAATGGGAACCTCGAAGTGTTTTAAATCGATAAATCTTAATGTTGTGGTTTCTCTTCTAACAAACTTAGTATAAGATAAGCAGAGTGTGAGAATATACGAAAGGTTTGTAACTTATATATATATATATATATATATATATATATATATATATATATATATATATATATATATATATATATATATATATATATCCGTGTCGCTGAGAGTGAATCAGATTTGGGGGATCGGGCTGTATTCAGGCAAAGTAGCTGGAAAACCGTGGCGGAATGTCTGGTTCTAAGTATGGTCGTAAGCCATTCCTTTCCTGCCTGACACTGTCAGAAGGTTAGATCAACAGGATGTCTTCATTCGACATACAGGACTTCGCGTTGGAGCTCAAGCCAACGAACGCAAGCAAGCAAGCAGCAAGATCTGTTCTTGGACCTTAAATCCTTCTAGAATGACGAGCTATTTGGTCTCGTCTTTTCCAGTGACTTATCTTTCTATTCTCTGCTATTATTATCTATTATATTATCTATTTTTTTCTACCTTGATATATTCTCTATCATTGTAGCAGACGCTATGCTACACTTAGAGAAACAACAGTGGAAGATCATGTTCTATGTAACATCTTAGAGCTCTCTTTCTGACATTCAGTGATAATTACTTATTGCTGAAAATATTTTTTTTCTTTTTTCTGAAATGCAGCTTTTGCTTTGACAAATTCTGCTCTTAATCACAGACACAATTTAAACAGTTCTAATTTTGTGCAATAAATCCTTGCCCGAGAAAGTTAGAAAAAGAGTTCTTGCGTATTAAATAGATCCAATTTTAACATACGTCTGCAAATCCTGGAGAAAAAAAATCAATGAAAACCTTGGAGTGTGGTTTTATAAAAGAATTTTGAAAATGAATTGGACAGCCAAAATGAACAATTTGGACATTATGATTAAAGCAAAGTCGCAACTTATAACAAACATCAGAAAGTAGCAGTCATCATTATTGGCCACATTATGAGAAGACAAAAACTGTTACATGTTGTGGCAACTGGAAAGAATCGTGGAAAGAGAGATAGAGTAATAATTCTGGTCAGTCTTGTGTCATGGCACGGGGTCAACACCCGAACTGATACATGTCGTCGGAGATCGCAATTTGTGGAGATGCATGATTGCCCACGCCGGCCGACAAGGCACTGGATGATAATGATGACGACGATGATGATGATGATGATGATGATGATGATGATGATGATGATGATGATGATGATGATGATGATGATGATGACCAACTGAAAAATCGAGAAACAGTTCCATTTAATTAAATCTATGACTATGTGTTTTAATTTATTCACTTCAGATGAATATGACTGCAACATGCACCCGACGAGATGAAGGGAAATATACAAATCAATAAATCATGCAACATATTTTTGTGGCTTCTGTGTTTAAAATTAATGAAATCTTTCATTTGACGAGGTGGGGGGGGGGGTGAACAAAATGGCGTCCCTGAAGCATTTTTCAGGACGGTGAATTATTTCATTAAAAATGTCATTAAAAAACGCTAACAATCGATTATAAAAATTATTAGACGTAGACAGACAAGAGTTTTGGACATTGTATGAGGAACAGTAAACTTAAAGCCATAGTTACAACTATGAAAAAGATGACAGAAGAGCTTCTTACGACTAATGTTCATTGAGTCGCTAAAGAAACAAGCCCTAGTGAATGTCTGTGTCCTCGAGCCATGTTATTGCTTTACTTACTGCCATGGACTTCCATGGTCAGGCTACTTGTGGTTTCAGTGAAAGCACCAGAGTCCTCCTTCACAATTCTCCCTCCGGCCCGAGCTGTAAAGGCCCATGAGCTTCTCACATGTCGGACGACCGACCCATCTGTGTAGATGACCGCGTCACTGTCTAGCGAATTCTCGAAAATCAACGCTTGTACTTCAGCCTCAACAGCAGCCGGATTTTCTTGTCTGCATTTTCTATCTAGTTGGATGCAAACTGAAAAGGATGTGCAGAAGTCTGTTGGCACTTGCACCCACTCCTCGCCAGGTTCTAAGTCCTCAAGTGAACACACCTGTTGAAGAATGTCCTCGGCTTGACCCATCCACGACCGTCCTCTTTTTTAACCTGCTGCCCTTCACCTTCTTACGACTATGAGGCTACCTGGGTACCTTCACCATATGACATTATCGGGACAAGACCACAGACCTGAACCAAAACTCTGACGATCGTATGAGACAGTGAACCTTGACCGCAAACGTTTATCAGCATGACACGGGATCATGATGCTGAAAGTTGTAAAAACGGTTACATTCTTGTGCACACATCATGTGACATGTTGGCCCATACTTTCAGACCAATCGCCACTGAATGAGTGATGTGGTCAGTATCACGCCGGTCGCGTTTAACGTTCCATAACATTTTCTAATATCCATTTTATGAGACTGGCTCTACCCAGCAGCCATGTAGTCACATAATAAAATCCCTCGTCTCATGCTGGATTTCACCCCACGATCATAAGCTCGGTAAATGGGTTAGTTGAAGATATATTTTCCGGCGTGTTAGGGATTATTTCGGTGGTTAGATAACACCAACTTCCGCCATGCGCCATGCTGTAGCCGCCGCCCACTTTTCCTTGAAGTCCAGCAGACAGCAGAGACAGAGTAGAGAGACAGATATCTGCCAGCTGAGATAGACACGCCAGTTTATATTGAACTTATTCAGCTAACAAAAATGTTGTCCGTGAAGAAAATGCTGCTTCATCGTCCCTCACTGGAGGAGGTCGCAGAAGGTAATGTCATTTATAATGTTTTCATTTAATTTAAGTCTGTACCTTTGCTTGAACTTTGAACACCGAAGACTAAGAAAGACTAAGACTGGCTCATCTGCATCGCATCGGCGACTCATGGCCAGCATGCTCTCTCGGAAGCTGAAATACTTTGGCCCTATTATGATTCGCAGTGGTTGGCAAAGAGCAGTAATGGGAATGGAAGGCTTGGTTCTTTGAAGACGAGGCAGACAGCACGGAGATGGACACAAACGGCATGAAAATGCACGAGGCGGTAAACTGGTAATCGCTTGTGCTAGAACTAAAAATGGAAATGATCGAGAGATTTCATTACAACCATATAATGATATAGAATGGACAACAATCACCTTCATATTAATAAGCTTGTGAGGGTAAAACCATAGGCAGCTGCTATTAACTATTAGTATTAGCCGCTGAATCAGTCATAGTTAGTCAGTGTTATTATTGATCTGAGCCAGGGATGGACCCTGGTCCTAATATAACTCCTCCTTAAGGTTGAACTGGATAGGGGTAATGGTAGAATCCACATTTTTCGGCGGGCTGTGAGATGGAAGCTACGATCTGCATGTGACCTGACTTGATATGACCTTTCCCTGTCTATAGTTTTATTTCTTTCATCCATCCCCCCTCCCCAATGGAGCATAGGCATCACTGGCTCATGTATCTTTTTCCATCTCCTGTGCTCCCTCCATGTCCTCTCCATATCATTCATCTCTATCTTTGATTCTCTTGTCTATTAGAACTCTGAAGTTTCATATAATATCCCCCATGACTGATTCATTTGTATCATTTGTTGGTGTGTAACACTGGAGCACATTCATGTTTACTTCTTTATCTTTTTTTTTCTGTGGTTCTAGATGTTGCTGTTATTATTCTACTAACTGTTGCCATGTATCTCAAGTCCTGACAGAAATTACTGAGCTGCTATATGACAGTAGACTGTACTACCTGCTTTCTGTTAGCGCCGAATGTTGAGCACTGCTCACCAAACCCGACACCCCACATTGTGCCGGCAGCTTCGGGCAGAGGAGCACAATTGGGAAAGTATAAACCTGATCCTAGTGCTAGAAAATGCAACCTAATGACTAAATGTCATGGCAGGACAGACCATGCCTTAAGCTTTGGTCTGCAACTGGTCTAGGACCAAAGTTTCGACAGGCAGACAGTTTGAGCATTACTTTGCTGATCTGGCAGTTTCTGCAGCGTGTCTTGTTCTAGATGTTACTGATGGTACCTTTCCTCTAGAGTAAACTAGGCAGGCCAAGAGAGGGATCATGCTGCATGGACAACACGTGGTCTCTACAAGTCAGCACAGACTGGGCTATGTTGAGGTATACCTCCATCCCTGTCCTTACTGTCATGTGTTTTAGTTGTACCTTTTTTTCAAATAGCACAATATAACAAAATATCATCTGTCAAGACAGCAAGATGCCAGTGACTGCTTCCAACTCTATTAGTGTTTCTCTACCTCTTCAGATAGCATTATGACTACTCCTTCACTGTCAAGGAGATTTTCATCAGTATAGCCTGACAACAGCACTGTTTCACCTATGATTAGAAGCTTTTTGCCTGTTCCATTCCATCTTGTTTCACATGACCTTCGCAGGACGTGGTAGTCACCACTAGCATTATCTCTGCTTTCTGTGACTTCTTGTTTGGTTTGCATGGGGTCGTTTCTCATTGCGTTCTTAACTACCGTCACTTGTAACTTGGCGGAATTGCGTACTGCATCCGTTACATCGTAACAGAGTTACACATCCATATTTTTCTATTCGCTCTCCTGGGCGCACCCTGATCCCCCTAGCGCGGTTTCCCTCACCGGTTGAATTAACCAATCACCGAGTTTCTGGCTGTACTGACCTTTAGGCAGTTGACCCCTTTACACTACATCCGTTCCATTCCAGCCTTGGATAGCCGTCTCAAGCTTTGACGCAGATGAGTTGATATTTAGACATTCATGTAGTGTCGATCGTGTATTAGTTAATCTATTTTTGTTTGTTTGTTCTGTGCTGACGAAGGCTTTGGCCGCAACGTCCATTGTTTTTTGTAGTTGTGCTTTGGTAAAACTCTCAACCTACTTCTTGTTTTTCAGTGATTCATTCATCTTGTTTCACATAATCTCAATATGCAAATCTTATATTTTCATTTTCCCTACCACTGATGTTATTTTTTCCCCAATTCACACACAGTACTAACATTCCAAGTGTCTTCTGGAGCCTTCCCTGGGTGAAAGGAGGTAAGTCTGTGATCCAGACTCCTGACATTTTTCTTCACATTGAGTTATACTGAGAGCCTCTTTTCATTTAGGCTGGCTGGGTTTATTGTTTTGTTTTGTTTGTTTTTTGTCATTAGACTTGTTCATGTTGGTTGAAGTTTGCAGCAAAAGCTTTCTATGTGATGGGGCATGTCATATGAGATGACTAAGTTGGGACTGATAGTCACATGCCAACCTTCTTTAGTCACATGCCAACCTTTTTTAGTCACATGCCAACCTTCTTTAGTCACATGCCAACCTTCTTTAGTCACATGCCATCCTTCTTTAGTCACATGCCAACCTTCTTTAGTCATACACCAACCTTCTGTAGTCACAAACCAACCTTCTGTAGTCACAAACCAACCTTCTGTAGTCACAAACTAACCTTCTGTAGTCACAAACCACCCTTCTTTAGTCAAAACCAACCTTCTTTAGTCACAAACCAACCTTCCTTAGTCACAAACCAACCTTCCTTAGTCACAAACCAACCTTCCTTAGTCACAAACCAATGTTCTGTAGTCACAAACCAACATTCTGTAGTCACAAGCCAACCTTCTGTAGTCACAAACTAACCTTCTGTAGTCACAAGCCAACCTTCTTTAGTCACACACCAACCTTCTGTAGTCACACACCAACCTTCTTTAGTCAAAACCAACCTTCCTTAGTCACAAACCAACCTTCCTTAGTCACAAACCAATGTTCTGTAGTCACAAACCAACATTCTGTAGTCAAAAGCCAATCTTCTGTAGTCACAAGCCAACCTTCTTTAGTTACAAACCAACCTTCTGTAGTCACAAACCAACCTTCCATAGTCACACATGAACCTTCTGTAGTCACACACCAACCTTCTGTAGTCACACACCAACCTTCTGTAGTCACAAACCAACCTTCTGTAGTCACAAACTAACCTTCTGTAGTCACAAGCCAACCTTCTTTAGTCATAAACCAACCTTTTGTAGTCACAAACCAACCTTCTGTAGTCACACACCAACCTTCTGTAGTCACACACCAACCTTCTTTAGTCAAAACCAACCTTCCTTAGTCACAAACCAACCTTCCTTAGTCACAAACCAATGTTCTGTAGTCACAAACCAACATTCTGTAGTCAAAAGCCAATCTTCTGTAGTCACAAGCCAACCTTCTTTAGTTACAAACCAACCTTCTGTAGTCACAAACCAACCTTCCATAGTCACACATGAACCTTCTGTAGTCACACACCAACCTTCTGTAGTCACACACCAACCTTCTGTAGTCACAAACCAACCTTCTGTAGTCACAAACTAACCTTCTGTAGTCACAAGCCAACCTTCTTTAGTCATAAACCAACCTTCTGTAGTCATAAACCAACCTTCTTTAGTCATAAACCAACCTTCTGTAGTCACAAACCAACCTTCTGTAGTCACAAACCAACCTTCTGTAGTCACACACCAACCTTCTATCGTCGCCTGTGTCGCCATGCCAGGTTGGCTTCAGTGTTGCTATTCTCTGCTTCCCTTAATGGCCCTGATAACACACAGACAGGTGGTTAGCTTGGCCAAAGGGATAAGAGCACTCGCTCTTAAACTTCCAGAGTGTTAATGTCAATGTAGCGGGCTCAACCCCTACACCGGTCATTTGGATTAAAATGTTGACTTCTCGTCCTTGACTTGGGGATGTAAATTAGAAGTACATCAGAAGTCAGAGTGGGTATATGCCTGTTGGCAACAAAAAAACACGGACACTATCCAATAGTTAACGTATTAAAATCTTGGTTTTCTATATTTTCTTTCAGTTTTAAGGAACGGGTTGTCCAAAAACTTCAGCTCCAGCGAAGTGTCAGTCGTTGATTGTCCAGACCTGACACAGGCTCCATTTGACCTGGCTGCAGAAGGTAAGTAGGCATGGTCAAAGATGTGTGACCTTGTCTGGGTCTAGAGCAGCGGTTCTTAGCCAGTGTTTGCTGGACTCTTTCTCACTTATGCACATTGACAGCAGGTCATATACTCTGAGACTACCCCGCCCATGGCTCCTAGTAGCTGTCAGCTTGCGATAGCAGATGCCCCCCCCCCCCCAGATAATGGCTGTGACAAGCTGGCTAAACCAGGCGAGATTAACCGATACGGCGTCAAACCAATCGGTGAACTAGGATATGCCTACCGAACATGTGAAGACAGTATTCGGCAGACTGATTCATTGATGATTCAAAGTGCAAGATGGTGTTTACGTGCAAAGCATTATGGAACAGAATGAGCACAGCAAGGCACGTAGAGTACCCTGGTCATCCACTGCACCTGTATTCGTCTCCAGTCATCTTGACTTGTCTTGCCACTGGACTCCGATGGACTCAGACTAGAGAGTGAGGTAGACAAATTGCGCAACTCTTCCTCACTTTAATCCAATTCATTGCGAAAGTCATTCTTCATCCAACTCCATCTATCACCTTCAAGCCCTGTGGCAATGGGCTAGCGGCAAAGTGGCAGGCGTGGGTACGCTGGCAGTCATAGTCGCAGACCTGCACACAGGTGGCTCAGGCCATATGGTCGTCTTCTACTGGCCGGAGCAGCAGTGGGATTCAGCAGTCCCTTGAGCGATTGAGTAACCCTCTATAGGAAAACACTGTTCACCTCCATAGCATGAGTAAGGGGGCTAGAAAAGGTGCCCTAAACATTGTCTGCTCCATCATTACCTAACCAGCTAACCGCGGTTGGTGGGTACCCTATACTGCGGTCGACATACAACCAAAGGAAAAACAGGTAATGCAAAATAAAGCAATCCATATTCCCTTATCCATAGGAACTTGGAATGTATGCACCCTACTTGACCCACAAATATGGCATATCTAGGCAAAGCCTTCTGGCCTAGAGAAACAGCAGTGGAAGATAAACTCTATGGACCACTGAGCTAACTAAAAAAGAGACAGTGAAATTCATACAAGAGACATTGCAGTTATAGACATATTTTAAGCAAACTAATGAACTTATGCACATTAACAATTCAGTAGGAGATTGCAGCTGCAAAGAGTAGGGTGTCAGACTCCATTTTAAAGAGGAATAAAGAAGAAAAAGGTTTTCCAGTACATGGTTGCATTGAAGTGGAACAGCAAAGAGTTTGTCATTTTATAACATTGAATTAAAATTGTTTTTCCAATCATTACCCAAAGAGTAAGCTGTAGGCCACTCCCCTGGCAAAATTATTATGAGAACAACCCTAGCCATGGGTAGATAGAGCCCATGACCTTGAATGGAATCTGTCTAGAGGATGTCAACCTGACAGAAATGCATGCTGGATACAAAACACGCTGACCTCTGAGATGCGTAACTAGGCATGACAGGCTCCGTTTTAAAGAGGAATAAAGAAGAAAAAGGTTTTCCAGTACATGCTTGCATTGAAGAGGAACAGCAAAGATTTTGTCATTGAATTAAATTCCAATCATTACCCAAAATGAAATTTAACGCCAAACTTAGAATATTCAAATATAACATTAAAGCAGTGCTACTGTGTGGATCTGTGTCGAAAGGGTTACAAATGCAATTCGTAATCCCTCATACTACGTTCAGAACACAGCTGCAGGCAGTTTGGAAGCAGACCGCCTTGTGTTGATTTCCATACAATGGTATTAGTGCCAGTTATTCAGAAAGCAATGGTGAACTACTGAACGTAAACTGACCCAGGAATCACAAACAGCCAAAACCTGATGGAGTTGACTGCTATGTTCTGTAGAGGATATGCCACTAACTGTATGGGTCAGAAACATGGAGAGTGACTAAAACGAGAATTAATCAACTACTAAATTTGCTAATTGGTGGTTACACAAAATAGAGGGCCTAACATGGTATCACCAATATGTTCATGGAGAGAATTAAACAAATACAAGTAAATCAAGAGGTGAAGAAAAGATGTTGTCGTTGGATAGGACAGACCTTTGGAATTCAAAGAGAGACAGACCTAACAACAAGGAGAAGCAGAGACAGAGAAGGAATAATAAGGGGAGGATATGGACAGAGATGCGTGGGATGGCTAACTATAGGAGGGCTTGGAGTGAGTTGTTTAAGGGTTTATCCCCAGTGGGAGATCAAGAGTGGAAGAGAATCATTACCCCCCCCCCCCCCCCCCCCCTCTGCTGTGTGTCCACCGTGACGAGGTAGAGGGGCTTGCGCGTTCCAATGACCCCAAGAGCTATGCCGACGGTAGCACAGCTACTGGTAGGGCCACCCATGTCGGACAGGTCAAGGGAGAGGGACCAGACGAAGAGACACACAAATCCTGCTGCCTTGTAGGTAGACTGGGGACAGTCAAAGGCTAGGGAAAGCACCCCGAATAAATGCTTGTCGAAATCGGATGTACTGAGCCACAGGCTTGACAAAGCAGTGCAACGTAAAACCTGCTGCCTTGTAGGTAGACTGGGGACAGTCAAAGGCTAGGGAAAGCATCCCGAAAAATGCTTGTCGAAATCGGATGTACTGAGCCACAGGCTTGACAAAGCAGTGCAACGTAACTTAATTCATGATGTCACAAATCAAAATTAATCGTTATGGTGCTAATCCCGCGAAGTCCCATCAGGCGGTGATAGTGCCGGGCCCCCTGCCTCGAGGGGGTCCACCCATGACTACTGGTGGTCACCTTCCCCTGTGCTGTGGAGTCAAGGCACAGAGGAGTAGGTTAAGAGCTATTGACCAAATACCCCGGACACTCAACATACTACAGTGGAATGCCGAAGGAGTTTACAACAAGAAAGTCTCCCTAACACAGCGTCTTCATAAAGATAGAATAGATGTGGCATGCATTCAAGAGACACACCTCAACGCCAATCGCAAATTCTCAGTCAGAGGATATCAGGCCACACGTTTCGACCGCGAAGGACACAAAGGAGGAGTTCTAATACTTACACGAAATACAATACCTTGCAGCGAAGTATCTGTGATCTCTGACAACCAAACGGAAATTATAGGTGTTGATATAATGATAAAGGACGTGAAAATAAGAATCTACAATCTGTATAGCCCAGCAGATAAGGACCTTACACTCTCAAACATGAAAATAACTGACACAAACTGCATTATTGTCGGAGACTTTAATAGCCGTTCAGAAAGATGGGGATACCCAGATACTGACAAAAGAGGAGATGAATTGGAGGACTGGGAAATAGACTCAAATCTCCATCTACTCAACAAAGCGGATGACACACCGAGCTTCTACTCCAGAAGATGGCTTACCACTTCTACTCCAGACTTAGCTTTCTGCACAGGAGACATCCTCCACAAAATCGATCGCCATGTGCTGGACCAATTAGCAGGTAGTGACCACAGACCAATCAAGCTTGTAATGAATATGGAGTATGTTCCACAGGAGCAAAAGCCTTTGCCCCGCTGGAATTACAAACGAGCAGATTGGGACAGATTTGCCATACTAACAGACAAATATTGTGAAAACATAAATACACGATATGGCAACATGAAGCAAATGGTGGAAAGTCTAAACAGAGCGATAATACAGGCAGCCACTGAGTCTATTCCAAGAGGAGCGAGGAAAAATTACAAACCATACTGGACTGAAGAACTACAAAGTTTGGAGGACAAAGTTGAAGATGCCAGGAAGACAGCAGAGAGAGAACAAACAACTGAAGCGAACATCTCTCTCAAAGCCATCTCAGCAAAATATAAAAGAACAGTAAATCAAACAACAAGAGATTATTGGAGGGAAAAAACAGAAAACCTGAATTTTGACAGGGATGGAAACAAACTATGGAAACTAGTGAAAGCCATGAACAATGAAGGACCTAGAAACAAACAAATAACAATTAAACAAGGAAAGTGCCTTGCTTACAGGAAAAAAGGCTGCAAATGCACTAATGGAACACTATGCAAATGCAAACCACATTGATATTACAACCGAACAGAAGAAAGCAATCAAAGACAAACAGATACATCATAGAAATACAGAGACAGCAGCAGAATATATGATGGCAAATCTAACAATGGAAGAAATGGAACAGGCAATGAATACCCTAAAAAAGAAGAAATCACCAGGAAAGGATGGAATCACAAATGAAATGCTAATAGGACTAGGCACCAAGGCAAAGAAGAAACTACTAGCAGTCCTAAATAACAACTGGAAGAGAGGAATAGTCCCCCAGGCATGGAAGGAAGCTATACTAATACCAGTCCCAAAGAAAGGAAAAGACCTGGAAGAACCAAATAGCTAGCGACCTATCAGTCTACTTAGCTGTGTAGGAAAATTAATGGAACGCATTATCAATGGCAGGCTAACATGGCATCTGGAAGAAAACCAACTCTTAACACCACACCAAGCAGGATTCAGAAAGTAAAGATCCACTGAAGATCAAATAACCTATATAGCTCAGGAAATAGAGGATGCCTTCCAAGAGAAAAAGCACACACTAGCAGTCTGGATAGATTTAGAAAAAGCATTTGATAAAGTATGGAAGGAAGGACTGAAATCAATCAATCAGTCATGTGCCATGCCGGAAAGCGTGGGCAGTCATGACTCGCCATTTCACTCGATCACCAGTGTTGTGGATCAGCTCAGTGTTCCTGTCCCGTCCATGCCATGTGGCCAAGCCATCCAGGTATTTTCCTCTCGGTCTTCCTCTTGGTCTGTTCCCTTCGATCTTGCCAGTTGTCACTAAGTTCTCCAATCCATTTCTTCTCATAACATGTCCAATGCATGTTTGTGGGAAAATGTATAAATGGATCAGCCACTACCTTGAGAACAGAACTGCCAGGACAAAAGTACAAGGACAAACCAGCAAAATGATGCTGTTGGAGCAAGGTGTCCCCCAAGGAGGAGTTCTTTCACCAACATTATTCCTAGCATATATAAATGACATCACGGAAAATTTTCCAGCCAGAGTACACACATCCTCCTTTGCAGATGACCTAGCCATATAGACATCTGAAGAATATATTAGTACAGCTAACAGCAGAATACAGCAAGCCTTATTAGCGCTAGAGGACTGGTCAAAATCATGGCTAGTGAAGATAAGTGAGGAGAAAACATACACAGTGTTCTCCCTCTCAAATAAAACTCAGCAACCTAAGCTGGTATTGAATGGAAAAATATTGCGCCATGAAGAAAATCCAAACTATCTAGGAGTTACATTTGATCGTTGCCTGACATGGAAGACACAGGTTGAGAACAATTGAACAAGAGCAAGGCAGAGAATGGCAATCTGCTTGCTGGTACAACGTGAGGAGCAGATGAGAAAGTTCTCAAGAAGTTATATACTGGACGGGTGAGGCCAGTACTGGAATATGGCATTGCAGCTTGGGCAACAGCAGCTAAGTCAAACTTTAACAAAATAAGTAGAGTCCAAAACCAAGAAATGCGAATCATAACTGGAAGCCTGAAGACAACGCCTATTAATGAACTAGAAAAGATCACTTGTTTACAACCAATGCAGGACAGAAGAGATAGCAGAGCCCAGCAACAAGCAGAAAAATTTAGAAGATTGACAGACCACCCTATGTATAACAGGTTTAATGGTTTTGGAAAGGGAAGACTGAAGCGTAGCAACTTTGTAGAAACTGCAAAACGAAGGATTAGGGCAGATCCCATACTTAACATATCAACAGTCAAGCCCATTTACAATGCACACAACTTCCCAGCTTGGAGACAGCAGAAACTGCCTGAGATGATAGAAAACATTCCTGGTATTGAGAAAAAGAACACTCAGAATGAAATTGAAAGAAGAAAAATAACCCTAAACTACATAAAAGAACATTACCCAAGCAGCAATTGGACCCATGCATATACAGATGGATCAGCCAAAGATTCAATTAAAAATGGAGGAGGAGGAATTCTCCTAAATTTAAAAAATGGAGTGAAAAAAACACATTCAATGGCAACTGGAAAATTTTCAAGTAACTTCAAAGCGGAGGTAGAGGCTCTGAAAACTGCAGCAGAAATGCTCTTGATGGAGGAAAATAAAGAGAAGCAAACAGCTATCTTCACAGATGCAAAGTCAGCTGTCTCAATACTGAAGAGCAAAAACAGCACAGAACTAGCTGACCTAAGAGCAGCACTCCATGGTCTATGCCAGAAATAAAAAAAAGTTGTAATACAGTGGATCCCTTCACATTGCAGTATACCTGGAAATGAAGAGGCTGACAGACTAGCAAAAAAGGGTGGACGATTACCACAGCCTGACATAGACATAACCTATAATGAGGCAAAAAGGTTTATAAAAAACACTTATAGAACCAAATGGGAATCAGAGCATCCAGACCACCAGAAGGATGATGCATATTACAAACTCGACCGAAGAGAACAAGTAGAATCTTCAGACTCCGCACAGGACATAACAGGCTGAAATAAAATGCTGAAACACCATTTGTTCAATAAACTAAAGATAGGAGATACCGATGAATGTAATTGTGGAACTGGTAAAATGACAGCTAAACATTTGCTGCAGGAGTGCCCAATATATGCAGAACAGAGAAAGATATTTTGGCCCACGCCTGCTTCATTTGAGGACAAGCTCTATGGAGATATCAACAAGCTCAAGTTGACTACAGCTTACTTTAACTACATTCAGGTTGACATCTAAAGGTGCATGAAGATGTGTTTAGACTGCCACACTTCATACCACAGGTATGTCGGTTACAAAAGCATCCCAGAGGCATGAAATGGAATATTGCTTGGATAGCAAATCCATTACGTGGAAAGTCTGAATCAAAAGCTCACTGTGTGGGCTTCATAAAAGGTGGAAAAAGTGTCCTAGTGAAACGAAATGGAATATTGCTTGGATAGCAAATCCATTACGTGAAAAGTCAGAATCGAAAGCTCACTGTGTGGGCTTCATAAAAGGTGGAAAAAGTGTCCTCGTGCCACGAAATGGAATATTGCTTGGATAGCAGATCCATTATGTGGAAAGTCTGAATCGAAAGCTCACTGTGTGGATGTCATCTGCAGACTGCATTCTTCTGGTTTCCGGAGGAACAGCCTATGGTGAATGGAAGGCCCAATATACGGAAGTGAGGCTAAGCAGCCATGTGCAGGACGTGACGATTCCTTGGGTGAGCCCAGTACCAGAGCGCTGTGTGATGGCTCTGCAAGTATGGAAGCCTCCTTGGATGGCGGGGAATGCCCATGGTCTGCCCCTGCCTTCCCTTGAAGGTTGACCAGGATGTCTTTGGCTGTTCTATATGGGCCAGCTAGGATGGGGGATAATACCACAACAGTGAGATTCAAACGTCCTAAGAAACCCCCGGGAAGGTTAACCCGGTCAACAAATGCCTGCAGAAGTCGGATGTGTCGGCCTAACGGCGCAAGAACGCAGCTCTGCTGTCAACAGGCACAACACGGTCACATCCGGGGGAAAAATCCGGATGAACGCAGAAGTAGAAGAATCATTACCCTCACTGTCATGGATTCTCTTTCGAATAAAACTTGAAATCAACAACAACAGTGGAGAAACTAACCAGGTTTTCTTATCTATTTCATAACTTTATTTATTGTTATTTTACCTGGTGGTTCACAGAGGTCAGGGACACACAGATAAGTTGCTGAAACAGGCCCCACTTATGCATGAGACAACCTGGCAGGAGTGTTTCTGCATATCAAGATAAGAATGTAGATATGGTTTGTATGCATGGTCATGTACAACTGAAACTGTCCTGATTACGAGAACCACAGGAGTAGAATAGTTCACTTTTAGCCGAGCACAAGCCTCATGCAGTAGCACAATGTAAAGGTAGTCTAAGAGCCGATACTGCCATTGGGATATGAAGTCTTCAACTTCACATGTGTGATCAATGTTGTTACAGGCACAAGGGAAAGTTAAGGCTGTTATCTCATCTCATCTTGTACCTTACGGTGTCAAGGTGAAGTATAAACAGCGGGAGAGTGCCCGCTTGTGGGCTTCATGTATTGATATTCCCGTGGACTCTTTGCTATTTGTCCATCGTTTACGTAGTCGGTCTCTTCCTCTGCTTCCATCTGGTCTGTACATCATTGTTTGTTGTGGTATACTGTTAGTTGGTAACTTAGCTGCAAGGCCAAACCATTTGACTTGCTGCCTTCTAATGAAAACTGGGGCTGCTGTAAACTCCACTTTAGTCCTGACTTCTGATCTTCTCTCTTCTTGATACGTTGCTATTCTTCTCAGGAATCTCATTTCTGTTGTGATTTTTCTTTTCTCTTTTTCTGTCATTGTCCAGGTTTGGCATTGGTAGCATAGAGTTGGTAGAAAGATTGTGTTGTAGAGTGATTTCTTAGTATGAAGTTAAGGTCGTTATGATGCGTATAAAGGGATACTCTGTACCACATCTTAGACACCAGCGAGCTCTGTGCTGGTTTCACACAACCCAATGCATGGCTTCTGTCGCATGTCCTCATCGTACATTTCTGATACCAATGTTCCTCCGATCTGTGTTAAACTGTCCAGCATCTTCTCTCTTGATCTTCTTCTGCCCTTTAACTTTCTTGTGACAACACCATGGATAAAAGTCATCTTAGGTCTCAGTGGAGCCATCAGTGTCTTGGAGTTGATGGTCTTAAGAGATGCAGTGATCACAAACTATGAAGTAGAAAAGCTTTTGACACTCATCAGCCTACCCCCAAATCATGGGTCAATTATATCAGTCAAAGGTGTACTCTACTAATTTGACAGATAGGTTAAAATGTCCACCAAGTGTAAATTTCCTATTAAATGACAATTAGGTTAAAATGTCCACCAAGTGTAACTTTCCTACTAAATGACAAGTAGGTTAAAATGTCCACCAAGTGTAACTTTCCTACTAAATGACAAGTAGGTTAAAATGTCCACCAAGTGTAACTTTCCTACTAAATGAAAATTAGGTTAAAATGTCCACCAAGTGTAACTTTCCTACTAAATGAAAATTAGGTTAAAATGTCCACCAAGTGTTACTTTCCTACTAAATGACAATTAGGTTAAAATGTCCATCAAGTGTAACTTTCCTACTAAATGACAATTAGGTTAAAATGTCCACCAAGTGTAACTTTCCTACTAAATGACAATTAGGTTAAAATGTCCACCAAGTGTAACTTTCCTACTAAATGACAATTAGGTTAAAATGTCCATCAAGTGTAACTTTCCTACTAAATGACAATTAGGTTAATATGCCCACCATCTGCCATCTGCTAAATGGAATATTGGTGCTGTGAGAGAAAACCTTGCTTCACATGCACGTTTCACAAACTTGAAGAAAAGATCCAGACTGACTCTAGTCTGCTACATTTATTTGTATAGTCCATGCTGTGTGATACTGAATAAATTGTGGAGTGGGACAGATAGAACTACAAAGATTAGATTTTTACAAGCATGCATCTTTCCCATTGCAACATAGCCTGTGAGACCTGGACACGTACTAAACAAGCTGAACTAGCGCATACATGCCTTTGAATATACATGTTATAGACGAGTTCTAAGAATATCTTGGATACAGAAAAGAACAAATGCTTCCAAACTTCAAGAGCTGAATATTGAAGAAGGTTGGCTATTAAAGACGATAAAACAAAGAAAATTGAAATATTTTGGTCACTTGAAAAGTCACGAAAGTTTGGAGAGAACAATAATGGAGGGGTATATACCTGGGAAGAGAGAAGAGGAAGGCCAAAGAGAAGATGGGTGCAGGATGTGGCGGATGATCTCCAGATGGGTGTATCGGAAGCGAGACATCTTGCTTATGATCGAGAGGTTTTCCAGAAGGTTGTTATGGGAGCGAGGTTCTGCAAAGGACATGCTACTGAATGAATGAATACTGTGTGATGCAGATGACCTTGCTGTCTACAGCCCTCTGTTCTTGTGCTGTCAGTCATTTCTGATAACAGTGTTCCTCCATGCCATGTTGGCAAACTGTCCAACATCTTCTCTTGTGGTCTCCTCCTGCCCTCCAACTTTCCCATTGTGATGATAAGCTCCCCTTCTCATGACAAGCCCAAAAAATATGGACTGTTTTTTTTCTTGATGTGTGTAATCAGTCTGCTATATTTGCTCTGACACATTCAGATGGCTAAAGGAACTAATTGTATGGAGGTCTTCAAAGTCTCAAATATACTGACTACATCTTCTGATTTTTAACAGTGCAGCTTGTAATGAACAGGAGACAGGGTATACACAAATTAGGATAAGCAACCATTGGTCTCAGTCGCCAAAGGCTTGAGAACGTGGTTCGTGAGCCTCTTACCAGGCATTCAAAACGCAGCCGTGACCGATTTGTGCAGCAGACAGTGTCGCATTGCGTTACAACGTGTTGGTAGGGAGCCGGTCGTTCAGAAAGCAATGGCAAACTAATGAACGTAAAAACGCCTAGTACATCAACAGCAGCTGAAAATTGCTGGTGTTAACTGCAACATCCTGCAAGAGATATGCAACATTAAAATTAAAAATTAAAAAACCATGTGCAGGATGTGATCATTCTTTGAGTAAACCCAGTACAAGAGCATTGTGTGTCAACTCTAAATTTATGGAAAGCTTCCTAGGATGGCTGGGAATGCCCATGTTCTGCCCCTGCCTTACCTTGAGGGCCAGCTAGCAACCATGTGCAGGATGTGATCATTCTTTGAGTAAACCCAGTACAAGAGCTTTGTGTGTCAACTCTAAATTTATGGAAAGCCTCCTAGGATGGCTGGGAATGCCCATGTTCTGCCCCTGCCTTACCTTGAGGGCCAGCTAGCAACCATGTGCAGGATGTGATCATTCTTTGAGTAAACCCAGTACAAGAGCTTTGTGTGTCAACTCTAAATTTATGGAAAGCCTCCTAGGATGGCTGGGAATGCCCATGTTCTGCCCCTGCTTTACCTTGAGGGCCAACCTGCAATTATGCTGGTCTGCACAGGCCTGTCGGTGTGCACTGCCTGTAGATGGAAGGGCAAAGGTGACATCATAACTCTGAGACCATTGAATTTCCTGCAAAATTACCAGTGAAGACTAATCTGCTTAGCAAATGCTAGGAAAAAGTTGCATGTTTCGGCTGAAAGGTGCAAATGCTTTTATTTTACTATATATAAAGACTATTGAATTTGTGCTTACCTAGAAACTACTGTGCCATCAGTTGTGCTAATAACAATGTTCATATGTGTTCTCTAACCACCAGGTCTGAGTGGCCAGCCTCGTATCGTGGACATTGGAGGTCCTGACTACCTGAAGCCCTGGCCACAGAAAAACAAAGTGAGAGACATTATTGTGCACATGTTCTCATAACTCTGAGAGTTATACTGATATTGTGCACATGTTCTCATAACTCTGAGAGTTATACTGATATTGTGCCCATGTGCCTTAACTCTGAGAGTTATACTGGTATTGTGCCCATGTTCCTTAACTCTGAGAACTATACTGGTATTGTGCATACGTTCCTTAGCTCTAAGAACTATACTGGCATTTGAATAACAAAGACACAAACAATAGATTGCACGATTTATTGCCTGGTATTTTTCACTGCATCTCGTCAGGTAAATACTGAGGAATTCATACAACATAAAGTAAAGTAACTAGATAAATCCTTCAAGCTGAAGTATACACACATTCACACAGTCATTTCAATTGTCTACCAGGGTAATTTTAAACTGACAGTCAAAGACTAGAAAAAGCAAACCTGCTGGCCTGTAGGTAGACAGAGGACAGTCAAAGGCTAGAGAAAGCAAACCTGCTGGCTTGTAGGTAGACAGAGGACAGTCAAAGTTCAGGGAAAGCAATCCTGCTGGCTTGTAGGTAGACAGCGACAGTCAAAGGCTAGAGAAAGCAAACCTGCTGGCTTGTAGGTAGACTGAGGACAGTCAAAGGCTAGGTAAAACAAACCTGCTGGCTTGTAGGTAGACTGGGGACAGTCAAAGGCTAGGTAAAACAAACCTGCTGGCTTGTAGGTAGACTGGGGACAGTCAAAGGCTAGGTAAAACAAATCTGCTGGCTTGTAGGTAGACTGGGGACAGTCAAAGGCTAGGTAAAACAAATCTGCTGGCTTGTAGGTAGACTGGGGACAGTCAAAGGCTAGGTAAAACAAATCTGCTGGCTTGTAGGTAGACTGGGGACAGTCAAGTTAAGAGAAAGCAAACCTGCTTTCTTGTAGGTAGACTTCGACAGTCAAAGGTTAGGGAAAGCAAATCCCAAAAAGTTGGATGTACTGAGCCACAGGCTTGGCAATTTTTTTTTTGCACTCACTCGCTTTGAACTCAAGCGTAGTTCATACACACTATTTATAGTAGTGATGGGCTTAGTTTTGCATGCGGATTAACTTTCCCTATTAACAGTGTCCCTCGCAACAGGCGAACCCGCTCTGACTTCAGAGGTGCTTGTAATTTATGTCCCCAAGTCAAGAACGACAGGTCAACATTTTAGTCCAGCTGTCTGGTGTAGGAGTTGAACCCCTAACCTCGGCATCAGCACACCGGATGTTTAAGAACACGCGTTCTTATCCATTCGACCATGCTGACCTGCACTAGTTGAAATGATGATGAGTATCTGTCTCAACTTGTTCAGTGAATATCAAGCTCTTATCTGCTGGTCAAGTTTCCTTTGTGACTCATCTCTAGTTGTGATGCAGTGTTTAAATGAATGTTGCCTTTAAAATTGCATTCTCTTAATTTCTCGTCAGATCTATGACTTCCAAAGCATTCTCTTAATTTCTCGTCAGATCTATGACTTCCAAAGCGTAGCCAATCTGGCAGAGCTGCCTGAAGCATTTATTATTGGAGCAGGTGCTGGCCCACACCACAAGATCGGTGTCAACTGTGAACTTGTCTGCAATGTGAAATTGGGTGAGAATGCCAATAATAAAACTCACATTGCCAAAGTGAATGTTGCGGTGAGTTCAAAGTAAATCATTTTTGTAATTTGTTCTTTTTCTTCTTCTTTTACTGCTGCTACTACTACATCTTCATCTTCTTCTTCTTCCTCCTCTTCCTCTTCCTCTTCCTCCTCTTCCTCTTCTTCTTCCTCCTCCTCTTCTGCTTCTTCATTGTCCTATCCTTATTCTTATTCTTCATATTCCACTTCTTCTTCCTCTCTTCTCATGCTTCTTCCTCCTCTGCTTTTTCATTGTCCTATTCTTCTGCTTCTTCTCATTATTATTATTCTCTTCCCCCTCCTCCTCCTCTTTTTTCTGCTTCTTCTTACTATTATTACTGTTATTATTATATAGGTTTGTTAGACTTGGGAGACATGTGGATGCTGCAGAGATGTGGTTTTATGGAAGATATCTTGAAGAAAGTTCGCTCACAAAGAGAACTGGTTACTTGTGTCAGAAGAAAACAGTCCATGTTCTCTCTCTTGGCATGCCACGAGAAGAAGAAAGCTGGCGTATGTCGTGACAATGGGAAAGTTGGCGTTGAAGAGATGCGTGGGGAGATTAAGTGAGGATGCTGGACAGATTGACGTCTTCTTAGTGTAGAGGACCATCGTCATTAGACATTGACAGTACATGGAAGACTGGACAGGTGTGATTGGCAACATCATACAGGACAAGACTGGACAGATGTGATGGGCAACATCATACAGGGGAAGACTGGACAGGTGTGATTGGCAACACCATACAGGACAAGACTGTGGACAGATGTGATGGGCAACATCATACAGGGGAAGACTGGACAGGTGTGATGGGCAACACCATACAGGGGAAGACTGGACAGGTGTGATGGGCAACACCATACAGGGGAAGACTGGACAGGTGTGATGGGCAACAATATACAGGGGAAGACTGGACAGGTGTGATTGGCAACACCATACAGGGGAAGAATGGACAGATGTGATTGGCAACACCATACAGGGGAAGACTGGACAGGTGTGATTGGCAACACCATACAGGGGAAGACTGGACAGGTGTGATGGGCAACACCATACAGGGGAAGACTGGACAGGTGTGATGGGCAACACCATACAGGGGAAGACTGGACAGGTGTGATGGGCAACACCATACAGGGGAAGACTGGACAGGTGTGATGGGCAACACCATACAGGGGAAGACTGTGGACAGATGTGATGGGCAACACCATACAGAAGACTACTGTGGACAGAGGTGATCGGCAAGACCATGGACAGATGTGATCGGCAACACCACACAGCTCAAACTGTAAGAAGAGAATAAGATAGTTTTGTTAATTATTGCTACATTATTTCTGTCTTTCTTTGTATTATGATTATATGTATCCTAACATTATCTGTTTCTGTAGGATGGTTTGTACATACTTGAGAAAGAATCTTCTGGCGAGTTCAGCCTCATGGGGAACTTTCTTCTCAGCGAAGGCAAGCCTGGGCAGGTGAGATCTAGCTTTATTGACTTTGTTCTTTTCACAGCTGTATTGAGGTCTTTAGTTTCATCTGGAGTATCTTAGTGGTACAGTATTAAGGTGTCAAGCATTCTTTGCCCACATTGTCAAAGAACATTTCGAGCCAAAATAGGCCTTATCAGCCATCTTAGAACCCACGGCTCCACACCTTCAACCCCACTGGATGAAATGAATGGTCATCATCATTCTTGATGGACAAACAACAACATTAAGGTGTAGTTGTTATTGTACTTGTACTGTAGTTGTAGTTGTTATTATGCTGTTGTGGCACAGTATTAAGGTCTCTCTGCCTTCTTTCAGGTCTTAAAGGCTGTCCTTCAGGAGACCCAGGTTCAAATTGTCAGAAAGGTGTGGATTTTTTTCTGTTGGGGGGAAAAAAGATTAATCTCCACAGTTCACGGTGACTGCACTAGCCAGGCAGCCTTAATTCCTCAGGCTCAAGACCACCCCCTCCCCCCGTCCTACACCAGAAGGTGCTATAGGCAGTAGATGACAGTTATTTCTGTGGCTCAAAAGGCCTAAAAAAATAGTTAGTTGCATATCCTTTACAGGACATTGCAGTCAACCCCAGCATTTTTTGGCTGTTTGTGATTTCTTGGCAAGTTTACTTTCAGTAGTTTCCCATTGCTTTCTGAACGATAGGCATTCATACCATTCTATGAAAACAGATCAAGGTGATCTGCTTCTAAATTGCTCGGAGTTGTGTATCACACGTGTTATGCGGCATTATGAATTGCCATGTTTTGCGGCATTATGAATTGCCTTTGTAACTCCTTCCCCACAGAGCCGGCACAAACGACCTAAACCCCTATTCATTCAACTTCGGAGTTCAAACCTGGTCTTCCAGGGAGTTCACCAGCCAACCAGGCAATCCTCTTGTGAATGGTGACTGTTGGTCCTCGTTACATATGGAGGGAAGTTGATGTTTTTGTATTCAGTCTTGAGCCAAATGTGTAACGTGGACTGTATTGCTTTTGTGTTTGTGTACTGTACCCTTGATACAACATGTCCATCTGATCCTTACTCTTGCTCTAGTGCTATATCTTGACCCTCTTGGACTGTAAGCACAAAGTGGTGGGTTGGGCTTCTTTCTTAAAAGATTCTTAAACTACGTTGTTGTTTATTTATAACTTCAGTCCAGAGAATGATGCCTATCGTTATCCAGTGCCAGCTGGTGTGGGCGATCATGCTTCTCCTAAAATTGCGATCTCCAATGGCGTGGATCAATTCTTGTGTTGATTCTCTTCCGTGAAATGACACAAGACTGTCAAGAATTTTCTCAGTCTTCCTCTCTCTCAGCCCACACATTTTTCCGGTTGTCACATGTTCCAGTTGTTGTCGTCTCATAGTGTGGCCAAAACATGATTGCTTCTTTCTAATGTTTGTGATAAGTTGTCTTTGCAACTTAGCCTTCCTCAAAATGTCCAGATTGCTCATTTTGGCTGAGGAATGAATTTTCAGCATTCTTCTATAAAACCACATTCCCCAAGACTTCTAAGGATTTTTTCATCCGTTTACTAATTTCTATAACATTTCTGATGCCATCATTTCCATCTATCTTCTTGTAAACCTGGCATTTGTCCTCTAGCATTTTGTGTCACATGTGATGGGTTTATCCTTGGCTCATCAACATCATCATCAAGTGCCCTGCCAGCTGACGTAGGTGCTCGTGTCTTTCCACAGATCTCGGTCTTTGGTGTTCAGGGTCAATTCTGCTGATTATATTCCACCATACCACTGTCTCAGTCCATCCACCATCATTTATCTGTCTGCCTCTGCCTCTTTCCCCACTAATATTTTCAGTCATCACGATAATTACCAATGTCTCTCTTCTCATTGTATGACCAAAGAAAGCTGTTTGTCTCTTTCTTATTTGATATAGCCATTGATATTTTGCATACCCAAATATAGTATTTCATTTCAGAGATGATTTAATTCTTTCTTGCCTTACATATTTAAGTCTAACATTTCATTTAACAAATGATTTCTTTTTATCTTGCCTTACATACCCAAATATAATATTTCATTCACAAATATGAGTTTATTAGCTGCCTGACAGACCCAGGTCAAGTATAAGTAGTCATAAAACACTGACTTTCGACAGGTTCTGGAAATCAAAGTAAAAAACAGGACTGGAAGCGAGAATTTTGTCAGCTGTATTCACAAAACGTTGACAGCACACTACGGTGACAAGGCAGTTGGAATAGCCGGCACGTTCTTGCTTCAGACTGGAAAGGCCAACATTCACGTCATGGTAAGTTGTTTGATATTAGGATTGGGTTTGAGTCCATTCCCGTTCGGTGTTTCCAAATCTTTTATTCTTATCAGAATCTTGTTATTAGTAGTATTAATGGTAGTCTTCTTCTTCCTCTTCTTCTCCTCCTCCGCCTCCTCCTTATTCTTTTCCTTTTTTTCCTGCTTCCTCTTCTTCTCTTTCTTCTTCTTCTTCTTCTTCTTCTTCTTCTTCTTCTTCTTCTTCTTCTTCTTCTTCTTCTTCTTCTTCTTCTTCTTCTTCTTCTTCTTCTTCTTCTTCTTCTTCTTCTTCTTGGCATATGTTTCATTTATCTGCTCTTCAGTGATTTATAACTCTGCCACAGATCAAACTCTACAGGAGGCTTCCAATCATCATCAGAAGTCCCCTATCAAAAAAAAGAAACGCATAACTTTCGAAAGCACACACATAGCCATAATTTTTATATTCAAAAACTGTTTTAATGTAATGAGTTAATTGTTCAAATTACACACAAGAATACCTTAGGGTTCAGCCAATCAAATGACAGTTGTTTAGCATCTGAATCACAAGAATTTTTAGGCATATGGCTTTCCTGTTAGTATGATGTTTGGCCTCCTCTTGCATCGATTGGCGACTGGCATCTCCTGGGCATAGATGCCATCAGACGTTTGATGTGGGCTGTAGGATGGCTACCAACTCTTCCTGGAGTGCCTGCAACAGGTCACGACAATAGGCTGGAGAAACATCTTGGCGACAAGCACGTCTATGCAGCTCATCCCACAGGTGCTCAATCGGACTCATGTCTGGAGACAGGGATGGCCAAGGAAGGGTGAGAATGTTGTTGTTGGCAGTCAGGAACTGCGTGGTCAACCGTGCACAATGGGGTCTGGCATTGTCCTGTTGAAACACAGACCTTTGAATAGCCAAAAGTGGAAGGACATGTGGTCGAAGAATTTCATTGATGTATTGTGGCGCACTAAAACCTCCTTCAATGTGAACCAATTGACTCCTTCCGCTGTAACTGATCATTCCCCACACTATTGCACCTCCACCACCATGCGGTGGAGCTTCATTACCGCAATTGTGAGCAAAACATTCATTTCACCCACGGTAGACCCTTCTCCGACTATCATGACGCTGCAACAAAAAGAAACATTCGTCACTAAACCAGACACATCTCCATTGGTTGTCTGCTGCCAGAGATGATGCTGGTTAGTGTCTTCAAATTGGCTGGGGTTAGCAACCCCTCAGTCAAAAGTCCTTTTCTTCTACTGGTGTTTAGTTTTGGGTGCAGTTTGAGATCCCTTTCCTCTGTCAGAAGGCACTAATTACCACCCCAGATCCCAGAGAGAAAACGTGGAACAAATGACTGTTATGCTTATACTCAAGAAAACAACCAAGAAATGGCTCGTTGAAATTAAAATAGCTTTAGCTGTTCTTGGTATCACCAGGAATGAGAAAGAGGAATTATGATATGCAGAATACACTTGTTACTTGAAGGCTGCATAGGCGAGGTACCTCCCTGATGTAATCTACTCCTGGAATATATCTTCGAACCCCCACTAAATGATTTAACAATGTGTGTACTTATTTAAACTACACAAACATTTATAGACATTTAGAATTTATACGGACAAACTGAGTTTAAAATGCAACAACTGTGTTTATTATTGCTATTCCTGATGATAATGTGATGATGATGATGATTATAATCATGTTACACATAACTCAACTTGTGAGGGCACATAGGTCATGCTTTCCTCAGTGAGATGCAGTTCACTGTCAGCTTGAAGGAGTCCAAATTGATCTCTTCACTAGGCTCAGTCACTCCTTGATATGAGTTGTTTACTGTCCATGGCTCCTAAGAGAGCTGGAATGAAACGAACAGAGATGGGTAATATCTACGTCTACACATGTCAAAACACGTAGTGGATATACATTCATGTAAACATACATTCATCGCATAATGTACATGCATGTTAGTTAGTTAGTTAGTCGACACATCATCCTCATTGCACATAGAACCATTCAGTTCCATAAGTGCTCGGATCCCCTCCTCAGCAAATCCCGCAGCGTGTAGTGGCTAACGACACCAGTTCTGTGTTGGTTTATCAATCTTCTTTGGCTTCCTGCGTAGTGTTCTTGTTTGGCCACCCCTCTTTTAATTTGCTGTTCTCGCAGTCTGGCCATGGTTGTAGATTCACAGTCATCACTTGGTTCTCGCAAAAGTCTTACTTCTCGTAGAGCATTCAGAATGTCAGCCTGGTCCATGGCACGTCCGCCCTCCACAGTAGCCTTACCTGCGAGCTTGTCAGCCCGCTCATTTCCTTGTACTCCCGCATGCCCTGGCACGAAGATGAAACTAATCTTTGCCAGCCGAGACCTGCTCCAGAGACAGCAACCATTCTCTTCGATCCACCCCATCTCTATCCTCTTGAGCATGCTCATTGAGTCGCTAAGGAAACATGCCCTAGTGAATGTCTGTCTCGAGCCATTCTATTGCTTTACTTACTGCCATGACTTCCATAGTCAGGCTACTTGTGGTCTCAACAAAAGCACCAGAGTCCTCCTTCACAATTCTCCCTCCGGACGGAGCCATAAAGGCCCATGAACTTCTCACATGTCAGACGACCGATCCATCTGTGTAGATGACAGCATCACCGTCTAGTGAATTCTCGAAAATCAACACTTGTACTTCAGCCTCCACAGCAGCCGGATTTTCTTGTCTGCATTTTCTATCTAGTTGGATGCAAACTGAAAAGGATGTGCAGAAATCTGTTCGCACCTGTACCCACTCCTCGCCAGGCTCTAAGTCCTCAAGTGATCACAGCTGTTGAAGAATGTCCTCGGCTTGATCCATCCACGACCGTCCTCTTTTTAACCTGCTGCCCTTCACCTTCATAATTTCACTATGCAGTGAATGTTGTGTGTTTGCGTTAACTCTGAGGTAGGCGCATGCTCTGCAAACTTGTATTCTGTCTTCAATGGTTGGAAAATCAAGAAGGTAGCGCATCGCCCTGCATGCTGTATTTCTTGTACATCCAAGAATAATGTGCATAGCTTCATTCTGTATCCTTTCCGTCATTTCTATCTGCTTACGGCTGAGAGTCAGGATTGCCATCGCGTACTCAAAAACAGACATTACCAGCCCCTCATACAGAAGACATAGATGGCGCTGCTCACAGTTTGCTGTCGCTGCTCAGTTTGCTGCCACCATCACCCGCATTGCAGCCAAAACCCGCTTGGTCTTTGTTATCACCTGGTCTATGTGCTCATTATAAGCAAGGCTTCGATCAAACTGTATCCCCAGATAATTCATTGCCTGCGTTCTTTCCACCGTCTCTGAACACAGCTTTACGGTTGGTATTGGAGTATTGACAATATAATTATTCAACGAGAACCAAGTCACTGTTGCCTTTGTTGGGTTGACCATTGCCCCAGCTTGATCACACCAAGTACTTATGCGATTGAGTTCGGTTTGTAGTTCCACAGCAACCTGCTCTCTATCCTTACCCTGGCGGTACACTAAAACATCGGCATTTGACAATGTCCTGCCAGATCCAGTGATCTGCTCACTGGTGATTCTCACTGTGTATGCGTTAAACAGTACCGGAGATAATGGTGATCCCTGTTGTAGGCCAGGATATATTGTTGTGGGTTCCGAAGTCCAACTGCCACATCTACAAACTACTTTCCGTTGGAAGAGGGCTGCAGCGATCCAACTAAGGAGGAATGGACTTATTTTGAGTTCAAGAAGCTGAACCATTAAAAAATCCAATGGCACTTTGTTGTAGGCATCCTCAAGGTCAATCGCTGCAGCAAAGGTTTCAATGCCTGAGTGGAAACCTTCATAGACATCATGGGCAAAAACTGCTGCATTGGTCCAGGTTTCTCTTTTTGGACGGTACCCACCCAGGGTAGGTGGGAAAACACCTTGCCTCTCTAGCTGGCTTGATATTTTCCTGGCAATTACCTTCTCCAGCAGCTTGCATATTGTATTCTGCATGGTTATAACTCGATATCCCTGAATTTGTGTGGTCTTTGCCAGGCTTCGGCAAGGGAATCAGATAGCTGTGTAACCACTCCTCCTTGATGCTAGCGCTCCCTATACTGTTGTTGTACATGTCTGCTAGTTTCTCTAGCTCGTTGTCAGTACACCTATTGATGTCGTCATATCTTATGCCATCAGGCCTTTGTGCGCTGTTTTTTGATCGTCGAAGCACAGCCTTGATTTCTTTCACTGTCACTGTGTCTTCATCCGAAGTTTTCTGTGCTTTGCACCTGTCTGAGGTGACCTCCTTGGCAAGATTTCGGCCTCCCATGTCTGTGTGGTTACTCTGCTCTAGATAGCGTTCAATGAGGGCTTTACCCTTGTCCTCGCCAGTCCTCTGCCAGGTGAGGTCAGCACCTTGAAAGTCAGAAATGCTCTTATTCTTGACTACCCCACTCATGCTTTTATGTAGTCGCCAGAACAATTTCAGTGACTTGTCTGTGCTTACTCTTTGACACAACTCTGCCCATTTTTCACCTTTAACCACCTTGACCAGTTTTTTTTAAATAGCTTGCTTTTGTGCATCTCTCTTTTCTAAGTGCATACAGGGACTAGGATGACCAGCTCTGTTCTTCTTGGCATTTTGCCATCTCCTTACAGCACTACGCTTATCCACCAAAGCCTTCTCCACCTCAAAATTCCACCAAGGTGGCTGCTGCCACCTTTTTTTCCTGCTCTGAAGCTTTCTGCGCTTGTCACGTCTTATTCTACTCACCACATCTTGCCCTGTACTGTCATACTGGAAAGTCTTGACTGTTAGCTTGTGCTGCCTGGTTCTGCCTTTCTCCACCAATATGCTGCAAGGATGTTGGCCGCTGCCATGGTGACCTAGGACACCCCATCTACACACTGTAGTGAGTGAAGGAGAAACCAGCGCCATATCAATAGCACTGTCTTCATCACCTGGTTTCAAGTGCAGTCTCGAGCTCCTCCCCCTGTGTGTTGGAGGAAATGTTTCCCCATGATCTACCTTTATCGTTGAAACCGCTACATAAAATAACATTTCTCTCGTGACCTAAAATGTCACTTAAGCACTGCCACTTCTGGGAATCCATACTCGCGTTGCGGGCATAAACATTAACCAACACGAATGGTAGACTAGATTGAACTCTTAACGCCTGTATTTGTATATCGTCACTGTCCCAACTGGACATGTCTAGCTCTGATGCCACCATGCTATCGTGAATGAGAATCGCCATTCCCAGATGTCGCCTGTTGTACAAACATTTGAAGCCGGCAATTCGGAGTAGCTGATCACCCAGTCTCGTCTCCTGGAGTGCTACAATGTCATTCCTGTAAACCAGGATTTCTAGAATAGCGCCCCGTTGTTTTACGCTGGCGCAGTTCCAATACAGTATACGGATATGCATGTATACGCATATATATATATATGTATGTACGGATATGCATGAATACGGACATGCATGTTACGTAAGCATATATAATTTCTAAATATATATATATGTATATATCCATAAAACAATTCAGAACATTTATAGCTCAAAACATATACATATTCATCCCCACCTATGTAATGGAGTGCTTCCCATATAAGTTCACCTTACTTACTCTCTCCTTTTCTATTTCATTCATTCCGTCTTGTCGGAAGGGCTTAGGCCGCACATTCCTGTCGAACATTTGAAAGGTCTTCCCTGCGCCTGTCTGGAAAAAAGTGTCCAAAGTCATGTCTGCCTCATGCGAACAAGGTGAACTGGTGCCATTCCTCCCTCCAAGTGGTTTCACAACAATCATGGTAGGCATTAAAAGTGTTGGTCCAAACAACCACATGATTCTGGATGCTATCAATAGACTGTTTGCTCTCAGGAATTTGTTGTGAGGCCTAGAGTTGATTTTTGTACAGGAATCCAAACACTTTATTGTCGCTCGAGGACTTGTATTTAACCCTGTGGTGACAACAACAGATATATATAGTAATTGTCAATGTATTTGCAGCCAGACTTTGCAACAACCCCGATAGAGACAGATGAGGAGACTGACCGCTGGTTGAGGTTTTATGAAATGGACGCTCCTTTGATCCATGTCGGGGAAATTGTGTCTGCTGACCCTGAGGTAGGTGTGACATTGTGCTATTTTTGACAGAGGTTTCAGTTTGTATGATTGTTGTTATTAAGTTTTTCTTAAAAGTATGTAAAGGACACTTTTACATGCCTAGAGGGGTGCTGGTTATACAGTGCTAGCCCTGTTTTTGTACCGACCTATTGACACCAATTGTATACCCATAATTCTTCTTTTATCATAGTTTTTTTTTTTTTTATCTTAATGTAATTGAAATAGGAATTGCTCATTTAAAATTGTATACATATAATTTTTCTTTTGTCCAACTGCTTTTGCAGAGAAGCATTGCAGAGAGGAGGCAGATGTAGTTTTCTGTGTTTCACTTGTCTTGTTGCTTGTATTAACGTCATATTTGGTTTCTTTAGTGTCTCATCGACTGCCTGAAAGAGGCTAATGAAACTAGAACATTATATACAACAATAAGAAAGAGACAAACGGCTTTCGTTGTTCATGTGATGAGAAGAAAGGTATTGTAGAACATCATGACAACTGGAAAGATCGAGGGGAAGAGAGGGAGAGGTAGACTAAGAGAAATTATGCTGGAAGGATTGAGACATGGAGGAATATCATCAACAGAGCTGATCCAGAAAACCAAAGACCAAAATCTGTGGAAAGTCATGAATGCCTACGCCAGCCAGCATGGCACTTAATGATGATGAATGTCTCTTTTACTCCATCTATCCAATTCTTCCTGGGTCGTCCTCTCACCCTGAATACCGATGTTCTCACGAAGAACGCTCTAGCCGCTGGTTGACTATGTTCCGTTCTAAGTAAATGTCTGAACCATTTATTCCTTTGGTGTTCTCAAATGCATGTTATCCCTACACTTATTCTTGGTTTGTCATTTGTCTTTCTGTCTCTTCTTGTTTTTCCAGCTGTATTTCTTATACATCTCATCTCACATGATATGATTTTATATGATTGCAACTGAAATTACTAATTGAAAATTATAATTCAATTGAAAATGCTAATTAAATTATTGAAAAATTGAATTGACATTCTGACTCATCTATTGTAGAAGTTGCATCTTCGTCAAGAACACTTCCACTGCTTCAGCGATCACGGCCAGGGAGGGCACTACCACTATGACACCACGCCAGATAATGCATCGTATGTGGCATACTTCAACCTCGCAGAAGCCGTCTACAGAATCGACTTGCCAGAAGCCCAAAAATTTGTCTTTTAAATTGTTTTATTGTCAGTATTAACCTTTTGACCTTAAGTTTCTGATATTTCAGTCAGAGTACTGTTAAAGATTTTATAATTGGTCTTCTGGTCATTAATAAACAAAGCAGGAATATCTAAATGAGTTCTCTCGTTTTTTACATAATATTTTCTTTGCCAGATCAGGTTGTAATTACCTGATAAAAATTCAGCTGACAAATTCTTCTTCTTAAGTCCAAAAAAAGCAGCAGTCAACTTGAGCTTGTTGACATCCCCAAAGGGTTTATTCTCAAATGAAGCGAGTGTAGGTTAGAATGATTTTCTCTGTTCTGCATATGTTGGACACTCCTGCAATACATGTTTAAGTATAACAGTCATACCAGAATGCAATCAGCGTTGCCACTAGTGGGTTGTGCTCAATATTTAAATTTCAAATCCCAAAACAACCAAATAAATCAACATGTTTAAGAGTCATTTTATCAGTTTCACGGTTCTATCCATCAGTATCTTGTATATATTTAGTTTATTACACAAATTGGTATTTCACCCTGTTGTTTCTTGCACAGAGTCTGAAGTTTACTACTTCTTCTCATCATTGGAATTGGTAATATGCATCATCTTTCTGTTGGCCTGGATGCTCTGACATCCACTTGTTTCTATAACTGCTTCTTATAAATCTCTCAATCTTATCATAGTTTATTTCTATAGCAGGCTGAGGTAGTATTCCACCTTCCTTTGCCAGTCTGCCGGCTTCTTCATGTTCATTTATTTTACAATGTGAAGGGATTCATTGTATTATAATGCTTTTGAATTTCTGACATAGTTCATGCAGTGCTGCTCTAAGGTCTGCTAGTTCTGCACTGTTTTTGCTCTTCAGTGCTGACAAATAATATACTTGTAATATATTGTTGTGTGTCATCATGAGTCAGTTGTGACTTATATATCAGTTATATATTGTTGTGTGTCATCATGAGTCAGTTGTGACTTATATATCAGTTATATATTGTTGTGTGTCATCATGAGTCAGTTGTGACTTATATATCAGACAGCAATGGTAAACTACTGAACATAAAATTGCCTGGCAAATCAACTTGAGGCTGGAGCTGGTTGCCAACGTTTTGTAAAACACATGCAAACATTTTAAAATATTAACTTAAGGAGAAGTATATGGATATTGCAAATATTTATTGTGTTAGAATACTTTATGTTTTGTATTTCTTTTTTTTTTTAATATTCAGAAAAGATCATTTGAAGATCTGGAAAATATTCCCAGCTATCTATATTCTTTGATTAATCAATCAATCACATTGCAATCTTAAAGGTATAATTTTGTTGTGAATCCATTTATGCATGAATGGTCTGAAAGTTTTGCAAATATTCTTTGTATTGCTTTCAAATATGGGTGACAAATATTTCACTTTGACCAGTCACTAATGCTCAATGAAAGATGCCAATCTAGAATTAAGTTAGTTCAATATGTCAGCAAGACAGATACAATACAGTCGTTATTGTTTGTTTGGATATTAATTGATGAGATCAATCATGCGGACAGTGTTAAATATATGCCAGTTGGCCATTTTTTAAAATAACTAGTGCAGCATGTAGAAAAATAAACACACAATAAAAATTTATAGTTCCTTTACATCCTAGGGTAGAAGTGTAAATGTTTGACTAAACATAGAAGAGGAAATATTAACCAAGATCTGAAAGTATCTCTACAACTTAGCATATAGTAATTTATTTTTCTCGTAATGGATTTCTTTAATTGCACTTAAATATTTCCTTAAGTGCTAGTCTCCTCCCATAGATCACACAAGGAGAATCTTAGCACAGCGCACAAGCTCTAGCATCGGCGAGGATCCACATGTTTGTATGCCAGATTGACATTTGCTATAAACCTTCTTTTGCTGTTTGGCTTTCCAGTTTCCACATTCAGCTTGCGCAACAGCTTAATTTGCCTGCTCTTTTCAATTTCCAATTGTTGAGGAATTGTTTACCTGCGCAACATTCACTCATTTCCTCAGAGATTTTAGCCCTTGTCTGAGAAGGCTAGACATCTAATCCACTACCCAATGATCTGATGGGAGCATTTACCATCCTTTTCTTTTTGTAAAACTCCACACATTCCACTCTTTGAACTGAAACAAGTCTGTGTGAGTTTGTGCTGATTAGCCACTCCAACCGTTAGATGAAATAGAAGATGAATGATGAAGAGTATATTTGATAATGAACATTTATAAGTTATGTTAACTGTACACACTTTTTATTGCTACAAGTTTATTAAGTCGCTGTGATTGAATATCAGAGAGAGATTACTGAAATATTATGTGGAACCTATTTTGTTGTTTGGCAATGAATCTTGGAATGTGAATTTTTAAAATTAGGAAAAGCTTGGAGACGTCTAAGATGAATGTTGTGAATACCTAGTATTGCCAGAGTAACTAACAAAGATTGCCTGCAAGAGGCTTATGAAAGTAGAACATTATGCACAATTATAAATAAGAGACAAATGATTTTTATTGGTCACATAAATAGAGGTGGCCGTAATTCCTCAGGCTCAAGACCCCTCCCCCCTGCCCTACAGTGCAAGGTACTATAGGCTGTAGATGACAGACAGTTCATGACATAATTAGAAAAAAGGCATATAAAACTTTACAATAACGGGAAAGATGATACTAGTACAGAGGCTGACCAAGAGAAATTATGCTCTGTGGTCTTAAGATGATAACATGGAGAAATATCAAGCTCTGTGGTCTAAGATATTATGGAGAAATATCAAGCTCTGTGGTCTAAGATATTATGGAGAAATATCAAGCTCTGTGGTCTAAGATATTTTGGAGAAATATCAAGCTCTGTGGTCTAAGATATTATGGAGAAATATCAAGCTCTGTGGTCTAAGATAACATGGGGAAATATCAAGCACTGTGGTCTCAGATATTATGGAGAAATATCAAGCTCTATGGTCTAAGATATTATGGAGAAATATCAAGCTCTGTGGTCTATCGAGAAATATCAAGCTCTGTGGTCTAAAATATTATGGAGAAATATCAAGCTCTGTGGTCTAAGATAACATGGAGAAATATCAAGCTCTATGGTCTAAGATGATAATATGGAGAAATATCATCAGCAGAATTGATCCACAACCCTAACTATCAAGTTCTGTGGTCTAAGATGATAAGATGAAGAAATATCAAGCTCTGTGGTCTAAGATAAGATGAAGAAATATCAAGCTCTGTGGTCTAAGATGATAATATGGGGAAATATCATCAGCAGAATTGATCCACAACCCTAACTATCAAGTTCTGTGGTCTAAGATGATAAGATGAAGAAATATCAAGCTCTGTGGTCTAAGATAAGATGAAGAAATATCAAGCTCTGTGGTCTAAGATGATAATATGGGGAAATATCATCAGCAGAATTGATCCACAACAGTAAATATCAAGCTGTGTGGAGAGACATGAATGCCTGCACCACTAAGAAGGCATATAATGATGGTGATAGTCTATGCATGTGCTACTACTTCTGCTGGTACATTGAGCTGATGTTTACATGTGGATTAGCTTTCCCTGTTATCTGTGTCCCTCGCCATCAAACAAACCCACTTTGACTTCTAAGGTAGTTGTAATTTACATCCCTAAATCAAGGATGACCGGTCTCCGTGACAAAGGGGTTAACAACTTTCTCCGTATACCCACGTGAGGAACACAGCTGTGTGAGATTTGGCAGTGGATCACGTCATGTTGGTTACTTACGGGATATGTGAGCCGGTCGCTCAGAAATCAGTGGCGAACTTCTGAGCGTAATCTTGCCAAGAACATCAACAACAGCTGAAAAATTCTGGTGTTGACTGCAACGTCCTGTAAGGGATATGCAACTTTTTTTTTTAATCAAGGATGAGAAGTCAACATTTTAGTCCAGTGGACCCATGTAGGGGTTGAACCCACTACCTCAGCATCAGCACACCGGAAGTTTAAGAAACAGCGCTCTAATCCATTTAGCTATTTTGACCTGCAATGATGCTGATGAAATTGTTATACTGTAGCAAACATCAGTCTAATGCACCGAACTGCCTATGACTACGTTTGAGTTCAAAGCAAGTAAACACAACAAATGTTATGATCTGTGGCAATGGGAGAACAAAAGAACAGACTGACATGCTTCTAAAGTGCCTTTATTATGTCATTTCATGAAAATCTTCATAAAGTGGAATTTCTTTTTTTTGCGCTCGCTCGCTCGCTTTAATTTCAAATGTGGTCCGTATTTTCCCTATTAACAATGTCCCTCACCATCAGGCGAACCTACTCCGTCTTCAGTGGTACCAGTGTAGGGGTTGAACCCCTTACCTTGGCATCAGCACACCAAATGTTTAAGAACACATGTTCTTATCCATTCGGCCATTCTGACTTTCATAAAGTGCAAGTAACAATGGAAAGACTTCTATGTAATGATTCAGTGTGTAAAAAGATGACAATGAAAAGATTCATCATCATGTAGCGGGGTCTTTTGGTGAATGCTGCTCTCATTACGGCCCACCAGAAAGATTCTGGATCTTTCATGCGTTCTCCTTCCTCATGTTTTCATACCCATGGTGCCTTTCATGTTGTGTTGATTATGCAATGCCTGTTCCTACAGGAACCACATCCTCCATTATTGTTCTGAAACAGGAATCTGACATACAAACTGGCATTAATGCTACGTGTGATTGTATGGTCGTGCTATGTGTGTGTACCCCACCAGTATGTCAAGTTCACAGCAATCATTCATACCCTTATACACTTGCTGAAGGGGGCAGCACTTATTTATGTGCCTAAAGTGTAAAATAAGTCAAACAAAAAGTACCGGACCTTTTACATGCCTTGATGAGCATCCATACGTTTTTTACCTTTGCTGAAGAGGACTGAGCACTTATCTCTGTGCCCCAAGTGTCATGATATCACTACTGATAGCCAACAGCCAGTTACTTTATGATTATAATAAGTAAAACAAAACGTAAAGGACCTTATACGTAACTAGCCCCATATTTGTATAGACCATTGGGCATTCAGTGGGTCATGTGGTATATGTTGTACCAGCCACCTTTATCTCATAGGACATTCCATGGTACCCATGTTAGGCTGGGTAAATTCACGAGGAAATTAAAAGACGAATATCTATTGCTCTTCAGAAACTAAACCAACTTAATAAATTGTGGAGGGGGACAGATAGCACTACAAAAATTAGATTTTTAAGAGCATGCATCTTTCCCATTGCAACATACGCCCGCGAAACCTGAAGACTTACTAAACAAGCAGAACAACGCATAAATGCCTCTGAATATAAATGCTATAGACATGTTCTAAGAATATCTTGTATACAGAAAAGAACAAATGCATCCATACTGCGAGAGCTGAATATTGAAGAAGGTTGGCTACTAAAGATGATAAAACAAAGAAAATTGAAATATTTTGGTCACTTGAAATGCCATGAATGAAAGTTTGAAGAGGGGAAGAGGAAAGCCAAAGAGAAGATTGGTGCAGGATATGGCAGATGATCTCCAGATGGGTGTATCAGACGCTGGACATCTTGCTTATAAGCAGGAAGTTTTCCGGAAGGTTGTTATGGGAGCGAGGTTCTGCAAAGGACATGCTACTGAATGAATTAATGAAACCCACAGTGAGAGGAGAAAAGAAACCAGTGAATAGAGCTGAGGCTGTGTGACTAAGATTGTCTTGCTCATAGGGCACGTCAACCCAGAGTCGGTTATAACTGGATAAGGCTAGTTATGTGTGCTCGTATTTCTTGATGGTTATAGCAGCTGTTTGATGTGTTAGTGTTCTTGTATTGATGCTCATGACAATTGTTGATCATTGATGGTTGTGAATACTGCTGTTTATAACATATGTGGCTTGTTAAGTCATTTCATTGATTACAGTAAGTGTGGGTATCTGAAATGTGTGATTATTAAGACAGTTGTTGATTATTAATGGTTGCAGAAATTGATTATTATAAAAATTTCTATTGTTAAGGCCATGTGTTGAAGGTTACAGTAGGAGTAAATGACTGATATTTATGGTTATTAAAACAGTTGCTGGTTGCCAATGGTTGCAGGAATTGCTGATTATAAAAATAGTGTATTTTGCGGTGTTCTTACATTGGTGATTAAAAGAAATCATATCTTGATGATTGTAACAAGCCTTGATTGCTACAATGTCATGGTGGTTCTCGCAGAAGATTGTTTTCATGTTGAAGATTACAAACGTTGATTGTCATTTTTGATGTTTGTAACAAGTGATATTTTTTTAAGTGAGGGGGAGTAACTGCTACCAATCTGATAGTGAAAAATGCATGTACACAAAATGCAACAAGGTAGTTCCATGAAATCGAAGACATACACAGATACAAGTATTTTGACCAAAACCTTTATCAGCAAACAAAGTGTAAAAACATAAAAGCGAGATAACTTAGCTACTGAGGCCCCAAAAGTGAAGCCAAGAATAACAGTGATGACCTCTTGCACAAGTTATAAAAGCGACTAAAGAGAGATGGGCAGTTGCGCTGGCGAAGTTGATAGTTAACTACAGTGGTAATGACACGAGCCTGGTCAGATGTGGGTTTGAAACCTGAGCTCGTCACTTGCCTAAGTGAAGGAAAGAGCAGCCACCTATTCTTCCTTGCTCTGAGACCTACATAATGTGATGGCGCTATCACCTCACAGCAGGAAACTTCTTACCAGCAATTTATTTATTATTTATTTTAACAGGGTTAGTCTGAGACTAGCTCACAACCTAGGAAAAAATCACCCGGGGTTGTTGATTCATATATGTAAACCAACATCTAACCAACCATGACTGGTCTACGAAGGGCTTGGCAAGCCTAGCTGTATATCTTCTTCTTCTTCTTCTTCTTCGTTCATCCAGAGTTTTTTTTTTCGGATGTGATTGCGTTGTGTCTGTTTACAGCAAAGCTGCGTTCTTGTGCCGTTAGGCCAACACATCCGACTTCTGCGGGCATTTGTTACCGGGTTAACCAACCCGGGGGCTGTATATCTATACTCCATTAGCGGTCTTAAAGCAAAGTCTTCAAGAAGAAAGAACAAACAAACTTTATTTTCAAAGGGTCACAAATTGGGCACATAGGCCCATCTTACATTCAGCACTTCCAATCACTCATCTTTCGTACATCAATTATCTGTTGTGCATGTTACATTCATTTAGAGAAAAAAAAATATAGTCCAATCAATGTTGTTAACATAAACAATACATATTACCATGTTATGAGGCAGGCAGGCAGAGGGACACACACACATCACACACAAAACAAATTCCCCCCCCCCCCCCCCCCTGTATACATCCAGATAATGACTTCTCTGTGTTCCCCTTAATATTGCCAGCTGTCACCAAGTTCTCCAGTTTATTTCTTTTCATGATGTACCCAGAATATCTGAACTGTCTACGTCTAATGTCCCTAATCAGTTAACAGTCTTGTTTCTTGTAGGACTTGCTCATTGGTGTTTCTGTCTGTTCATGGTATAAGAATTAGCTAGAAAACATCACAATCAAGACAGCCACAAGTTTCAGCACAACTGCTGAGTCTACAACAAAAACACTTCAATATCCCATGTAACTCATGCTGTAAGTTCCATTATTGTATGATGTTAATGTTATTTATCTCATTCAGTCCTATAAGTTATCGCTTTAACTCATTTCTCCTGACAATTCATAATGAGTTTAAATTTGTAAATATTAGGGTCTACATATGTTAACATAATAATAGAACATTCAGTCCCATAAATTGTCACTTTAACTCATTTCTCATTGCAATTCATAGCTTAATTTTGTAAACATGTGTGTGTGTGTGTGTGTAAAGAAGTTAACATAATAATATAATTAATATGAGTTGGTCGGTTGATGAATCCTCTGCAAGACTTTACCACATCTTCTCTGAGAATGGAGTTGAAGGTAGTCACAACAACGTCTGCTGCTGGAGGCCAAACAGCACACACATGTCATGATTATAACAGATTCACAGAGTATAATGAGAAAGGTGAAGACCCATGCTTCTGGCAAAGTGGCAGGCTTCCATTCAACAATCAGAAATAGAGAACATCTGTTGGATTTTTACCACAGGACATGCTGGTGTGATAGGAAATGAGCAGGCGGAGAGATTGACTGGGTCTGCATCGCTAGGTGGGATATTGGTGCGTGATAAGACAGAGCCCTTTGCAATTGTGTGTATAGTGTGGAAGAACTTTCTCATATCCTGGGGAAAAAATCCAACAGATGCTCACTATTTTTTATTGCTGAATGGAAGTCTACCAATCTGCCCGTGAGTTGTTACTTACTGGCTGCTGTGTGGAGCTGCCTCACCCGCTTATGATAACATTATAAAACGACATTCATCTGCTGTGAATGGCGTGGCATACATGAGAGACGTGTGATGTGTAAAGTCCATTGTC
>JACEFZ010010959.1:0-205000 GCA_014155875.1 Cepaea nemoralis | reverse complement strand
ATTTAAAATGGCCGCCAACTGTTTATTATTTGCCTTTTATTAACGTGGCTTGTTTATTTTTAAACGGACAAACATTGTGCCATATATCATTGCGTCCGGGGCGGCGAGGCCTAACTTGACGTATAATTTTTTTTTTTTTATAGGATGTGCCTTGACCTAATTAACAATTTAAAATGGCCGCCAACTGTTTATTATTTGCCTTCTATTAACGTGGCTTGTTTATTTTTAAACGGACAACATTGTGCCATATATCATTGCGTCCGGGGCTGCGAGGCCTACCTTGACGTATGTTTTATTTGTTGATAGGATTTGCCGTGACCTAATTAATAATTTAAAATGGCCGCCCTTGTTATTTGTAAACGGACAATGTTGCACCATATATCATTGCGTCCGGGGCGGCGAGGCCTAACTTGACGTATTATTTATTTTTTTTTAGGATGTGCCCTGACCTAATTAACAGTGTAGTCACTGAAGGGTCTTCTCCGTGATTATTTATTGTATTTTGTGTAGGCATTTGTTTTTTGTTATTCTTTTATTTAAGCTTCATTACTCTGTGTAATTTTATATTTTTTATATTTTCAGATTTCTGCAATATGTACCTGACGAGATGCAGCGAAATATGCCAGGCAATAAATCGTGCAATCTATTGTTTGTGTCTTCGTTATTCAAATATATAGAAACTCACCACAGGAAGGTGTGCATCTGAATTGTTTTATCAAATTGACACAGGCTGTGGCAAAGGTGTGACAGGCAGAATCTTGAATGTCACAGGAAATGGTTCAAGAAGAGTGTTTACCAGCCAGGGTACACAACCTGTATTTTGGTAATAAGTTAGGTAATATGGATGTAAATTCTCGTGTGGTCTTGAAGATGTATTTTTATTACCATTTGATTTTGAGATTTGACTTGTTGAGTTTTCTTAATAGATAAATAATTTATTGTTAGTCCATAAAAGTGACTAACAATTGATAGGATATATGTAAAAATGATTTCTTTTGTTTCATCATGTATGTCATATTATTTTGAATAATGTCTTTCTTTAAATTGGTTGATTACCTTTATTTGATATGAGGGGAAAGAAAATTTGTCTTCAAAACGTTGGGGGTTATGATATCCTGTTTTGACTTCGTTTTGGTTGGCTCATGAATTATGATTTTAGTTGAATTGTCTTGTGTATTGAATAGTATTTACCCTTGTTTACAAATAAGTTGAAAATTGTTAAAAAAATTTTGTTCACAGTTATTGTTTTGTTTAGAATAAAGAGTAATAAGACGGGGCTTTATTTAAAACCCTTCGTTCAGAAAATAGTTAACAAGTGACTGAGGACTAGAAGAGAGACACATTCTCCTTATGAGTAATAAGTTGTAGTAAACATGAGTACCAAAAACTTTGGCCTTGTGCTGGTAAAAAGGCTGCTGCGCCAATCAGCGTTAATGTTTTAGGATAGGGAGGTAATTACATAGTGGCTATGTTACATAGTGCAATGAGGATGATCTGTCGACTAACTAACTGTAGCTATTTTGGTCAATATTTAAAAATTGGGTTTAAAAATTGTGGTGATATTGACAGATGCAAAATCCGTAATAGAGGCGCTCCTGTCTGGGAAATTGCCAGTTCTGAGGACACTACTTTCTGAACTTAGCAGTCATCGTAAGATCACCATACAGTGGATACCATCCCACTGTGGAGTACCCGGGAACGACAGAGCTGATCGATTGGCTAAGGAAGGAGCACAAGAAGAACAACCAGATGTGCCTATTACATACCACCAAAAGAAAAGAATGATCAAATCAGTCAGAAGGCCACCAAACCTTACTCAAGACGACTACCACGTTATGGACAGACCAGAACAGGTCATTCTTCTGCGCCTCAGAACAGGACACAATAGGTTACGCAACCACATGTATGCAAAATTCAAGATTGGTGACTCAGTCATGTGCACATGTGGTTTTGGCACATACTCCAGGATTGCCCAAACTACAACATATCCAGGCGAACCTTCTGGCCTAGAGAGACAACAGTGGAAGATAAACTCTATGGACCGCTGAATGAACTAAAAAAGACTGTTATTTAGGCGAACGAAAGAAGAAGAAGAAGAAGAAGAAAGAGTGTCACAAGTGATGGCCATTCTTTGGTTAATTGCTTTTTATGTTTCACAACTAATTATTTTAATATATTAAATTATTAGTAAGAGTACTTTCCTGTATTAGCATGCCTGGTTCGTTGGCATGAACGAGACTCATCACTTCTCTCAGGTGTATAACGCAGGTGTATAATATAATTTAGTATTAGGATCCAGAACACCAAAGACTGAGATTTGTGGAAAGCCATGAACGCCTACGCCAGCCGGCACTTGATGATGATTATTATTAGTATTTGCATATACAGAAAATATTTAAAATGGGGTTTCTACTTATGATTTGGTAACAGGAAAGTAAAGGTAATATTCCTCTTTCGATAGAGTGTCGAGAGGAATGAGAGGATCAACTTCATTGCACCAGGTTTGCTCAGTTTCTTTCCACACAGCGGCCTGGCGAAAGCATCGTACAAAGCACAAGAGTGTCAGAGTCTCTGACAAAGATGCACTTGACTTATAAGACTTTTTCTTATGATGTGCTGTGACCTAATTGCTAGTTAAAAATAGCTGCATATTTATTATATTAATTAAATGTCATGTGAAATGTTCGTCATTAGTGAAAGAACAATTTTAGAAAATGTATCATATTGTCTTAATGTACTAACTGCATTGCGACAGCTTTCTTTTGTTGATTAAATATTATAAACATTAATGTAAGTAACTAAGTTTGTGACTGTTGCACAAATTAAGCAGCAGTTAATTAATTATTAAGATATTAAATAATAAAAAAATTAAAATATTAAATAATTAACTGTTCACTAAAAATTGATTTCTATTTCTACTTCTGCTCTACAATTACAGCACAGTGTTCTGTATCTAATTGTCAGCAACTAATAATTAAATACTAACTTATTTAAAACATATAACTTATTTTACAGTACTGTATTTAAATTTAAAATAATTAAGTGCTGCAGCGGAGCTTAGAAAAAAAGTACTCCTTACTTAACATCTTAAACATCTTACAAGTTTACAGACGGGTCTGAAAACTGGCTTTCAAAATTATTTTCAGTCATGTAAAATGCTGAAATATCATCATGCACGTACACAGATAGATACATACATTACAATTACAGTATTAGTAGTATTACTGCTACACATGACACTTGTATTCTGTTTAATGTTAGTACTTAAATTACCAGTTCTAATTGTAAATAAATACAGGTCCGCTCTATAGTTTATTGTATCGGCGCCGCAATCGGAGTATCAGTATCATACTATCAGTGTAACTATGACGGCCGGCCGTGGCCATGTCTGACACTAAATATTTTGTCCTGAACGTCTGTAAACACCTGGAATGCTAAAACTCTTCATATTTATGTAAAACTGAACGGGGAATTCAAATATGGAAGAAAAAATGAAGGGAATGTTCAATTAACATGAGTTATAAACCAAATTACCTTACTAATCGTGAAAAGAACCAAATATAATCCAAATAAATCGTTTTTTTTATATAATAACTTGGCGTTTTGCTAGCAGAACCACTTCTAAATATATTAGAATAAGTTCCCCTTTCATCGTACCATACCGATGTCCTTTTTTTTCGTTTTTTAGCAGTCCATGTCAAACCGGAAGTGATCGTTCGAGGACGCAGGAAAAAGTTCGCAAAATTACACAAAAAAGAGTGAAGAGCTAAAAAAAAGGGCGATAATTCTGAAATTGCTATATATAGTTACTTCCTTAATTCTGTTGAAGTATCCCAATCTTATTCACAAGAAAAAACATTTGAAGTTCAGGGCAAAGCACATAAGTCACAGAGGAGGTAATTGCTGAAGTTACAAAATTATTATTATATCATTAATCATCATGGACTGACTGTTCTAATCTATTTCTAGTGCAAGCATTCTTTATAATTATTTTAATTAATATTTTATACCATTTGCCCCCCCCCCCCCCCCCCCCATTTCCTCTCTTTCTTTCTCACCCTCTTGTCTTCCTCTCCCTCCCAACCCCTCCTCTCTCTTCCTCTCTCACTTTTGTCTCCTCTCTCTCTCTCTCTCTCTCACACACACACTCTCTTTCTCTCGCCTCCTTATGTCTGTATTTTTAATTTTCCTTCATCTTATTGTTACTTCTGTAATAGTTTAGTTACTATCTGAAATCTTGTTGTAAAATCTTTGTATTCATTTTTCTATCCACAACCCCCACCCAACCCCCAACCATTATACCTTATTTCTCAATGTAATGTCTGGTTTTGTCACTTCTCTCTACTGTATCTTCTTATAATATCTTTCAGTCATAATTTCTCTCTAGAATGTTTTTTCTCACTTTATATTTATGCTGCCGGCTTCCTGGCCTAGAGGTTAGCGACTTTTCTCTGTAATCTCGTATACTCTCGTAAGTAACGTGACAACGATGACAATCAGCAGTGGTTCAAATCACCCCGGTAACTTACGGGATATGTGAGCGAGTCGCTCAGAAAGCAATGGCAAACGTTTTTTTTAAAATTCGCATATCCTTTTTACAGGACATCGCTGTCAACAGCAGCATCTTTCAGCTGTCTGTTGATTTCTTGGCAAGATTACGCTCAGTAGTTTGCCATTGCTTTCTGAGCGGCCGGCTCAGTTATCCCGCAAGTCACCAGCGGGTGACGAACCGCTCCCAGTTCTCACCCGCTACGAGACTCTGCGTGATAAACGGGATTAAAGAGAAAGTGGTGTAACCCCTCGGCCAGAGAGACCGGCAATCTTGCTAAGAAATCAACAATCAGCTGAAAGATGCTGCTGTTGACAGCAATGTCCTGTAAAGGATATGCAAACAATTTTTAAATATTTATGCTTCATGGACTAGATAAAAGCATTCAACAGCGTGAAACATGAGGAAATAATCAAACTACTTGAACAATTAAACACTAATGGTAAAGATCTGAGAAAATAATAAAGAACATGTATTGGTAGCAAACAGCAACCATAAGATGCAACAACCATTTAGTAATATCTGAGCAAACAAAGAAAGCCATCAGACAAGGATGTGTACTGTCCCCTGATTTATTTTCATTATACAGTGAGCAGATAATAAAATCTATAGAAAATAAGCCACAGGTTGTGGTTGGTGGTCACAATATCAATAACTTAGATATAGTTGTTGTAGAAAGTGAAAAAATGGGCATCAGTGTCAGGAGTTTGCTTTTGACCTGGATTCTATACCAGGCAAACAATCCCAGCTTTGTCCAAAACTGAGTTAGGGTTCACACTGGTGTTGTAGTTGGTACAGGTTCAAATCCCTGGCACTCCGAATCCAAATGAGCAAACTGAGGACAAATGTCTCCTTTAGGCTGATTATAGACAAAGTCCCTGAATACACAAGTGCACAGCTGGAAATGGCTTGTAGAAAAGTGAATGTAGGTGGTCTTGGTATCCCCCAAGGAGTGGAAAGCAGGACTTAGATGCGTAGATTTATATATATTAAAGAACTACTAGAGGCGGCAGGTTTCCTCTCTGACAATTTCCTATCCCTGGTTAACATAATGACACCCCCACCAAGAACTGTGAGTAAACGTTTCAGCTCTTCAGCCTACTCAATTACATACACTTGGAATATAATAAGATAGAAGTATGAGTTAAACAAACTACCACTGTGTGTACTTGCTTTCAGGGTCTTTATAATACATAATAATTAAATAAGAATATTATGATAATAGATGGTTTGTGGTATGATTATAGTGAACTGGTTTAAGAGAACATTGACCTTCAGATCTTCCAGATAGTTTTGTGAAATATGGTCATATGAAATTAAGTCAACAATAATATGACTTTTCAGCAAAATATAAATAGGACAAAATATGTAACTTAAAACGTTGCTTGTATAACAGGACGACAGGCCACAGCTCCAGGCTTCACCTTGAGACAGCTGGACTAGTGTTATCATCAAATGGGAGTCTATAGGGGATCAGCATGGACGAATGGAAAAGAACACGTGTTCTTAAACAACCGGTGTGCTGATGCCGAGGTCAGAGGTTCAACCCCTACACCGGACAGTTAGACTAAAATGTTGACTTCTCATCCTTGACTTGGAGACGTAAATTATTATTGGCACCTCTGAAGTCAGAGTTGGTTTGCCTGATGGCAAGGGACACTGGTAATAGGGAAAGCTAATCCACATGCAAAATTCAGTCCAATGCTACTAGAAGGGGTGTATATGGACTACACTTGAATTCAAAGCGAGCGAGCGAGTGCCCAAATATAAATGGGAGTCTCCCCATCGGTTTTTAATGAACGGGATACGGCCAACCTGGTGCTCTGTTTGAGAGCTGAACTTGTCCAGAATGCAATCTCATTGTGAATGAAAATGCATACGGGCTTATTGTCTATTACCATATTTCTGTGTTGGATTGCTCATCTGATTCTCTGACACCTAGCCTATTCGCTGACTGCCTGATTATTTCGTAGATACTTCTTCTTCTTCTTCTTCGTTCATCCGGATTTTTTTTTCCGGATGTGACTGCGTTGTGCCTGTTTACAGCAGAGCTGCGTTCTTGCGCCGTTAGGCCGACACATCCGACTTCTGCGGGCATTTGTTGACCGGGTTAACCTTCCCGGGGATTTCGTAGATACAACAGGCAATGTTTGCCAAATTGATAAACGAGCACAAAACTGCATTTTATAAAATGGAGGATATCTTATGCAATAAATCCCTGTCATTGAAGGTTAGAAAATAATTCTTGTATGTTTCTTACATAGAACCACTTTTACAGTGTCCATGAGAATCCTGGACAATTATTAAATCAGCAGAAAAGTCCTTTGAGGTCTCAGAGTTGTGGGTTTTCAGAAGAAAGCTGAAAATTCCTTGGACAGCCAGAATGAGTAATCTAAATGTTTTGAAAGAAGCTGAGACTCAAAGAAACTTTATCACAAACTGAAAGAAGCTGAGACACAAAGAAAACTTATCACAAGCTGAAAGAGACAGTTGTCATTATTTTGGGGGTGACATTATGAGAATAGAAAAACTTGAACATGTTGTGACAAGTAAAAAGATAGGGGAAGACAGTAAGAGAAGACTTTTGACAGCGTTGTGTCACATGTCATGGAAAGGTGTATACAAGCTGTTGGAGACGCAAGATGTGGCGAAGATGCCAGTTGACACAGCACCTGATGATGATGACGATGATATTCTCTATAGTGTGACCCACCACACAAACTCACATACACACACCATCAGTCTCACATTTGATGATCTGTGTTCCAGGTGCTGCTGAAAGACTAGAGAACACAATGGAGGCATTTGCATAGTAAGTACCTTTCTATTTACTAAAGGTCACCTTCATTGCACATAGATACCTCTTAAGTGTTCCAGCCTCCTATAGATCACACAAGGAGAATCGCACTCGAGTGCACAAATTCCATAGCACTAGTGAGGATCTAAATGTGTGTATACAAGAATCACACATGTTATAAACATTCTCATTATGAAATGTAGTCAGTGCAGCATCCCATTTCTTCTTCTGCTGCGTTCATTCTGAGTTTTTTTTTTTTGTGCGTGATCTCCTTGTGCCTGTTTACAGCAGAGCTGCGATACTTGCGCCTTTATGCCAACACATCCGACTTCTGCGGGCATATGTTGACCGGGTTAACCTTCCCGGGTGTTTTGAAGGACATTTGTCTCTCACTCAGACGTAATTGCATTTGTGCCTGTTTACAGCAGAGCTGCGATACTTGCACCTTTCGGCCGACACATCCAACTTCTGCAGGCATTTGTTGACCGGGTCAAGCTTCCTGGGTACCTTGTTTTTTTTTTCAATTTCTAACCGCCAGGGGATTATCAACCGGTGCTTCCAGACTGACCCACTCTAAAATGGGTATCAGGAAATATCTTGGGAAGTAAAGGTGGCTGGCACGCTACGGACCACATTAGCCACTGAGTGCTGGTTGGTCTGTAAGTTTATGGCATATCTGAGCCAATAGTTTTGGAGTTTATGGCAACTGGTAATATAATATTTATACTCTTTGCTGGTTGTTGAGGATGAGGACAGAATGTCTGTTCTTCTGTGATGTTATTTCTTATCTCAACTCAACTCAGCTGAGCTAATAGTTTTAGAGTTCTAACCCAACTCAGACATGCCATAAACTCTAAACACCACTGGTCCAGATCTGCCATCAATAGTTATAGTTTATGCATCAAAGAAAAGGCAGAATAAAATTAAAGAAGAGAGTTAATTTTATAATGTCATGATCACAAATAATGGACAACATGGTGGAGAAACCCGTCACAAGGAGAAAATAATACAAGGACACTACAAAAATTACATTCTGGCATCATTGTTTGGCATGCCAGGTGGCACAAGCAATAACATACTTTACAACTGTCTGTCATCTGTATTCTTGTTAAATTTTCCATGAGATTTTGCCATCACAACCGTGACCATTGGTTATAACAAGATAGATGAATGTCTATGAGAAACTGGGATGTAAAATCCAAAATGTTTCCTTCAAGATTGCCCAGTCTACAATGATCTGCACTGCCAGAAAGAGTTGACCTGCGGCAGATGCTAAAAGACTTGCCACACCAACCTGGAGAAGATATTGGACTTCATCCTGGCAACACAACTGCAGATATCAGATGACCAATGGCTTGATAGTATTACTATCCACAACACAGAATGGCATAGAAAACCTAATAGCCTCAACCCAATTGAATAGTGAAAATCACAACTTATATCTTAACATAGCAAAAACAAAGATAATGCATACAGATAAAACTACTATGGAGAAAGAAATATACATTAATGGGGGTTAATTGGAGGTGGTGGAAAATTTTGAATATCTTGGGTCATTGATTACCAACAACGGTGACACAATGAAAGAAATTAAACAGCGACTATCCATTGCTCTTCAAAGACTAAAACAGATGAATAAATTATGGAGTGGGACAGACAGAACTACAAAAATTAGATTTTTAAGAGCATGCATCTTTCCCATTGCAACATACGCCTGTGAGACATGGACACTTACTAAACAAGCTGAACAGCGCATAAACGCCTTTGAATATAAATGTTATAGACGAGTTCTAAGAATATCTTGGGTAAAGAAAAGAACAAATGCATCCATACTTCAAGAGTTGAATACTGAGGAGGGATGGCTATTAAAGACGATAAAACAAAGAAAATTGAAGTATTTTGGTCACTTGAAACGTCACGAAGGTTTGGAGAGAACAATAATGGAAGGGTATATGCCTGGGAAGAGAGGAAGAGGAAGGCCAAAGAGAAGATGGGTGCAGGATGTGGCGGATGATCTCCAGATGGGTGTATCAGACGCGGGACATCTTGCTTGTGATCGAGAAGCTTTCCGGAAGGTTGTTATGGGAGCGAGGTTCTGCAAAGGACATGCTACTGAATGAATGAATGAATGGCTTGATCGCTAACAAGAAGAAAGGGTCGTCGAAATTCTGTCAGAGATTGATTTCTTTCTTCAGTGCACAGTCAGTGGGCACGGACATGTTTGAGCTGGACTGTCACCTGACTAAAGACCTGCAGGTGGTGGTGTCTCATGATGATCATCTCAGTCGTACTTGTGGCTCCCAGGTTCAGATCTCCCAGACTCTGTACAAGGTGAGTAAAGCTAGCACATAGTTTTATTATGTTCATCCTGATCTTTACCATTCTTGAAATGATTTCTTCTTCTCCTCCACCACCGCCTTCTCCTCCACCACCTCCCCCTCCTCCACCTCCCCCACTTTCTCCTCTTCCTCCTCCTCAATCTCAATACATTTTTAACAAGCTTCGTTCAACATACGCTAGTGGATATTGCCAACATGTTAGTCCTCCTTTCTTCAGTGTAAAGCCATGATACTCTAATTGGGTTTACTAACAATAAGGCACGTGGCTCATTAATGAAACGGTGAAAATCAACTTGTAAAGAACATGACTGGCGAACGGGAATCAATTACAATGTCGACGCTCGAGGAAAAGTTAATATCCGTTTTTAATCTGGAATTTGCAAGACAGTCACATATACTAGTTAGCAGTTAAATTAGTTTCTCGTGCCGCCGAGAAGGGCCTAATTTCTATATTACACTAACCTTGATATCCAGCCCTGCCTTTTCCCTACGAACATTCAGTAACCTTGATTCTCCCTTGTGTTCTTCCTATTCGTCCTCTCTGTCGTTCTCATCCGAATCTGTCGTCTAGCGTTTTCCCGTCTTTAGAAAATCCATGGCGCTTTTCCAGATATGTCATAGGCTATCCACATCCTTGAATGATCCCACTGCCAGTCTTCTATCTCTTCAGAAGCCGCCTTAGTCCTTCTCGAATTTAGAAACACAACCGATCTGTTTGATGAAAGTCACAGCGGATGCTCCGGTTGTCAGGTTCACATTCTGTGACGCATCCCGTTTCCCTGGTTCTTCATGCACCATCTACTTTACTATACACTTGGGTTTTTTTTAACTTCTTTTATCTTCTCCGCATGATGTGTATCTGCCATCGCTATGTGGCAGATATCTCTCTCAGATGGAGCTGGCATAGATCAGAATCATTGTTTCTGGTCTAAAGATGTTTGACACCTTGCAGCAAGTGTTTAGTTGTCCTTTTACCAATTCCAAATTTCACATTTACGTTCATCAGAATCTCCAATCTTTAGTTTATTGAACAAGTGGTCATCATCATCATGCACCATGCCGATAAGTGTGAGCAGACATGTTTTGCCATCTCATGCGATCACCAAAGTCATGGATCAGCTCTCTGTTTTTGTCTCGACCATGCCACGTGGTCAAGCCATCCAGGTATTTACAAATCTGCCTTGCCTGTGTTCTTCTCCACCTCAATCTTGCCAGTTGTCACCAAGTTCTTTAGTTTATTTCTTCTTATAACATGCCCCAAAAAATTTTGCGTCTAATTTCTCCAATCAGTTTCCCGTTTTTATTTGCTTCTTGTAGGACTTGCTCGTTGAATAAGTGGTAACTCAGCCAGTTAGGTCGTGTGTGGAGTCTTCTTCTTCTTTTCGTTCATCCGGAGTGTATTTTCAGATGTGATTGCGGTGTGTCTGTTATGCGCCCTTGGGCCGAAACCCGTAGGCCAACACATCCGACTATAGCGTGCTTTTTTGACCAGGTAGCATTCCTGGGAGACTCTCACTTTTGTGGTGCCATCTACAGCCCAGCTGGCCAAGGTTGAACGGTCGAAGACAACGGTCATTCCTCAAAGGAAGGCAGGGACAGTCCATAGCATTTTCCGCCATCCAAGGTTGCTTCCATAGTTGCAGGGCCGACACATAGCACCCTGGTTCTGGGCTCACCGAGGGAATCGTCACGTCTTGCTCATGGCTGCTTTAAATCCTCACTTCAATATATTGGTCATTTCGTTTGCCCTGGGCCATTCCCGCACAAACCAGACAGGTTTGCAGACGGTATCCACTCAGCGAGTTTTCGGACATGTGCTTGTCGTTGCGCCCGTCAGAGCTGTTCCAGGCACGACAGACATTCGGAAAACTACCTAGTCAGAGCTGTTCCGAACAAGAGCGGCATTCGGAAACTAGGTAGTCAGAGCTGTTCCTAGCACGAGAGACATTCGGACGAGACATTTCACTCGGACGTAATTGCGTAGTGTCAATTTTTAGTTTGCCACCCGTAGGACGACACTTCCGACTTCCGGCGGGCATTTTTTAATGAGGTTAGCCTTCCTCTGGTTTCGAGGCACGTTAGACTGTTGTGATGTCGCCAACATCTCAGCTGGTCAAGATAGAACGATCAACGAGATCGCGGTCGGCCCTCAAGGGAAGGCAGGGGCAGACCATGGGCATTCCCTCGCTATCCAAGGAGGCTTCCATAATTGCAGAGCCGGCACATACTGCTCTGAGACTGGGCTCACCCGAGGAGTTGCCACGTCCTGCTCATGGCTGCTTTAGTTCCTCACTTCCATGTGTTGGGCATCTCGCTTGTCACTGATTGCTCAAGCACACACCAGGAGCGGTCAGACTGCGAGCAACATCCACTCGGTAAGCTTTTGTTTTTGACTTCAGACCACGCAATAGGTTCACTCGCCGTACGTTCCATTTCGCGTCATTGAGACGTTCTTCCACTTTTGTCTACACTCTCTATGAGTTAGATACGGACAGTTTTCGTAACCATTTCCTTCGACTGGGGCACTTTTATGACATTTTGTACTCGCTCGCGAGGTAGGCTACATGTGCTGCCGGCTCAGCACCTTACCTTCGTGCAGCAGTGAACGAGAAACGGCCTGGCCCTCTCATCCGGGAATCTCTCATATCCCCCAGCTGAGAGCCTTCGAACATGTATCAGACCTGAGCATGTAGCTTGCTCAGTATCACGCCTCTATTTTTCGGTAGGTGGGTATCGGCCCGGCTCTCAGATCCGAGGGTTTGTGGCTTAGAGGCGTTCAGCCACAGCTCTCGACAGGGGGCTTTAAGAATTTTGTCCGGACCAAGAACTTCTGCCTTCATGCACCTGATTTAAATTTTTGACTGCTATCCTCAGTCTACCTGCAGAGCAGCAGGTTGTGTGTCTCTCTTAGTCTGGTCCCTATCCCATAAGCTGTCCGATATGTCATTTTTCATCCATCGGCAAGCAAATGGGGTCGATGGGACACGCAAGCTCCCCCACCACGTCAAGGTGGAGACACATCGGGGGAGGTGTGTGGAGTCTGAAGACTGCAACTTGTTCTCTTCTGTGGGGTTGGTAATGTGCATGATCTTTCTGGTGACCTGGGTGCTCTAATTCCCACTTGCTTCTACACCTGCTTCTTATAAGTATCTGGACCTCATCTATATCAGGCTGAGGTAGCCTGACAAGCAAATTATGTCATCATCAAACCCAGTTGTATTAAGTTATTCACTCTTATATAACTTGATGAATTGAAGACTGGTGATGAGTTACTGGCGGTTGTCTCCGTGACGACATGGTTAAAACACCCAACTCACGCTGCAGGGGTTGTGGGTTCATTTCAGACTGCTGTTCAGTTCATTAATGCAGTTTTCTCGGAAACTACTGAGGGTCATTGCTGGAGCTATAGAGTTTGTGCTAAGTATGCTGCTTTCGGAAGGCCGCTCTGCTGAAAGAGACTCAGCTATATGGGGTAAATAGCTGCCCAAAGCATGCCTGTTTCCATTGCATTAGAAAGAAAAGTAATGGAAGGCTTAGTTCCTGGACGAATCAGGGGTAACCAATATGATGGTGATGCACACAGGACATTGAAGACAATCTAGGCATAAACATGTACGAGGCAGGGGATCTAGCAAACTCTTGGGTGGGTTGTGGTTGGAGCAACATTCTACAAAGAACTTTTACATAATGGTGAGTTTGTCATTTGGTCTTGCTTTGTGGGTGAGCAGTGTCAACTGTAGCGTTGTTTTCATAATTGTATTTAGAATCACAGTGATTCACATAAGACAAGTCTGAAATAGTCTGAACTAATCCTAATGCCCGCCTGTTTCAGGATCTCCCACTGCTGCAAGACGGTATCAAGGTTGACTTTTGTCAGAGTGAGTATCCTGTGTGTTCCTTTTCCTATCACGCATAGCATAATTTACTGCTTGGTGTGCTGGAGTGGCTGGGACGGGAGTTTAAATGTGTTCCAAACCAAATGGGCTAATATTTTAATGTTTTTTTTTTGTTTTTTTTGTTTTTTGTTTTTTTTTTGCATATCCTTTACTGGACATTGCTGTCAACACCAGCATCTTTCAGCTGTATGTTGATTTCTTGGCAAGATTATGCTCAGTAGTTTGCCATTGCTTTCTGAGCGGCCGGCTCACATACCCCATAAGTTACCGATGCGATTCGAACCACTGCTGATTCTCGCCGTCATCACGTTACCCACGAGAGTATACGAGATTACGGAGAAAAGTTGCTAACCTCTAAGCCACGAAGCCGGCATATTTTAATGTAACAACGAAAAATATTGAAATCTGATGTGAAATAGCAAGTGCACTTATATATCAACTATCACTTATACTGAAGCATCCATACATACCCATGTCCAATGAAAGGCAGATAATAAATAGTATATTCACACCAACCCTATGATATCAGTATCAAACAAGGACATTATCCAAATCACACTTATGCAAAATCAACAGCTGTGATATGAGATGCTTGAGGAGAGCTGCCAACTTAACAATCCGAGACCAAGTAAGAAACGATGTTATCAGCCAGACAGTGGGATCAACACCTTGTGCAACATATAATGAAGCACAGAATATCAAATGGTTGCCATCCCGTTATAATGCAACACCATTGACTGCCAGCATTGGTGCTAAATCAAAAATCTGATACAAGAGCAAGAGGACAGCTGGCTGCATATGTTTAGACATTGACATGCAATGACACTGTCCAGTGTCACCTATCGGGCGCTGGAACGTCAACTATTCCTCCCCACAACACTTGACAGGAAAAGTGAAAGATGATGATGAGCAAACAAACAAATGCCAAAGATACGTTCCTTACCTAGTGTGCCACCCTCTATTTCTTTATTTGCTTTCAGGTATATGCTATTTTTGTTATGTTAGCAGTCTGTTGCAGGTCTTTGTCAGTTTTTCCCGCAGCTGGGTACAGTTATGTCATACCATAGTGTTCTCATGGTGCTGACAGCCTTGGGGGACATGTTCTGCCATGTGCTTGTCCTCTCCACATGGATACACATCTGTGTCACTCTGCTCCTCTCTGGCAGATATCTGTGTCACTCTCCTCCTCTCATGGCAAATGTCTGCCTCTCTGCTCCTCTCATGGCAGATATATGTGTCACTCTACTCCTCTCATGGCAAATGTTTGCCTCTCTGCTCCTCTCATGGTAGATATCTGTGTCACTGTGCTCCTCTCATAGTAGATATCTGTGTGACTCTGCTCCTCTCATGGCAAAGTCTGCCTCTCTGCTCCTGTCATTCTGCTGCCACTCTTGTTGGTTGTTGTTGATGATCCCAGAGTTGCTGAGTGGTCAGCTCTGTACCAGTCTTATCAAGATACAAATCCTCTGTAGCTGTTCCGGGGAGCCATAGAGTGGGTGTGTGACTCTAGAGATGGCTGTTGGAACTTTTTCATAAAGTTTTAAATACAGGATATTTGACGAGGTCGGTAGTTTCATAAGATTTGAAAAGACAGGGTATGTGAAGAGGTCAGTAGTTTCCTAAAGGTGAGAACAATGTCGGCACAGGGTGGCATGCCAGGGGTTCATCTGGTTTAGATGACTGCTGGTTCTAGCAGGCCTTTTCTGAACTGAAGACTCTGGTTCTGTCTGCTGTGGACATTGATGCTGTCACTGACATTTGGACAGTAAAGTAAGTAAGTATAGGACTTATTTTCAGTCTTGGCCAGGATTTTTCACATGGACTTCTAGTAACAAAATATTTTCCCTGGGCTCCGCCTAGTGAGTTCGGACACCCATGTGTATTGTTGCGCACGTAAAATATCCATTGGCAGTTGGAAATCTAAAAAGAGTAACCTAACGGCTCTGCCAAGGCAAAGTTTTGAGTTAAAATCTACCCAAAGTATTTCAGGATCCTCGCCGGTGCTACAGAGTTCGTGCGCTGAGCTGAGATTCTCTGGACTCAGGCTTGAGTTAGGAATAAAACGGGGCACTTATGTGTTACACCTGTGTGCCATGATGTTGATCCGTCGACTGAACTAAACCAAACTTTTCAGTCTATGAGGTGTATTGGGTTTATGATGCACGACCCATGCTTTTAGACCACTTGGCACTCAGTATGGGATGTGGTGGAGATAATGCCACCTCCCTACTTCCCTTGACATTTACTAGTATCTATTTTAGGTTGGATCTACATAGGAGCCGCCCTGTAGCGAAGGGGTTACAAATGCAATCCACTATTCAGCAAACCATGTTCTTTAAAAAAAAGTCTCTTAAAAGTCGACAGGGTCGACTTCATTGCACTGGGTTTTATCCCATATGGCTCGGGCTCTTTCTGCGTCGCACAAAGCATGAACTCCGTAGCTTTAGCAACGACCGACAGGAGTATCCGAAAAATTTCACTCGTGAACCAAAGGTTCACGCGGCCTGGAATCGAACCCACAACCTTCTGAGCCAGGGTCAAACACAGCTTGATCACTTCGTCACGGAGACTCCCTAAAAATCATGTTCTTACCACAGCTGAAGGTGATTGCTATTCATACAATAGTATGAGTGTCAGTCGTTCAGAAAGCAGTGGCAAACTACTGAAAGTAAACTTGTCAAGAAATCACAAACAGCCAATAAATGCTAGGGTTGACTGCGACATCCTGTAAAGGATATGCAACTAAATAAATGGAAGCCCATGTCAATAGAAAAATCTGCCTTGGTGAGGTCGCAAACACATTCCGCCAGGCAGCAAGACAGTGTTCAGAAATGTATTAATGTGTAAATGAGTAATTAAGTGTTAAATAACTTGTGTGTGTCTCAAACCTACAGCATTGAAGGGCAAGGGTGAGGACAGGAGGATACCATTGCTGAAGGAAGTCTTTGAGATGTTCCCTGACATGCCCATTAACATTGACATCAAGGTTGATGATGATCGCCTCATACAGCAGGTGAGTGTACTTCTTCTTCTCCTCCTCCTCCTCCTCCTTCTACTGCTGCTGTTCCTTATCTTTATCCACTTGACAGTACATTGTCTGTCTCTAAGGGTGGAGCCACTTGAGAGTACATTCTCTGTTTCTAGGGGATGGAGCCACTTAGTAGTTAGTACATTGTCTGTTTCTAGGGGGTGGAGCCACTTAGTAGTTAGTGGAGCCACTTAGTAGTTAGTACATTGTCTGTTTCTAGGGGGTGGAGCCACTTAGTAGTTAGTACATTGTCTGTTTCTAGGGGATGGAGCCACTTAGTAGTTAGTACATTGTCTGTTTCTAGGGGGTGGAGCCACTTAGTAGTTAGTACATTGTCTGTTTCTAGGGGGTGGAGCCACTTAGTAGTTAGTACATTGTCTGTTTCTAGGGGGTGGAGCCACTTAGTAGTTAGTACATTGTCTGTTTCTAGGGGATGGAGCCACTTAGTAGTTAGTACATTGTCTGTTTCTAGGGGGTGGAGCCACTTAGTAGTTAGTACATTGTCTGTTTCTAGGGGATGGAGCCACTTAGTAGTTAGTGGAGCCACTTAGTAGTTAGTACATTGTCTGTTTCTAGGGGATGGAGCCACTTAGTAGTTAGTACATTGTCTGTTTCTAGGGGATGGAGCTACTTGACAATACAGTGCCTGCCTCTACGGGGCCTTATTATGTCTTTTTTTATGCTGTACTGAATAAAGACATTGCTGTGTTTGTTTTGTTGGATAAAGACATTGCTGTGTTTGTTTTGTTGGATAAAGACATTGCTGTGTTTGTTTTGTTGGATAAAGACATTGCTGTGTTTGATGTTGTGTTGGGTAAAGGAATTGTTGTGTTTGATGTTGTGTGGAATAAATACATTGCTGTGTTTGATGTTGTATTGGATAAAGACACTGCTGTGTTTGATGTTGTATTGGATAAAGACATTGCTGTGTTTGATGTTGTATTGGATAAAGACACTGCTGTGTTTGATGTTGTATTGGATAAAGACACTGCTGTGTTTGATGTTGTATTGGATAAAGACATTGCTGTGTTTGATGTTGTATTGGATAAAGACATTGTTGTGTTTGATGTTGTATTGGATAAAGAAATTGCTGTGTTTGATGTTGTGTTGGATAAAGACGCTGCTGTTTGATGCTGTATTGGATAAAGAAATTGCTGTGTTTGATGTTGTGTTGGATAAAGACACTGCTGTTTGATGTTGTGTTGGATATAGACACTGCTGTGTTTGATGTTTTATTGGATAAAGACACTGCTGTGTTTGATGCTCCAGGTAAACGATCTGGTCAAGCAGTACAACAGAGAGGAGATCACAGCGTGGGGAAATAGGTCGGACGCTGTCTGTCAGAAGCTGTATAGACTTGTAAGTTGCTTTTCTTATTTGACCTGTCACATTCCCCCTGGGTATTGGGTTGCAGTCTGTTGATGGGGAAATATCTAACACCCGTGGAGGAGTAAGTAAACAGATCATCCTCATTGCACTTTGAAATATTAGTCCTGTGAAGGAGGGAGTTGGTCAGCAGATCATCCTCATTGCACTTTAAAATATTAGTCCTGTGGAGGAATGAGTTAATAAGTGATGGTATATAAACAAAATATGAGTACATAAAAGCTTGGATCTTCTCCTCAGTATCGTCTCTCTCAGCTTGTAGTGACTGATGATACCAGTTCTGTGTTGGTTGTTGATTCTTCTTTAAATTCACAAATGGTACTCTAGTCTAGTTTGACCCCATTTCTTAGTCTGGTCAAAGTTGCAGAATCACATGCACCCATTGAGTAATTTAGTCATCTAGTCTCCCTGAGAGCACCCAGGATGTCAGCCCGGCCTAGTGTTCATCGGCTCCTCACAGCAGCCAAGCCTGCAAGCCTATCAGCTCGTTCATGTCCTCTTACACCCGCGTGTCCTAGCACAAACATGAGGCAGCGTAGACCTAGTCCCAGCCTGTTAGTTTGTGCTGTGCTGAATCTTGACCTGGTTATATTCTAATATGCCTGTCTGTAGGTGTGAAGTTCTAGCACCATTCCTACATGCCCACCTGGATTCTGCTTGGAAAGAGGATGGAGAACTCTGCAACATTGTTCCTGTGAAGATTTACCCGGGAAGGTTAACCCGGTCGACAAATGCCCGCAGAAGATGGATTTGTCGGCCGAAAGGCACAAATAAACAGGCACAATGCAAAAATGTCAGAGTGAGAGTGGAATGTCCTTCGAAACACCTGGGAAGGCTAACCCGGTCAACAAACGCCCGCAGAAGACAGATGTGTCAGCCTAATGGTGCAAGAACACAGCCCTGCTGTAAACAGGTACAACACAATCACATCCGGAAAAAAACTCCGAATGAACGCAGAAGAAGGAGTTCCTGTCAAGATGGTACTTTGAGTCAAGAGAAGAGTCTTTACATAGCTACACCATAGATGCAAGCCCTTTTCAGAGTTCTTCTTCTTCTTCTCCTTCTTCTTCTTCTTCTTCTTCTTCTTCTTCTTCTTCTTCTTCTTCTTCTTCTTCTTCTTCTTGTTTTTCTTCTTCTTCGAGTCAAACACTGTAAGGGAAATTATTATCACTGCCTTGTACTCAGAAAACATGAAGGCTATCTCTCTCCTCTCTCTCTCTCTCTCTCTCTCTCTCTCTGTTTTTCTCTGTCTTTGTTTTTGCCTGACTCTCTTTTCCTCTGTCTTTCTTTGTCTGTTTTTTTTCTCTGTTCATGTCATTGTCTCTCAATAAAGTTCTCTCTTCTTCTCTTTGTCTCTGTCCCTTTCTTCCCATCTCTCTGCCCCTCTCTGTCTTGACACCTCTTCTCTCATGGTCTCTCTTTCTCTTTTTTGATCTTTGTCTCTGTCTCTCTCCCTCACAAATATATTTACAATAAATCATCATATATTGATGATACTGGTCCACTTATCTTTCAAAATCTCTGTTCCCCCCCCCCTCTCTCTCTCTCTCTCTCTCTCTCTCTCTCTCTCTCTCTCTCTCTCTCTCTCTCTCTCTCTCTCTCTCTCTCTCTCTCTCTCTCTCTCTCTCTCTCCTGTAAATATGTCCATGATACTGATGATACTGTTGCATCTATCTTTCAGAACCCCCGGGTGCCTGTGTTTTTCTCCATGCGTAGGGTGATTCACCTGGTGCTCTTCTTCTGGACAGGATTGCTTCCTTTTGTCAGCTTCAAGGAATCACTGCTGGAAATCATCATGCCTGGCATCTTGCTGTCTTCGTAAGTCACCTTGGTTTGCTGTCTGATGTCTGTCATCACCATCATCATGCCTGGCATCTTGCTGTCTGATGTCTGCCATCACCATCATCATGCCTGGCATCTTGCTGTCTGATGTCTGCCATCATCATCATCATGCCTGGCATCTTGCTGTCTGATGTCTGCCATCATCATCATGCCTGGCATCTTGCTGTCTGATGTCTGCCATCTTGCTGTCTGATGTCTGCCATCATCATCATGCCTGGCATCTTGCTGTCTGATGTCTACCATCTTGCTGTCTGATGTCTGCCATCATCATCATGCCTGGCATCTTGCTGTCTGATGTCTACCATCTTGCTGTCTGATGTCTGCCATCATCATCATGCCTGGCATCTTGCTGTCTGATGTCTGCCATCATCATCATGCCTGGCATCTTGCTGTCTGATGTCTGCCATCATCATCATGCCTGGCATCTTGCTGTCTGATGTCTGCCATCATCATCATGCCTGGCATCTTGCTGTCTGATGTCTGCCATCATCATCATGCCTGGCATCTTGCTGTCTGATGTCTGCCATCTTGCTGTCTGATGTCTGCCATCATCATCATGCCTGGCATCTTGCTGTCTGATGTCTGCCATCATCATCATGCCTGGCATCTTGCTGTCTGATGCCTGCCATCATCATCATCATGCCTGGCATCTTGCTGTCTGATGTCTGCCATCTTGCTATCTGATGTCTGCCATCTTGCTATCTGATGTCTGCCATCATCATCATGCCTGGCATCTTGCTGTCTGATGTCTATCATCTTGCTGTCTGATGTCTGCCATCATCATCATGCCTGGCATCTTGCTGTCTGATGTCTGCCATCATCATCATGCCTGGAATCTTGCTGTCTGATGTCTGCCATCATCATCATGCCTGGCATCTTGCTGTCTGATGTCTGCCATCATTATCATGCCTGGCATCTTGCTATCTGATGTCTGCCATCATCATCATGCCTGGCATCTTGCTGTCTGATGTCTGCCATCATCATCATAATCATGCCTGGCATCTTGCTGTCTGATGTCTGCCATCATCATCATTATGCCTGGCATCTTACTGTCTTCATAAGTCAGCTCAGTTTTCTGTCTGGTGTCTGCCATCATCATCATCATGCCTGGCTTCTTGCTGTCTGATGTCTGCCATCATCATCATCATCATCATCATCATCATCATTATGCCTGGCATCTTGCTGTCTGATGTCTGCCATCATCATCATCATCATCATCATTTTGCCTGGAATCTTGCTGTCTGATGCCTGCTATCATCATCATCATCATCATCATGCCTGGCATCTTGCTGTCTGATGTCTGCCATCATCAACATCATCATCATCATCATTATGCCTGGCATCTTGCTGTCTGATGTCTGCCATCACCATCATCATGCCTGGCATCTTGCTGTCTGATGTCTGCCATCATCATCATCATGCCTGGCATCTTGCTGTCTGATGTCTGCCATCTTGCTGTCTGATGTCTGCCATCATCATCATCATGCCCGGAATCTTGCTGTCTGATGTCTGCCATCATCATCATCATGCCTGGCATCTTGCTGTCTGATGTCTGCCATCATCATCATCATGCCTGGCATCTTGCTGTCTGATGTCTGCCATCATCATCATCATGCCTGGCATCTTGCTGTCTGATGTCTGCCATCTTGCTGTCTGATGTCTGCCATCATCATCATCATGCCCGGAATCTTGCTGTCTGATGTCTGCCATCACCATCATCATGCCTGGCATCTTGCTGTCTGATGTCTGCCATCACCATCATCATGCCTGGCATCTTGCTGTCTGATGTCTGCCATCATCATCATTATGCCTGGCATCTTACTGTCTTCATAAGTCAGCTCAGTTTTCTGTCTGGTGTCTGCCATCATCATCATCATGCCTGGCTTCTTGCTGTCTGATATCATCATCATCATCATCATCATCATCATCATCATCATCATTATGCCTGGCATCTTGCTGTCTGATGTCTGCCATCATCATCATCATCATCATTTTGCCTGGCATCTTGCTGTCTGATGCCTGCTATCATCATCATCATCATCATGCCTGGCATCTTGCTGTCTGATGTCTGCCATCATCATCATCAACATCATCATCATCATCATCATTATGCCTGGCATCTTGCTGTCTGATGTCTGCCATGTTTCATGTTGCACACAATGAACTGATGTTGTCCATGTTTCATGTTACACACAATGAACTGATGTTGTCCATGTTTCATGTTGCATACAATGAACTGATGTTGTCCATGTTTCATGTTGCATACAATGAACCGATGTTGTCCATGTTTCATGTTGCACACAATGAACTGATGTTGTCCATGTTTCATGTTGCATACAATGAACTGATGTTGTCCATGTTTCATGTTGCATACAATGAACTGATGTTGTCCATGTTTCATGTTGCACACAATGAACTGATGTTGTCCATGTTGCACACAATGAACTGATGTTGTCCATGTTTCATGTTGCACACAATGAACTGATGTTGTCCATGTTTCATGTTGCACACAATGAACTGATGTTGTCCATGTTTCATGTTGCACACAATGAACTGATGTTGCCCATGTTTCATGTTGCACACAATAAACTGATGTTGTCCATGTTTCATGTTGCACACAATGAACTGATGTTGTCCATGTTTTATGTTGCATACAATGAACTGATGTTGTCCATGTTTCATGTTGCACACAATGAACTGATGTTGTCCATGTTGCACACAATGAACTGATGTTGTCCATGTTTCATGTTGCACACAATGAACTGATGTTGTCCATGTTTCATGTTGCATACAATGAACTGATGTTGTCCATGTTTCATGTTGCACACAATAAACTGATGTTGTCCATGTTTCATGTTGCACACAATGAACTGATGTTGTCCATGTTTCATGTTGCATACATTGAACTGATGTTGTCCATGTTTCATGTTGCACACAATAAACTGATGTTGTCCATGTGTCATGTTGCACACAATAAACTGATGTTGTCCATGTTTCATGTTGCACACAATGAACTGATGTTGTCCATGTTTCATGTTGCATACAATGAACTGATGTTGTCCATGTTTCATGTTGCACACAATAAACTGATGTTGTCCATGTGTCATGTTGCACACAATAAACTGATGTTGTCCATGTTTCATGATGCACACAATAAACTGATGTTGTCCATGTTTCATGTTGCACACAATGAACTGATGTTGTCCATGTTTCATGTTGCATACAATGAACTGATGTTGTCCATGTTTCATGTTGCATACAATGAACTGATGTTGTCCATGTTTCATGATGCACACAATAAACTGATGTTGTCCATGTGTCATGTTGCACACAATGAACTGATGTTGTCCATGTTGCACACAATGAACTGATGCTGTCCATGTTTCATGATGCACACAATAAACTGATGTTGTCCACGTTTCATGTTGCACACAATGAACTGATGTTGTCCATGTTTCATGTTGCACACAATGAACTGATGTTGTCCATGTTTCATGTTGCACACAATGAACTGATGTTGTCCATGTTGCACACAATGAACTGATGTTGTCCATGTTGCACACAATGAACTGATGTTGTCCATGTTTCATGTTGCACACAATGAACCGAAGTTGTCCATGTTTCATGTTGCATACAATGAACTGACGTTGTCCATGTTTCATGTTGCACACAATAAACTGATGTTGTCCATGTTTCATGTTGCATACAATGAACTGATGTTGTCCATGTTTCATGTTGCACACAATGAACTGATTTGTCTATGTTGCACACAATTAACTGATGTCCATGTTTCATGTTGCTGCTCCTGCTCACAGTGAGGGCATGTTTGGTTTCACCTTTAGCTCAAAGGCTCGATTCCTTATTTGGCTTTTGGACAAGTAAGTGGTTGTGTTTTTGGTTGCGTTTGTTGATGTGTTTTCATGGGGGGGGGGGGGGGGGGGGGGGGGGGGGGGGGGGGGGTTGCCTGTCTGCCTGCCTGCCTTTGTTATTGTTATATTGTTGTAGTTGTTGGTGTTATTGTTTTGTTGGTCTTGTTATTGTCATCTTTTGTTGTTATATGGTTGTTGGCATTCTTCTTTTTGTATTTGTTTTACAGTTTTTGGTGTTCCTATTATTATTTTATGATTGTTATGCGTTTTTTTTTTTTAATGGTAGTCTTGTGGTTGTTATTGTTATTTTTGTTCTTGATATTGTATTATCTTTGGTGTTCTTGCTTTTGTTGGTTTGCTGTTATTGTTTTATTTGTGTTGTGTTGTATTTTGTTGGTGTTGTTGATGTTTTATGGTTGCTGTTTTTGTTGGTGTTCAGTTAATGACTACAGCAAGAGAAGAAGAAGAGAAAGAGATAATGACTACGTCAAGAGAAGAAGAAGAGAGAGATAATGACTATGTCAAGAGAAGAAGAAGAGAGAGATAATGACTATGTCAAGAGAAGAAGAAGAGAGAGAGATAATGGCTATGTCAAGAGAAGAAGAAGAGAGAGATAATGACTATGTCAAGAGAAGAAGAAGAGAGAGATAATGTCTATGTCAAGAGAAGAAGAAGAGCGGGATACTGACTACGGCAAGAGAAGAAAACGAGAGAGATAATGTCTATGTCAAGAGAAGAAGAAGAGAGAGATAATGACTATGTCAAGAGAAGAAGAAGAGAGAGATAATGACTATGTCAAGAGAAGAAGAAGAGAGAGATAATGTCTATGTCAAGAGAAGAGAATAATAGAGAGATAATGACTATGTCAAGAGAAGAAGAAGAGAGAGATAATGACTATGTCAAGAGAAGAAGAAGAGAGAGATAATGTCTATGTCAAGAGAAGAAGAAGAGAGAGATAATGACTATGTCAAGAGAAGAATAATAGAGAGATAATGACTATGTCAAGAGAAGAAGAAGAGAGAGATAATGACTATGTCAAGAGAAGAAGAAGAGAGAGATAATGTCTATGTCAAGAGAAGAAGAAGAGAGAGATAATGACTATGTCAAGAGAAGAATAATAGAGAGATAATGACTATGTCAAGAGAAGAAGAGAGAGATAATGACTATGTCAAGAGAAGAAGAAGAGAAAGATAATGTCTATGTCAAGAGAAGAAGAAGAGCGGGATACTAACTACGGCAAGAGAAGAAATTGAGAGAGATAATGTCTATGTCAAGAGTAGAAGAAGAGAGAGATAATGACTATGTCAAGAGAAGAAGAAGTGAGAGATAATGTCTATGTCAAGAGAAGAAGAAGAGAGAAATAATGACTATGTCAAGAGAAGAAGAAGAGAGAGATAATGTCTATGTCAAGAGAAGAATAATAGAGAGATAATGACTATGTCAAGAGAATTTAACAGAGCGGCAGGACACAAAAGCAACTGCATGTAACTGAATGGAGGCCAAGCAGTAGTTAGTTGAGAATATCCAAGTTTATTACAAGCTTTGTCATCTGGTATCAAAATAAATACATAGAATACAAATCCAGACTACGTCCTGCTGACATGAGTTTTGGGTCGCAACTCACTTGGTTTCTGCCCCTACGTCAACGCGTGAGCATCCCTAGATCCCTAGCTACTGGTGCTCACGCGTGCATCAGCTAATGGATCTGTTTTCCCTTTGCACGCCATGCCCACTAAACCCCTTGAACTGAGGTACTCTGTTATATTACCTCTCTATCCCCAACGAGACTTTTCCCCGAAAAGTCTTAACTCCACAACTCCTTTATCCCGACTCTATGACCCCTACGAACCACTACCCGCTAATTTCTATACTCTTAACTAAATAATCCTATACCAACCGCTATCCTCCCAACCACAAAATTACTTCTTCCTCGTTTCTGTAAGATCATAAGTAAAACATATCTCAACCCCCAGTCACAAAATTCATATACCTCTAGCCTGGAACAGACTTTTAGTAAGTCTCTACAGTTTCTTGCCGAAGAAGTCTTATTCATTGCACCTCTCTACCCATACTATTTATCATGTCTTATAGCCAGCTGCTATGACCCGTAAACCTATACTTCTTCTTCGTTCAATATCACCATTACATATATAATTTACACATCATCGTAACCTCGTAAGTTCTATATTATCACACCTGTACAAGCAACCCGCTTCATTTCATCGTCGATCGAAATCATGTGTATATATAAACAAAATTGAAGATTCTTATGCGTTTATACAATTTATCATACTCTCGCGAACATCAACAACACAGGATAGACAGGAAAGAGGTTGGTGCGCACCGGAGATAAAAGAATAAGAACTTTTCCACACAAAAACATACTAACATACTCACATTTACCCCACCATGTCGCCCTGAGACTTTATGCAGTAAAGTCTAAATACAATTACATATCTCCCACAACCCAAATATACCAGTTATTATGGCAACACTTCTACTAGCTTCATATCCCTGAAACTTACCTAATTTATGTATATTACTTAATCACTGACTAATACAGTTTGCGCTGATATCCACAGCATTAAACACCAAAAATATTATCCACCCCTAAATATCTATTTATTACAGACAGTACACAAATCAAAAGGTCCATTATGGGCCCTACCACTCAAAACATCCTCCAACATTATAAACATTCACCTAATCTCCGACCCTTACATACATCGCTCCAGCCTGCCAGGGATACACTTCATATCGCTTAACTATGACACTCAAGTCATAAGCTCCCAAAATTAATATCACTGTCCACTTACTGTGAACTTAACTTCTACTCTCTGTTATTCGAGCTATATTCATCTCGGCCCATGCTGCAATCACAGCACGAAAAATAACATTCATAGTTCATATATTATGAACTTGCCTACTTAATCCACCCCCATGGCTCTCAGTCCACGTTTATTCCAATCGTTGCTGACAACCGCAGCCATTTTCAATGCCAACTATATCCCTTTATTATGGTCTTACCTGTCTGTAAATGTCTCCCTTGTCCGTACCTTCCCAAACCTCCATGGCTCTCAATCCATGTTCAATCATGATTATACCATAGCCACACACATTGACAATGGACATACTTACTTCCCTTTATAATTCGTTATTCATCATTTAATCCCCCAACTATTGTACTGATATCCACAGTATATGATTACTTGTCGAACATGGCATTCAATCCATGTGTTTCTCCCTACCCCATGAAGATCATTTCTTAAAGTTGCCTCATATTTTCTGAACGTAACTCTGCATCCAGAACTCCCAAGGACCCTATTAACAAGTCTCTTTAATATGGACCAGTTCATGTTTTATAACTCCCCACAACTGAACGCCAAAAGAAAAACTATTTTAACATGGTCAACGGCAACTCAAGAAGGAAAATCATTATAACTTTTGCAAGTGAAAATAAACAAACAAAGTAATATGCTAATATTTAACCAAAGCAAGCTAAATAAACCACAATTCATGAATAACTGGAGTCAAGACAAATCAAAATAGAACAATATCACCCCCCCCCCCCCCCCCCTGGTTTTCAAACATCATTTCATTATCCCCAACATTTTTCAAAATAAATATACATAATGAAATAGTAATCAAGTTCAAATAAAATCAACTACTTATTGTAATCAAACAACATTAGTCTCTTTTTTGGACTAATGATCTACTCCTAACAACAATAAAAACAACTCAATGCTAGGACAAATATTAACCTGCATTAACCCCAAAATATATCTGTTACCCACAGATTATATTCTCATCATACGCAGAACAATATTTATTCCCCCAACAAAAGTCATTAATCAAAAATGACCATACTTTTTCTGGAAGTCGACAATCACCTCTCCTCCAGCAAGTATAAGCGCAAACCAAGCCATTTATTTTCTCACATCATTCTACCAAATAGTGTCAGTCTCTTAATTAGTCTCTAGTACCACATTGGTCTTACTTCTAATTGTACTAGGTCTGGGGAGCACATCATACAGTCGACGTCTCAAGCTCTACATTCTTCCGTAACATTAGTCTTCCATTCAAAACGTTTACTGTTGACTGCTTTCGAACACCTGACGTAAGAAACGCTGCATTCTCCCGTATTATTAATTCCTCAAGCTCTTAATAAGCCCTACATTCTAACATGCTTCTAACGATTCACATGCTTCTTTACATAATACTTTCTCAGAATTACTCACTTCTGCCTCTCTCACCCTTACTCCTCAATTTTCCTTATTATCTTCACCAACCACCATCAACTCTTCTCTTCACAATTTAACTCAGACAACCAATTCTTCGCCAACCCCCATCATCCAACACATTAATCCTGTTGTCTATACCTTTTACTCGCTGACAATCACTTTCCCATTTATCAGCAGCCCTTCGCAGCTAACTTCTCTGTGTTCTCTCATTCTTCCGCACACTCACATCCGCCAACGACATGGAACCTGCTTACCATAAATAAACGGAACGTTAATTCTCTATCTGTCACCCTGTCATAGAATTTTCATTAATTCTGTCCAACACCACACATTCTAAACAAAAGACATCACAAATTTCCAATCATCTTCTCTCTACCTCCCAACTTTCGCATACTCACTTACTCTGTCCTCCACGAAATCACCGGTATGCTTTATCAGCGTCACCACTCAGCAATTCTTCGCATATTCGCACGGCACTCGTATTTTATGCTTGCTCAGACAGTGACACAATCTCCCTTCACACCGCTTCAAGTCTAAGATATACCAAGCGCCCCGTACATGCATGCGCTACTACTAATCACCTGACATCGTTCTATCCATGCACTCCACCCCAAACGACTTTTCAAAACTTCCCTCTTCAGCGCAACGAACACATGTTTGTCTACACTTTTACACACGCAAGGACAACGCATAACTAGACTGAATCACTCCAATACTCAACAGGACTTTCACAATTCAACTGCTTTCTTATTTCCACTTTTCTCAATCATCACAACCAAACACTACTCTCCGTCCTACTCAATTCTCCACATCAAATCACTCCGACAGTCAACTACTCACTCACTTCTCCTCAACCTCCTCATCACTTCATCCTACACTATTAACGAGTCAGATTCTCTCAAGGTATTCCGTCACGTCACTCATCAGTCAACTTTTCAAGTCTAACTATAACAAGGTATCTTCTGACAATAGTGTCTGTCTTCATGAGAAGTAGCAATCAAACTCGTTTTCAATATCTGTAGCTGTAAAGTATTGAGGTCTTAAACTCATATACTCCCTAAGCTTTCTCTCGTCATCTACTGTATAGGTCGGTTTAAATGCTTTCCTCGTTTACTCCTATTTGTTGTTCGTGTCGTTACTGCGTCCGTCTGCTCACTATTTTCTGTATAAGTCACATATCGCTTATACCTTCCTTCCTCGTCTTCAGAAGATTCACTAATGATAGTTCCCTCAACAGGCTTATTATACTTTAATGCAGACACGGCAGTAACATCCCTATAGTCGGAACTAGAACGCCTGACATTCTTCTTATTTATACCTCCACCTTTCATGCTCCGGTTAGGGATAGATTTAATGTCTCTATCTGAGGACTCTGACACAGCAGTCGTACCTACATTGACTAACAGACTAGTCGCATTCCTCTCCTTAATATTTTTTCTAACCTGTGTTCTGACATCTTTGGTTTTCGTCTGTCTATCTTTCTTAATTTCAACTGTGTCTCCTTTTTCTAATTTTACCTGAGGTTCTACAACTTCTACCAGTCTTAATAGTCTGCGTTCCCTTTTCTATTTTGTTAATTGACTGTACCTGAGTTGTCCGCTCTACAGTATCAATTTGTGTCTGCGTACCATCATTTGTCGTATTATTTGTCTGCGTCTGTGTCTCTTGGTTCACTTTCTTTATCAGTAAGAATTTCTTTTTCTGTCCAGTACTAATATTGGCAAGCACTTTAGGAGCCGTTGAATTTTATTTGTGTGTCCTTTCCTGTCCTTCGACCCTGACTTCAAATACTGTCTCTGTCTTTGTTCAAACCATTCGTCACGTCTTTTTCTAGCAGTCACACTATGGGATGGCCAAGTCCATTGTTTCCTGGAAAGGTTTCTCTCAGGCCCATTTCTATGTCTTTGTTCATTATAACAACTTCTAAGCTTAGTCATATCTGGCTCAACGTAACTGTCTCTGTATATAACGTTATCTTGTCTTCTGTTTTCATTAAACAGTGACTGTCTCCTACACTCCACATTAAATTTATAAGTCTCTTGCCCAGTCGTTCTTCTTCGTAACGTTTCTACAAAATTTTCAACCTAACTAACTGCCACTTTTAACTCTTTTAACCATGCCGTTATGCGTCCCAATTCTCTATGGAAGTGGTTCATATTTTTACTCTGTATGCTATCGCAGCCTAAAACTATATGTTTGCTTCTTCTTCTATATGCTTTTTAGTACTTGTAGTGAAGCCTCGTCTGAAATATTTATAAGTACCTAATTCAAATTTAAATTACAAAAGTAATTACCATACCGTGAGGAGAAAATTAGTTTAAGTCCACCAACTATGAGAATTCAGTTCGTAGTAGAAATTTCTGTTAGTAAAAACCATTGTTGCAGTTGTAATGATTTGAGAAAACGTATCGTTATCAGTGGGTTCACCCATGGACGGGCAGAGAACGTGTTTAAAATCGTATCGTTAGCAATGCTTCCCCACAATCAAACAGCGATCAGAGTGCAGCATTCAGTAGACTTTTCCCCGATCAAACAACAATGTAAGGCAGTGGCTTTTGGTAGCCCGTTGAGACAACCGACAATTTCAAACCACGGCTATAGTAAGCCTCTTGAGAACGAACAATTTCAGACAGCGATCAGTGGGCTTCTTCACGATCAGAGGAGCAGCATTTGGACAATGGGCTTCACAAGCCCCCGTAATAGCTTATTACTTCCGTTGCATTATCCGTCCAGTTTCGTTTCTGGCTCGCAGATGTTGTCCTCTCCAACCAGTTTTAAACAAACGACCAAAGAGCGGTTCGTCCCACGATTTAAGAGGAACTAATTCTTGACAGCTGGTTCTCGAACGATTAAAGAGCAGCTCGACCGATTGTTATGCAGGACTGGTAGGTACAGCTATGAGCGACCCTGGTTGGCCTTTTGAATTCAGCAAAAAACGATAGCAGCAATCAGCGGTCTGGAAAAGCCTCTTGAAAATGGCCAAATTCAGGCTATGGTAGCCGCCCTTTGAAATTGAGAATGTTCAGTTAACGGCCATTGAAGTTGAGAATGCAGTACAGCGGCTCTTGTAGTCCTTTGAAAACGGCGATGTGAGGCAGAAGCCCCCTTGAAATTGATACTGCAGTACTCTTGTAGCCCTTTGAATTCAGCAACCAGTACTGTACGATAACGACCGGCCGCTGGATTGCAATGATTCAGCCATGGATGCAGAACATCGGTCTTGATTAGGCTCTCCAGACAACCGACAGTACTGAGCAGCTTCTTAAACCAAACGATAGTACTGGACTTGAGAGCAAGCTTGCTTCTTGACCTTCACACAGGTCAGGTTCAGCAGCCTGAGAAATCACAACAACTACCCCTAGCCGGGCTTTCAGCTGCTGTGTCTCTCAAAATAAACAACGAGGATGTTGTGGCAACAGCATCCATCTTCAGGCGCGTTCAACTAAAGTCTTCGACTGTGCCAATGTTATTTCTTTCTCCACAACAGCCCAAGGTTTTCAGAATCTGACGTCGCGGCACCAGTTTGCGTCCTTTAACAGAGCGGCAGGACACAAAAGCAACTGCATGTAACTGAATGGAGGCCAAGCAGTAGTTAGTTGAGAATATCCAAGTTTATTACAAGCTTTGTCATCTGGCATCAAAATAAATACATAGAATCCAAATCCAGACTACGTCCTGCTGACATGAGTTTTGGGTCGCAACTCACTTGGTTTCTGCCCCTACGTCAACGCGTAAGCGTCCCTAGATCCCTAGCTACTGATGCTCATGCGTGCATCAGTTAATGAATCTGTTTTCCCTTTGCACGCCATGCCCACTAAACCCCTTGAACCGAGGTACTCTGTTATAAGAAGAAGAAGAGAGAGATAATGACTATGTCAAGAGAAGAAGAAGAGAGAGATAATGACTATGTCAAGAGAAGAAGAAGAGAGAGATAATGTCTATGTCAAGAGAAGAAGAAGAGAGAGATAATGACTATGTCAAGAGAAGAAGAATAGAGAGATAATGACTACTTCAAGAGAAAAATAAGAAAGAGATAATGACTATGTCAAGAGAAGAATAATAGAGAGATAATGACTACGGCAAGAGAAAAATAAGAAAGAGATAATGACTACGTCAAGAGAAGAAGAAGAGAGAGATGATGACTATGTCAAGAGAAGAAGAAGAGAGAAATAATGACTATGTCAAGAGAAGAAGACGAGAAAGATAATGACTATGTCAAGAGAAAAAGAAGCAGAAGAAACAGATAACAAATATGGGCAAGAGAAAAAGAAGAAGAAGAGATATATAACATATATGGGCAAGAGAAGAAGAAGAAGAGACAGTTAATTACTCGCCTCTAATGAGGTGCAATGTAGGTTACAGCTTTATTATCCTGTACTTACCTAAGAGATCACGGTAACACATAGACAAGAACACCTTCGACCATTGTTCACACTGTGTGTCTGATTTATGTTTCTGCAGATTATTGATGCGACCTGCCCTATTTAAGCACCTGGATAAGCGTGGCATACAGGTGAGTGTGACATTTTTAACAGAAAATCGAATGAACACAAAATATGACTGCAGAGCTCAACAGCAATAAAGCGAACATTTCAGCCAGTCTTTATGAACAAACATCAGCATGAGCATCAACCCTGCCAGTTAGCTTACACATGCATGTCTCTCCACATCATCATCATCAACCCTGCCAGTTAGCTTACACATTCATGTCTCTCCACAGATCTCAGTCCTTAGTATTTCGATCAACTTTCCTGGTGATATTCCTCCATGCCATCATTTCTGTCCTTCTGCCTCTGCCTCTTTTCCCACTGATATTTCTATTCACGATGTTTTCCACATCACAGACCCATAGTAGGTTGCTGTTCATGTCTGTCTCCCCTGTTATGTCCATCTCCCCTGTTATGTCCATCTCCCCTGTTATGTCCATCTCCCCTATTATGTCCATCTCCCCTGTTATGTCCATCTCCCCTGTTATTTCCATCTCCCCATTTATGTCTATCTCCCCTGTTATGTCTGTGTCCTCTATTATGTCTATCTTCCCTGTTATGTCCATGTCCCCTATTATGTCTATCTCCCCTGTTATTTCCATCTCCCCTATTTCCATCTCCCTGTTATTTGTTTGTACAATATCTGTTGTTACCGTCTTCACAGTTTTATGTTCGTACAATGTCCACTGTTGCTGTCTTCACAGTTTTATGTTTGTACAATGTCCACTGTTGCTGTCTTCACAGTTTTATGTTTGTACAATGTCCACTGTTGCTGTCTTCATAGTTTTATGTTTGTACAATGTCCACTGTTGCTGTCTTCACAGTTTTATGTTTGTACAATGTCCACTGTTGCTGTCTTCAAAGTTTTATGTTTGTACAATGTCCACTGTTGCTGTCTTCATAGTTTTATGTTTGTACAATGTCCACTGTTGCTGTCTTCACAGTTTTATGTTTGTACAATGTCCACTGTTGCTGTCTTCACAGTTTTATGTTTGTACAATGTCCACTGTTGCTGTCTTCATAGTTGTATGTTTGTACAATGTCCACTGTTGCTGTCTTCACAGTTTTATGTTTGTACAATGTCCACTGTTGCTGTCTTCACAGTTTTATGTTTGTACAATGTCCACTGTTGCTGTCTTCATAGTTTTATGTTTGTACAATGTCCACTGTTGCTGTCTTCACAGTTTTATGTTTGTACAATGTCCACTGTTGCTGTCTTCACAGTTTTATGTTTGTACAATGTCCACTGTTGCTGTCTTCACAGTTTTATGTTTGTACAATGTCCACTGTTGCTGTCTTCATAGTTCTATGTTTGTACAATGTCCGCTGTTGCTGTCTTCATAGTTTTATGTTTGTACAATGTCCACTGTTGCTGTCTTCATAGTTTTATGTTTGTACAATGTCCACTGTTGCTGTCTTCACAGTTTTATGTTTGTACAATGTCCACTGTTGCTGTCTTCATAGTTTTATGTTTGTACAATGTCCACTGTTGCTGTCTTCACAGTTTTATGTTTGTACAATGTCCACTGTTGCTGTCTTCATAGTTTTATGTTTGTACAATGTCCACTGTTGCTGTCTTCACAGTTTTATGTTTGTACAATGTCCACTGTTGCTGTCTTCATAGTTTTATGTTTGTACAATGTCCACTGTTGCTGTCTTCATAGTTTTATGTTTGTACAATGTCCACTGTTGCTGTCTTCACAGTTTTATGTTTGTACAATGTCCACTGTTGCTGTCTTCATAGTTTTATGTTTGTACAATGTCCGCTGTTGCTGTCTTCACAGTTTTATGTTTGTACAATGTCCACTGTTGCTGTCTTCACAGTTTTATGTTTGTACAATGTCCACTGTTGCTGTCTTCATAGTTTTATGTTTGTACAATGTCCGCTGTTGCTGTCTTCATAGTTTTATGTTTGCACAATGTCCGCTGTTGCTGTCTTCACAGTTTTATGTTTGTACAATGTCCACTGTTGCTGTCTTCATAGTTTTATGTTTGTACTATGTCTGCTCTGTCTTCACAGTTTTATGTTTGTGTAATGTCCGCTGTTACTGTCATCACAGTTTTATGTTTGTACTATGTCTGCTCTGTCTTCACAGTTTTATGTTTGTACAATGTCTGTTGTTACTGTCTTCACAGTTTTGTGTTTGTACAATGTCTGTTGTTACTGTCTTTACAGTTTTATGTTTGTACAATGTCTATTGTTACTGTCTTCACACTTTTATGTTTGTACAGTGTCTGATGTTACTGTCTTCACAGTTTTGTGGTTGTACCATGTCTGATGTTACTGTCTTCAGTTTTATGTTTGTACAATGTCTGTTGCTACTGTTTTCACAGACTTATCATTATACAGTGTCTGTTTTTACTGTCTCCACATACTTATTTTTAAATATTGTCTGATTTTACTATCTCCTGTGTGAGTACAGTGTCTTTTGTTTCTGTCTCCACCAACTTACCATTGTACAATGTCTGTTCTTGCTGTCTCCACAGACTTACCTATGGGTCCTGAACAGAGAGCAGGATTTTGAGAGAGCATTTAAGCTTGAAGCCGCTGGAGTCATGACAGACAGGATTTTGTTGTTGAGAGAATACCTCGATAAGGCCGACCGTGAGCGAAGCCTGGGTGATCATCTCATATCACAGCGGTGCTTGTAAATGGACAATACATCTTCCAGCATCATTGAAGGATGGTTGATGACACTGGTTATGTGTTCTGGCAGCACTGAAGGATGGTTGATTTAACTGGTTGAGTTCTGGCATTATTGAAGAATGGTTGATTTAATTAGTTGTGTTCTGGCATAATTGAAGGATGGTTGATTTAATTGGGTTGTTCTGGCATTATTGAAGAATGGTTGATTTAATTGGTTGTGTTCTGACATCATTGAAGGATGTTTGGTGTCATTGGTTATGTTCTGACATCATTGAAGGATGATTGGTGTCACTATGGTGAATTTACATTTGTTTGCCTCCGTATAAAAATCCATATCTCAGTAACCAACTGAGGGAAAATTATGAGATTTAGCATATAACCTTATCATTATGTCCACCCAACAAAACAAAATTTTTTTCTGGAGATTGTACAGCAGATTTCAATTTTTGTTTATATGCGGTATATAATTTACGGGTCAGGGATTAAGTCCATAATTTTAAATGTATTACACCTTCAGCCAGAAAATCAGCATTCAATGTTGAATATTCTCCGTGATTCACGGGATTGGCCTTATAGCAAGAACCTCGCGCTGTTTAAACTGGGAGTGTTCAGAGGTGTCGTCAATGTGGGTTCTTTCATGATACCTGATTATTTTTTTATTTTTTTTTAAAATCTTACCACTTATCGCTAACATTGGAATGTGTGAATATTGTTCAATGGGACTGAATGTGAAATTTTGTACACTTCAAAGCATCACTATGAAGTTTTACACACCGCAGAAGTCGGGTGTGTTGGCCTAACGGCGCAAGAATGCAGCTCTGCTGTAAACAGGCACAACGCAATCATGTCCGGAAAAAAAAAAATCCAGATGAACGCAGAAGAAAAGAAGTTGTACACATATTTTTGTCAAGAAGCTGATTGCAGGAAACTGTTTCATACTATTATAAAATAAAAATTTAGTTGCATGTCCTTTACAGGACATAGCAGTCAACCCCAGCATTTTTGCTGTTCATGAATCCTGGGCGAATTTTACTTTCAGTAGTTTGCCATTGCTTTCTGAATGACTGGCACCTATACCTTTTTCGAAAAACCAGTACCTTTGTTTCGAACCCGGGTATACGGGCTCACAAACCGCGTTCGCAAGACCATAGCCATGGTGACCGGCCATACTATTTTACTATTACTATTCTATTATACTATTGCACTATTATACTATTACTATTCGTACTATTCATACTATTACAAATTCCGAAAAAAGAACAGTGTATGCATTGGGTTTGAGCAAACAGTCATTTCGTCGATGGGTGCAAGAATCTGGAATTAAACCACCACGCAATAACCAAATGGTAGGTAGAAAGGCTATTGTAGATAGCTTTGACAAGGATGTCATAAGGCAAGCTATTATAAAAATGCTGGATGCCAAAGAAACAGTGACTGTAAGAAAACTTAGGGTTTAGTTGAGAAAGAACAATAACATAGAGCTATCCAAAACAACTTTGTGGAAAATTATAAGGACATTAGGCTTCACTTGTCACGGGTGACAAGCATCACCTGGATCTTTTCTCTGGGGCATGCTGGTGTGCTGGGGAATGAACAGGCGGACAGATTGGCTGGCTCTGCAAAACTTGGTGGAGTATTGATGCATGATAAGGCAGACGTGGTTGTGACCTTGTGGGAGCATGTGTACACCTTGGAGGAGCAAATGGATCACCATGGTCTGGCAAGAATGCGACAGCGAGGGGATCTGGCCGACGATCGACACTCAGAGGAAAGGCGAGACGGACATATAATCACATTGCTACTGGTACTATTGGTGTTGGAACTCTTCGCTGGCTGCTGAGGATGGGGACGGAGCGCTTATAGGAATGCCCCGAATGCTGTAATATCAGTTCCTAAATCAGTCAGTCAATTAATCAATCAATCACTTTTAGAAAGTACAAGGGAGGTAGAAATATCCTTTGCGAGCAACCGCAGTTAGGAGCCATGAGAAGCAGATACCTACGTGAAATAAGGGAAATGCACAACGAAAATTATGGCATAGTGTTTTTGGATGAAACGTGGATCAATGCACACCACACAAGTGATAAGGAATGGCAATCAGTGGATGGAAAGAAAGCGATATGTGCCCAGTAGTATAGGACAGCATTTGGTCATGGCCCATGCTGGTAACATGCATAATGGCTTACTACAGAATGTTGGACTCGTGTTCGTATCAAAGCATACAGACAATAGGGATTATCATAATAAGATGAATGGTAATGTATTTAGAGATTGGCTCGAGAATACAGTGCTTCCATCCCTAGATAGACCGTCGCGTCCAATTATGGACAATGCATGATATCAATGTTGTTGCCCAAGAAGACAAAATACCTACAGCATCGAGCACAAAAGGAGCAATAAAGATATGGCTCCGAATGGAAAACATACCATTTCCAGAAACGTATTTCTAGCTAGAATTGTTGTCCCTTGTAAAACAGACGCCAAACAGCAAGAAATATCAAATCGACAAGTTGACAGAAGAGCATCGTCATGGATGCTTGAGACTTCCGCTGTACCATTCTCATTTTAACCCTATAGAATTTGTGTGGGCTAAAATTAAAGGACAGGTGGCAGCTGACAATACTATATTCAAATTGTCTGACGTCAAGATACTAACCCAGTCCGCGCTATTAAATACTGATAAAAGTTAGTGGACAAAATGTGAGGACCATGTGTTGAAAGAGGAGGTTGACTATTGGAGAAAGGATGGATTGAATTTTATGCAACCGAGAGCAGTCATCAACCTACTGGAATCGTGCGACACAGATTAAGGTTGGGCAGATCACAGACATTAATCCACATGCACACCTACTTGGATATTTTTGCTCCAACTATTCAGAAGAAGAATTGCAGGCCCTTAACATGACAGCATCGCCCTAACAATACAACTTGTCAATAGCAACAGTTTGTATTCCACAATAATGACTTTTCAATTCTTCTTCTTCTGCTGTGTTCATCCGTTTTTTTTTTTTCGGGCGTGATTGCATTGTGCCTGTTTACAGCAGAGCTGCATTCTTGCGCCATTAGGCCGACACATCCGACTTCTGTGGGCATTTGTTGACCAGGTTACCCTTCCCGGGGGAATTTTCAATTCAGTAAGCCCTCAACGGTGGCAAACAACTGGCATTGAAAAAACAAATGCTCTAGACGCATTGAATACCAACTGAAGAGTAATATTGTGGTGGGAAATGACATATTGTGGCATAACAAGAAATGTGAGAAGAAATACGTTGTCAAATGAGGGGACAACACACGAACAATTCTATAAACTTCAATGAAAAGAAGACCAACATCTTGACCGTTATGAAGGAAGCCCACTACAGAGACATTCACAGCTATATTCGTCATGCAAAACAGGTAATCGTGTTCCATCTCAGCAGAGTAGACATTGCACCCACTCCCATACGAATCCGGATACGCCTTGTGTTGCCATCTGAATTGGCGAGGCATTCATTACTGTAAAACAAGTTTGTTAGCGAGAAATCACTAGTTTTTCACCAAAGCATCAAAGAAATGTCGCCGCTTTCGATGATTTAAGTTGCTTTTGAACCTATCAAAGACATATTCCTTGGGTGGAGGGTAAATATAAGATGGCAGGAAAAATTTCATAGCGATGCAACAGACAGTTTTCAAAATAATTGATCATGAATGATGGTAATTATTTATGGACAGACTATAGTTATGGTCTCTGGCATCATTGAAGGATATTTGATGTCATTGGATAGTTCCATCAGGTACTGATGTAGTGATTCACGTGTTGAATTATCATCATCATCTCATACCCTGGACGTGGGCCACAGTAGTGTCACAATCATAGTCCTCCACTGCTCGCTGTCTTCAGCAAAGCGCACAAGTGTGGAAATACTACATCTTGCCTGTTCTTTAATAGTCTCCGTCCAGGATTCCATTTGCCGTCTGCTTCTTCTTTGCTTCACTTCAACTGTTACCTGCAGGATGATCTTTGAGAGGGTGTCATGACATGTGACATTACCAAACTTGGCATGATTTCATGTTTTGCTACAAACAAAGGTGGTTCTTAATGGTCCGCGTAAGTATTTACTGTCTCTGTAACATAAGTGTTTGTTTTATTTCTTTCACATCTACTAAGTTAATGCATAATAAGATATGGTGACCAGTTCCCTTGTTTTGTTGTTTTTCCTTCCAAAAAAATTATGAAAATTGTCAGAAATCCATTTTATGCTATGTTGATGGCTTCAGAGCTGACGAGGTCAGGAAAACAGCTAACTCCCTCTGGTGGTGTAGTGGCTAGGCACACACCTGCCATCTCTGTGGTCAGGGGTTTATACATTTGATATTGTGCACTTGTTACATTTTATGTCCCTTTAAGTCTGTGTTATTTTATTGCATGCAGTACTATTATACAGAATCTTTTCTTGATCAGTGCACTAATGATCATTTGTCTGTATAAAGTTGCCCAATAGAGATGCTCAGGAAGCCATCCAATCCACCTTTTTGCCGTAGACTCCCTCATTTCCAGGGCAGTATATCAATAAATTTCAGTAGGTTCGTCACCCCAGCCAATGGCTGGTACAATATGTACAACAGCCACCCATGTTCACCTGCTGTGTCACTGATAGTCAATCTGATATATAGCCAGTTTTGGCTTCATTGATGTTTGCAAGTCATCAGAGAGCAACTACCTCAGAAGTCAGGGTGGGTCAGCCTGCTGGTGAGGGACACTGGTCATTGGGAAAGCTAATCCACATGCAAACATCAGTCCAGTGCACTAGGTGCAGTATGGACTACGCTAGAGTTCAAAGCAAGAGAACACCCAAACAAAAAAAACAGTTAACTGGCTGCGATTCCATCCTCATGCTTGACGTTGTGCCAGTACTGACTTGCCATCTCAGATGATCTAGGTTCAATCCTTAGAAGAGCATCACTGGGATAGACCCGGCCTTACAACAAGGGTATTGGAGATTGTTGTGGGACAGGCAGTGGCCTGGGAAACATCACCTCACACATAATGGGAAATATTAACATTGGTGCTTGTTGGGGAGCGGCTGGCCAAGTGGCTAGAATGCTGCATTCTCCTTTGAGAGACTCGGGTTTGAATCTTCGGTTAGGTGTGGATTTTTTTCTGTCGGGGGCAAAAATAAAACTCTAAGCTGCACAGTTCACGGTAACTGCACTAGCCGAGCGGCCTTAATTCCTCAGGCTTACGGCACCCTGTCCTACACTGCAATGTACTATAGGCAGTAGATGACCGTTTATGTTTTTTTTACAGTATGATAGTTTTACCTGGGATTATTAATTGTGTTAATCGACTTCCCACATCTGCTGTGGGATTATATATCATCAAAATGTTGTCATTGCATTATAATACTACAACATATCTGCTACCATATTAACATCTTTTAAGTCAAAACTGTGACACATCCCTACTTCCCATTCTCCGCCATCCATTTTTGTTTGGTCCAAACCTACTTGTTTGCTTGGCACCGACTCTGTTAATTATGAGAGTGTCTATTGTTAATGCATATTATTTTAGTTATTTATTGTTCACTTGTCAGCATCAGATGCTGTTTGTTCTCTGCTGACGTCTGGGCATGTTGAATCTGCATGTTTTGTGTGCCTTTTCTGTTTTGTATCTGTGACCTCAGCTGAGTGTGCTGATGTCTGTATTTGTGAGAGACCACCAAAGAGCATGGGGGATATTTGACAGGTTCATGCGCCAAGCTTTAAGTTACTTCTTGTTTTTATCTTTTTTAATTATTTCCCCATGTGATCTTTATCATCATCATCATCATCATCATGGATAGGATAGCCAAACTATCCCCTGGTGATATTATATGCAATAGTTGCTGAGACATGCATAGCAGTACAGTATAATTCCCTCCTACCACCCTGTACAGTATCTGCTTGGTAGCTGTGTAGCAGATTTTCTTAGTAGCAATGTAGCCTACCTTGTACCCTCAACATAAGTCCTGGTAGCATATATACCAGGTATCTTGTCAGTAGCACATCAACATACTAGCCTGTAACATGTCTCCTTTGTAGCACTGTAACTCATCTGCCTGTTAGCCTGTGAAATGTCTCCCTGACAGCAGTATAGGACATCTACCTCATACCTTGCTAATTATTTCCCAGGTAGCACATTTACTGACTACGCTGTAAATTATCTCTTTTGTAGCATATCTCCCTGATAGCAAAGTACCACATCTACCTGCTACTAGAGTGTGTGAAGTATCTCCCTGACAGCACAATACCACATCAACTTACTAGTCTGTGTGAAGTATCTTCCTGACGGCACAGTAGCACATCAACTTACTAGTCTGTGTGAAGTATCTTCCTGACAGCACAGTAGCACATCAACCTACTAGTCTGTGTGAAGTATCTTCCTGACAGCACAGTAGCACAATCAACCTACTAGTCTCTGAGAAGTATCTCCCTGACAGTACAGTAGCACATGTGCATCAATCTACCTCACACATCTGAAGTATCTCCCTGATAGCACAGTAGCACATCAATCTACTAGTCTGTATCTCCCTCATCACACATCAACCTACTACCTAGTTAGGTATCTCCCTCATCACACATCAACCTACCACCTAGTTAGGTATCTCCCTCATCACACATCAACCTACCACCTAGTTAGGTATCTCCCTCATCATACATCAACCTACCACCTAGTTAGGTATCTCCCTCATCATACATCAACCTACCACCAAAAGTCACACATCCTACCACCTAGTTAGATATCTCCCTCATCACCCTACCACCTAGTTAGGTATCTCCCTCATCATACATTAACCTACCACCTAGTTAGGTATCTCCCTCATCATACATTAACCTACCACCTAGTTAGGTATCTCCCTCATCATACATCAACCTACCACCTAGTTGGGTATCTTCCTCATCATACATCAACCTACCACCAAAAGTTACACATCCTACCACCTAGTTAGGTATCTTCCTCATCATACATTAACCTACCACCTAGTTAGGTATCTCCCTCATCATACATTAACCTACCACCTAGTTAGGTATCTCCCTCATCATACATTAACCTACCACCTAGTTAGGTATCTCCCTCATCATACATCAACCTACCACCTAGTTAGGTATCTTCCTCATCATACATCAACCTACCACCTAGTTAGGTATCTCCCTCATCATACATCAACCTACCACCTAGTTAGGTATCTCCCTCATCATACATCAACCTACCACCAAGTTAGGTATCTCCTCATCATACATCAACCTACCACCTAGTTAGATATCTCCCTCATCATACATCAACCTACCACCAAGTTAGGTATCTTCCTCATCATACATCAACCTACCGCCAAGTTAGATATCTCCCTCATCATACATCAACCTACCACCTAGTTAGGTATCTCCCTCATCATACATTAACCTACCACCTAGTTAGGTATCTCCCTCATCATACATCAACCTACCACCTAGTTAGGTATCTCCCTCATCATACATCAACCTACCACCTAGTTAGGTATCTCCCTCATCATACATCAACCTACCACCTAGTTAGGTATCTCCCTCATCATACATCAACCTACCACCTAGTTAGGTATCTCCCTCATCATACATCAACCTACCACCTAAGTTAGGTATCTCCCTCATCATACATCAACCTACCACCTAGTTAGGTATCTCCCTCATCATACATCACCCTACCACCTAGTTAGGTATCTCCCTCATCATACATCAACCTACCACCAAGTTAGGTATCTCCTCATCATACATCAACCTACCACCTAAGTTAGTATCTCCCTCATCATACATCAACCTACCACCTAGTTAGGTATCTCCCTCATCATACATTCAACCTACCACCTAGTTAGGTATCTCCCTCATCATACATCAACCTACCACCTAGTTAGGTATCTCCCTCATCATACATCAACCTACCACCTAGTTAGGTATCTCCCTCATCATACATCAACCTACCACCTAGTTAGGTATCTCCCTCATCATACATCAACCTACCACCAAGTTAGGTATCTCCCTCATCACACATCAACCTACCACCAAGTTAGGTATCTCCCTCATACACATCAACCTACCACCTAGTTTAGGTATCTCCCTCATCATACATCAACCTACCACCTAGTTAGGTATCTCCCTCATCATACATCAACCTACCACCTAGTTAGGTATCTCCCTCATCATACATCAACCTACCACCTAGTTAGGTATCTCCCTCATCATACATCAACCTACCACCTAGTTAGGTATCTCCCTCATCATACATCACCCTACCACCTAGTTAGGATATCTCCCTCATCACACATCAACCTACCACCTAGTTAGGATATCTCCCTCATCACACATCAACCTACCACCAAGTTAGGTATCTCCCTCATCACACATCAACCTACCACCTAGTTAGGTATCTCCCTCATCATCACATCAACCTACCACCTAGTTAGGTATCTCCCTCATCACACATCAACCTACCACCTAGTTAGGTATCTCCCTCATCATCACATCAACCTACCACCTAGTTAGGTATCTCCCTCAACACATCAACCTACCACCTAGTTAGGTATCTCCCTCATCACACATCAACCTACCACCTAGTTAGGTATCTCCCTCATCACACATCAACCTACCACCTAGTTAGGTATCTCCCTCATCACACATCAACCTACCACCTAGTTAGGTATCTCCCTCAACACATCAACCTACCACCTAGTTAGGTATCTCCCTCAACACATCAACCTACCAGCCAGTGATGTGTATCTGTAGCAATATATCAGTTGAGGAGTTGAATGTATTGAGTTAATATATCAGTGCTGCTCAACAAATTATGATAACAGTCTGTATTTTCTCTACACCATCAATTTGATAAGCAACTTTGTGGGAGCCAAACTTTGACATTTTGTTTGTGCTAATTTCAGTGTGATATTTACAAATATCTGTGTATATTGTGATAGCTTGTGCATTCTTTATTTTGTGTGAAACATCCATTATTTTATCTGGATTTTCACATTCAGTGGCTTCATTTTTGTATTTTGTTTTTTTTATATCAAGATTTGTATTTTCATATCAAGATTTACTGTTTTCAAATGTATGAATGCTGGACAGTGAGTCGTGAAGTGATGAGGAAACAGGGGGAGGCAAAACAAATGGATTTTGAAAAGAATGTTGAACATTTAATGGACAGTGAAGAAACTGGGGGAAGCAGAACATTTGGTTGAAAGAATGTTGAAGATTTCATGGACAGTGAAGAAACTGGGGGAAGCAGAACATTTGGTTGAAAGAATGTTGTACATTTCACGGACAGCGAAGAAACTGGGGGTAGCAGAACAGTTGGTTAAAAGAATGTTGAACATTTCATAAACAGCGTAGAAAACATACTGTGAGGTATTGATGTCACAAGACTACTCATCCAAGCCATATGGAAATGTATAGCACATCAATGGAAGTGGTGGGATAAAGACATTAGGCTTATCAGGCGAAATACTAGGGAAGAGAGGCAGAGGAAGACGTAGAAAGATGTAGGTAGGCAGCAGATAATAAAGTCAACAACATCAACTTCATCAAATTATCAGCTGCTAGAGAGGAGTGGAGAGGTAAGGTTGTGAGTGTCTGCTCCTGACTAGGTACCTGAAGGAGTAGTAAGAGGAAGGAAGGGGAGGAGGAGGAGGAGAAGAAATCATCAGCGCGTGAGCCATGGTGTGGTACCAGATGTACGAGGGTACATTAATAAGTCAGTCACAAATGGCTGTAGAAAAATAACTAACTATGATAACAACTTGAAACCAGTTTATTTTTATACATACATTGTCCCTTTATTTCTCAACATAATTTCCACCAACATTGATGCACTTACCCCATTGTTTTATCAGTCCTCCCAAACCGGCTACATAGAACTGCGTGCTCTGTTTTCTAAACCACGTTTTCACTTCACATTCAATTTCGGCGTGCTTCGCGAAATGTTCCTCGCCAAGGTGGGTTTTCAGTGGACTTAGCCCCTAGCGATTTCCCGTAAAGCGGTGCATTGTTGGGTAAAAAAAATTACGAGGGTGAGTCAATAAGTCACACAGTTCTGTGGGATGGCAGGTAAATGAAAACAGGGCACACAGATTTATCCAGCTGTTTTGGGAGGACTAATAAAACAATGGGATAAGTGCATCAATGTTGGTGGAAATTATATTCAAAAATAAAGGAACAATATTTGTATAAAAATAAACTGGTTTCAAGTTGTTATCATAGTTAGTTATTTTTCTACAGCCATTTGTGACTGACTTATTAACTTACCCTCGTAGAATGTTGTAACAGGAAGTCAATACTGCTGTATGGATCAAAGACATGGAGGCAATCTGACATTCCATAAATTGCCATTGCTGTCTGATCAAGAAGTCAGTGTTGAAGTGCAGCTGACCAGTGTCATGAACGATCACACTATCAGCGCACCAGATGTTTATGACCTAGGATGTTCTTATCTGTTCAGCCACACTGACTGCTCTGCACACAAGAGGGCAAAAATGCTCGACATATTCCATTGGATCAGAAGGTGAGGGAAAACACACTTGCACTGGATAAATCACACTTTCACTGTTGATAGCGTAATTCAGTTCAGTTTATTATCATTGCATTCAGGACATGTCCATAGGTGCCCTGATCTTCTCCGTCATCCATCAGCTTTAGAGGTCACAGATTGTGAGAATCTGGCCTTGTGGAGTGCAGGGGAATGAACAGGCTGATAGGCTGGCAGGAAATGCACCTCTTGGTGGTAGATTACCTATGTACAAGGGGGAGGTGGTCTTGCTCTTGTGACACCCAGAAAGTGGGGAACAGATTGAGAACCCGTATGTGGATAGGAGGAGATTGCGGGTAAATGGCAGAGGTTCTGGTAGAATCTCAAAACGGAGGGAAGACCAGGAGAACTTTAAACAATCAGATAGTGGTGAGAACAAATAGTAGTGTGACTCTTCACTGGCTGTTGAACGAGGGGTCAGAGCAATTATGGGAATGTTCTGAGTGCAGTGATGTCATTTCTTAGCTCAGCTTAACTCAACTCAATCCATCAGCTTACAGTGACTAAACAATGGTTATATCAAAGAAAAAGGTAACCTCAAAATGAGATATTGCCAAACAACTATAAAAAAAAAAGACAGTATTCCTTGCTTGTGCCATGAGAAGAGAGGCATCGAGTTCCTCTTTACTTGATACAGCTGAAAGTAGTAATGTAGTGGGCCAGTATATCTGTCTTGCTAAGGGCAGGCTCTGTTGATGTTCAAAGCCCCTTGTGACACTTGCTCGGTGGAGCTCCAGTCTGAGCACTAGACAAATCAACAATATACCAAACATACAAGACAGCCAGGGTTAAGGGTACTTCCAGTGTGACTTCTGGTTCAGTACCGACAACTTCAGCCCCTCTCCAATGGCAGCTTATCCATGTCCCATCACCTGAACCTCATCATGTGATCAAAAGGATAAAACAGCTCAATCTTAAACTTCCTGCTACGATGATGGTGAGGTAGGAGGTTCAACCCCTACAACGGCATTAAGTTGGGCTTAACACTGACTTCTCATTCAGAAAACAATGGCAATATACAACTGCTCCAGAAAATCAACCTTGTTGTTGGTCGCAACATCCTGCAACATTTTTTTAACCTCATCTTCTCCCAGCTAGATATTGGAACCCCAACCTTCAGCTTGATTACTAGGGAATATCCAGCACAGGTAAGTGAAATGGGTTTGGGTATGTGAGAATGTCAGACATGAATCTTAAATTACATATCATGCCTCTTTAAGAGCGCAATTAATCCAGTAGTAACGAACCAGTTGACAAATATATAGTTAACATGGCTTCGGAATTTTTCCTCCACATTTGCATTAAAATATTTCAACATTTACTTATCTTGATTGCGTTTCTGTGAATGATTGCACGATCGGGTAGTTTTCTCAGTGCTTGCATTGCAGTGATTAGGGGTGTTCTCAGTGTTTCCAGGTGAATGGATTGTAGTGATATGATTGGGGTGTACTAAGTGCTAGCTTGTAAATGATTTGAGTGTGTCATATACTAGTGTGTGAATGATCCTATACTAGTGTGTGAATGATCGTAGTAATGTGATTGGGACCTCTTTGATGTAATCAGGTGCCCCTGAGGACATACCTACCTACCCGGTGTAATCAAGTGCTATAGTTTGTCATTGACAGATACTTCATAGACATGCATATACAGCACTTTATCAAGCATTCAATCAACAGCTTTTTTTTGGTGTGCATTTACTTGTTTTAAACTCAAGCGCAGTCCATACATGAGCTTCTACTACTAGTGCACCTGGACTGACTTTTACGTGTTGATTAGCTTTCCCTATTCCCTGCTGTCAGGCGAATCCGATCCGACTTCTGAGGTACTTGTAATTTACATCCCCAAGTCAAGGACGAGAATTTACATTTTAGTCCACTTGACCACTGATGAGTTTAAACTACTTCGGCATTATCACACCAGTAGTTTAATAGCAAGCTCTCTTATCCATATAGCTGACCTTCCAAAACTAAAAATGCTATTCTTTGCCGCTGAACCAATGATCAGATATAAAACCACTCTAATACCTACTCCATCTGTAAAAGAACCAGTTTTCATACACCAAATCACACTGCATTTATCAACTTCAGAGTGAGTGTCAAGTAACTTACATAGGTAGAACGGAAAGACAATTAGCATATCGAGTAGCTGAATGTATATCAGTGTGGGTGGAAATGAGAGTTAATCAATCTTGTGGAATCCTTGTGCAGTTGGCAGGTCATAAAACGCTGAATTTAGCCAGCAAGGAATATTTGCTTATTAGAAATCATAGAATAAAGAAAATGCACTTTGTAAACTGTATTCTACATACAATAATTGATATCTCAACTATATTGAAGCATTATCAAATAGGCGATTCCAGCCTTTGCTATGCAAGCAGAAAGACTTCCTTTTAAATCTTTGACTACCGTGGGGATAATGTATTTCACATTTGAACAATATCAGTAACTATGTATTTAGCATTTCAGCCAATGTATTGTGTATTCAATCACTTCATATAATAAATCACTCTGCAGTATGCACCTGTCAAGGTACTGCGGCATATGCCAGACAAGAAATCATGCTATATTTTATTTATGGAGTCTGTTTAATTTCACTAAGGGAATGGGACGCAGAGGTGTTTCCAAGGCACCAGGGCCGGGTTATATACTGGCCAAGACCTATTGACGCGTCCTCGTCGAGCGTCCTGGGAACAGGTCCCTTCAGGGTCCTGGCTAAAGTCAGTAGGATCGCCGATTCCTCCAAAGTCGGAGAGTGTCTGCCTGTACGGCAAGGAACCACCAGTCTGCACACCAATAAGCCAGACATGGGACAACGGATACTCACGACAAACTTCAGGTCCTGTATGACATCACACTGACATGTGGACAACAGGATGCCTTCATCCGACATACAGGACTTCGCGTTGGAGCTCAAGCCAACGAACACAAGCAAGCAACTAAGGGAATATATTATTTTGAATTTTGTTTGTTTTGGATGTATTTTGCCCGTTTACAGCACATATGCGATATTTGTGCCTTTGGTTTGCCCATCTGACTACCACCTTGCACGAGTTGACCCATCTGACTACCTGGTATGTTGGTTGACCTATCTGACTACCTGGCATGTTGGTTGACCCATCTGACTACCTGTTATGTTGGTTGACTCATCTGACTACTTGGCATGTTGGATGATCCATCTAACTACTTCTATTTCCTGGCATGTTTGTTGATCCATCTAACTACTTCCTGGTATGTTGGTTGACTCATCTGACTACTTGGCATGTTTGTTGATCCATCTAACTACTTCCTGGCATGTTGGTTAACTCATCTGACTACTTCCAGGTATGTTGGTTGACCCATGTAACTACTTCCTGGTATGTTGGTTGACCCATCTGACTACTTCCTGGTATGTTGGTTGACCCATCTGACTATTTAATGAAATGGTTGACCCATCTGACTACTTCCTGGCATGTTGGTTGACCCATCTGACTATTTAATGAAATGGTTGACCCATCTGACTATTTAATGAAATGGTTGACCCATATGACTACTTCCTGGCATGTTGGTTGACCCATCTGACTATTTAATGAAATGGTTGACCCATCTGACTACTTCCTGGCATGTTGGTTGACCCATCTGACTACTTCCTGGCATGAGTTGACCAAGTTACAATTCCTAGACTTGCAGCATTTAAACATTTAGTAAGGATGAGAAAAGAAGACAGCCCACAACAGAGCATTTTAGCATCATATTTATTCTTATATACAACTGGAGGAAGAGGTAACAAGAAACACTGAATGCAAGAAATACACTTGGTGAAGATGTGTTTGAAAACAGCTACAGAACATTTACCACATGACTAACAGCTCAAGGTACATCTAGATACACAACTACATAACCCCAGACGGACAACAGATAATTGAGGAGGCACTAATACTAATAGAGGCTGTGCAGTTCAGTGGTTAGCATGCTTGCCTGGTAGCCTAATGATAGGTTTGAATCCGAGTCGAGGCAAAGTGTTTCATTCTTTTAATTTGCCCCGGGTCGTCCCAGCGTAAAATGGGCACTACGAAATGTTCTCAGAAATAAAGGCGGCCAGCGAGATGAGATATCACTCACCAAGTGATGATTGATCTATATAATTATGAGATAGGTACCACAAACGAGACATGGAGAAATGTCCTTACTAAAAGCTTCTTTGGGTCATCTCTATAGACTGAAATGCACCTAAGAATAGGAACTCCCCCACCATATAGTCTGACGTTTCTTCTGGGGGTTCTTTTCTCTTTCACTTGTTGGAGTCATTTCCTTTCACTGAGTTTGAGATTATTGTTTTTAACAGCATACCTTGTGCTGCAAAACTCGTATTGTGTTGACAGCAATGGTAAACTGGAGAGCTCTCTCAAAGACGCAAGCTTTAAAGACATAGTTAACCATTTAAGAAGTAAGTTCTAGAACAGCATCTTGTGACTTCAATCACATAGCTGAACAAACCACAGCTACATCTGAAGTGTCTGCTTTGTGAATATCATGACAGTTCTGTTGAACATCAGATCATCTCTTTGATAGTCCAGCTCTTACAGATGTCAGGAATTGTTAAAATCCATACTTTTTGACATCTGAGGAAGGCCAAGCATGAATGAGCATGCCCAGAAAGCTGTGCTGTCACTGCTGGTTGACAATTTCTGACAAATGAGATTCTTTCTTATCAGTTATACACCAACAAGACGAGAACACAGAGCTGATCCACGACTTTGGTGATCGTAAGAGATGGTGAAACATGACCGCCCACGCTTATCAGCATGGCACATGATGATGATACTCCATTCTAGGTATGTGGTGGCAGCGTTTACATAAAATCACTTGACACGTCTGCTTCTATACAGAAAACCTTTTTGACTGCGAAGATGCCAACCGATTCCTGCTGTGTTTCCTATGTCATGTCAACAATTTATCCCTAGAGTCAATGTGGAAGTCAAGTGGAAACCCAACACAATTTAACAAGACTAATGTTGGAGTGACAGCTTTATATGAGTCTTTCAACTGAACAAGATCAACAGCTTTTCTCACACATTTCATCAGACACAGCAGTCGGGGCACTCCTCACCTACTCCAACAACAGACATCTTGTCCTGCTACACTCAACAAAGAACAGAACACCTACATCCCATGTTTGTATCCACTCTTAACAAGGAATGGGACACCTCAGACCTACATCATATGTCTGTAACCACCATTCACCACATGCGAGAGACTAGCAATTATGCAACAACCCGTACGGTGAGACTAGACATCTCATTTCTGGCGAACACAAATGTTAAAATAAGCAGGAGCAATGATTTCAATGACATGAACAGTTGACGGGTGAAACATCCAAGTCACCCAAGAAACCAGCAGTGGAAATGAGAGAGGTGCCTTCATCATCAGTAAACTGCGGGTATAAAGACATCTTTACATTACATCTGCCAGGAAAGAAAAGTCACGAGCGAGCTGGTTTGCTGACCTCAAAAATATCAATGAGGTGACAACTGACAAAGACATATCATCATCATCATGTGCCACAACCAGTTTTGGATCAGGTCTGTCTTCTTGTACCAGTCATGCTGGCAGGCGTGGACAGTCACAGTTCACTACCTCACACAACCAGTTTTGGATCAGGTCTGTATTCTTGTACCAGTCATGCTGGTAGGTGTGAACAGCCACAATTCACCACCTCACACAACCAGTTTTGGATCAGGTCTGTACTCTTGTACCAGTCATGCTGGTAGGTGTAGACAGCCAGTTCACCACCTCACACAACCAGTTTTGGATCAGGTCTGTACTCTTGTACCAGTCATGCTGGTAGGTGTGGACAGCCACAATTCACCACCTCACACAACCAGTTTTGGATCAGGTCTGTACTCTTGTACCAGTCATGCTGGCAGGTGTGGACAGCCAATTCACCACCTCACACAACCAGTTTTGGATCAGGTCTGTATTCTTGTACCAGTCATGCCACATGGCCAAGGCATCTAAGTATTTATCGCTTTGCCTTCCTCTTGCTCTTTACCCATCAGTTCTGCCAGTTGATACCAAGTTTCAAGTTTACTATTCGTCATGAGTCTATACTATCTTGATTGTCTACATCTACTTTCTCTAACCAATTTGCAATTTTCATTTGTGTCTTAAAGGACTTTTTCATTCACTGGTCTGTTCATCCATGGTATTCTTTGCATTTTCCTCAGAAACCCTGTTTCCATTGCCACTAAATACTTCTCAGAATGTCTGCTAGATAAGGATAGTATCAGCTGTATGTTCCCCAGAGCATGGTGGTGTGTTGCAAGCAGACAAAGTGGCTGGGTCTACACCGCTGGGTGGGGTATGGGTGCGTGATACGGCAGATGTGGCTGGGTCTACACCGCTGGGTGGGGTATGGGTGCGTGATAAGGCAGATGTGGCTGGGTCTACACCGCTGGGTGGGGTATGGGTGCGTGATAAGGCAGATGTGGCTGGGTCTACACCGCTGGGTGGGGTATGGGTGCGTGATAAGGCAGATGTGGTCAGGGCTCTTTAGGATTGTGTGTATACAGTGTAAAAAAACATCCATCATCAGAATGGAGAAAATGGTGTGGCAGGGAGGGATCAAGAGATCTGGCAGACACTCAGTACTCAAAGGAAAGCCCACAGAGTCACACAATCAGATTGTAACTCGTATCAGTATAGGGACTCTTCTCTGGTTGTTGAGGATGGATCGCATATGGATTAGAATACACTTACTGAAAACATTCAATTGTGCCCGTTTTCTGTATTAACCTAGTTGACACTGTTGTCCGCATCACTACTACAGCACAATAAGAAACCTTTCCAAATAAATCGGCAGTTATTAGGCTAAAAATCCAACAGAAAAATAGTGGGCGTCAAAGAAGTTAATTCAGTATCAAAAACAAAACAAACATACAGGTACTTTCAGTAATATAAACATGTGAACAGAAAAGGATTGTGACATGAACATAAATTATTCCAGTACTTGTTAAAATATCTAAACCATCACAAGAGTCTATTCCACAGAACCAAAGAATTTCACAGAACGATCCATGCTAACAGATGCCAGGAACGTAGCATTATGGCCAAATCGAACTCCAGTAGCAGCCGCAGTGTGGTCGTTGAAGATGGCTAGCTCACTCCACTGTTTACACAGATACACCCTGGAAAATTGAAGAACAGAGTCAAATCAGATACGACTGCCTAAAGCAGGATTTTCTACAAAGTCAATTCTAGTTCCAACAACTGTCAACTGTAGCCTCACATAATCGGTAATGCCAGCTCTGTGGCAAAAGGGTTACAAACATAATCCGCAAGCCCACATACCGCGTTCAAAACATAGCTGTGGGTAATTTGGAAGCAAGCCGCCTAGTGTTGATATGAGTGCCGGTCGTTCAGAAAGCAATGGCAAACTACTGAACGTATACTTGTCAAGAAATCACGAACAGTAAAATAAAATTATGAGGTTGACTGCCACATTCTGTAAAGGATATGTAACTAACTTGATCTGTAACTCCGAGTAACCTAACTTTCAGAAGTCAGTCATAGCCTCGCTCCAAGATGGTCGCACAAATATCACTGGCGGAGATTTTGGGAGAATATTTCTGGATTTTATGTTTCAAATTATGATACGTGTTTAAAATGTGATAAATAGTTTTTATAAGTACTCATGAGTTAAAGATGAACCTTATGACAGGCCTAGCAAGCCGACAGAAGATGTAATTGCCTACGTGGAGATGCACAAGATAAAACTAAGAGATGCAATGTAACACAAACTAAATTCACCAAGCAAGACCGGAACAGAACAGGAAGGTTACATATATGTGGCTGGAGCAACAAAGAGGAGGAGATGATAGAAGTGATGGAAACACATCAGGTGAGCTTTTCAGGTTTAGCAGGATTACGATTGACAGGAAAGTGTTTGGAGGGACTGCACAAAAATTATGAACTGATCTACTCAGAAAAAGAAAGAACTCAGCGTGCTAAACACAATGATCCCCACTCACAAACAAGTCATGCTTTCTTCTTCTTCGTTCATCCGGAGTTTTTTTTTCCGGATGTGATTGCGTTGTGCCTGTTTACAGCAGAGCTGCGTTCTTGCGCCGTTAGGCCGACACATCCGACTTCTGCGGGCATTTGTTGACCGGGTTAACCTTCCCGGGGGAGTCATGCTTTCTGTACAATATGTCAACAAAGTGAACACAAAGATGACCTCTGGTGTTTCCTCTGTGAGCCCACATAAGCAAAGGCAATACACAAGAGAGATAACATAATGAAAATAATAAATCAACATGATGACACAAGGACAAAATGACAGACAATGAAAACAATACAGCAACAAGATGTCAGAAGAACAAAATGACAATGGGGAAAAAAATAAAAGATACAAGGATAAAATAATGAAACAAGATAACACATAATAAAATTAAAATAACAGAATACAAGAATAAAACAAGATAGAAAGATAAAACAAACGAAGTAGATGATTTTAATCAAAGATGATCAAATCAACAAACTATTTTCAAAGGGCTGTGAATGTGGCACACACACACACCTGTTCTTGGAATAAATTTAAACCATAAACTAATTACAGAAATGAGATGTAGAGAGTCAAGATTCTTTGGACAAACTAGAAAACAGAGACAGCTGGCAAAGTTGATGAGAAGAGAGTAAGTGGAAGATAAAGAGATAAATACCTGGGTGATTTGGTCATACAGCATAACTGGGACAAGAACTCTAACCCCATCCATGACTGGTGATTATATGAGATGGTGAACCATTGCAACTCGCGCTTATCTGTACAGCACATGATGATGATGAACATAATACAATAAAGAGTTGACACAATCTCACCCGAGGCAGCCATACTTAACAGAACTTAATGATACAAAACCATGCAATCACACAGATCTAGACCGGCACTGGTCAACTCACCTGACATCTGTTCCAGCCACGGCCAGGTAGGTGCCGCTCTGGTCAAAGCACAAGCCGGTCACTTGGTAGTTGTCGTCCAGCTGCAGGGTTTTGAAGTTCTTCAGCTTGCGTAGATCCCACAGTTTGACCACCGAATCTTCAGCAGATGTGGCCAGGTAATACCCTACATAAACATTAACAAGAAGCATGAGACACGGCTGGCCAGATAACAATCTAATCAGATAAACAAGACAGCATTTGGTAGTTACACAATGTTCTATACCAGTGGTTCTTAACCTGTGGGGAATTCTCTCCCCCCCCCCCCCCCCCCCCCCCGGGGAATTTTAGGGTTTCGGGGGGGGGGGGGGGGGGGGGGGAATAATTAACATTATTTCAAGATCGCATTAATACAAGAACAAATTACTTGATGTTGTTTTTCCCTCTAAATTTTACGGTTCTGTACTTTCGCAATAATGACATTCGTTTTGTAACGTAAGTAGACCCGCAAATCACGTTTTATGTAGATGTCTAGACTTGTTCTAGTATGTGTTATTAAATTTAGCTTCCATTTTTAAGTATACCGTGGGGGGGGGGGGGGGGGGGGGGGGGGGGGGGGGGGGGGGGAGAGAGAGAGAGAGAGAATGATTTATAGGGAGGAAATTCGAAAAGGGGGGGGGGGGGGGGGGCAATGACATTCTGAACATATGGTAAGGGGGGGGGGGGGGGGGGGCCATGGGCCAAAAAAAGGTTAAGAACCACTTTTCTATACAGATAAGTAAGTAAGGTGGTATTTGGTAGTTTGATAATGTTCTACACAGATAAATGAGACAGTATTTGGCAGTGTTGGCCATATAATAAAAACAATCATTCAGCAAACAGAACGGGAAAGTCTTCAGTATGCATAAATAGTTAAGCAGACATTCTAAAGAATTAATGAGTCTTTAGTAGACACAATTAAAACAATCTTCAGGAGAAAATGAGTCTTGTGTGAGACAGCAGTAAGACAATCTTCAGTGAGAAGCAGTAAGACAAGCTTCAGTGAGAAGCAGTAAGACAATCTTCAGTGAGAAGCAGTAAGACAAGCTTCAGTGAGAAGCAATAAGACAAGCTTCAGTGAGAAGCAGTAAGACAAGCTTCAGTGAGAAGCAGTAAGACAATCTTCAGTGAGAAGCAGTAAGACAAGCTTCAGTGAGAAGCAGTAAGACAAGCTTCAGTGAGAAGCAGTAAGACAATCTTCAGTGAGCAGTAAGACCAGCTTCAGTGAGAAGCAGTAAGACAAGCTTCAGTGAGAAGCAGTAAGACAATCTTCAGTGAGAAGCAGTAAGACAAGCTTCAGTGAGAAGCAGTAAGACAAGCTTCAGTGAGAAGCAGTAAGACAATCTTCAGTGAGAAGCAGTAAGACAAGCTTCAGTGAGAAGCAGTAAGACAAGCTTCAGTGAGAAGCAGTAAGACAATCTTCAGTGAGAAGCAGTAAGACAATCTTCAGTGATAGCATCCCTTAGCAGTAAGACAATCTTCAGTGAGCAGTAAGACCAGCTTCAGTGAGAAGCAGTAAGACCAGCTTCAGTGAGAAGCAGTAAGACAAGCTTCAGTGAAGCAGCAGTAAGACAATCTTCAGTGAGACAGCAGTAAAACAATGCTAAGTAGCAGGTGTGAAGCAATAGAATAAATTATAAATAGCAGGAATCCTAAAAACAAAACGCTAAGGAAAACCAAGCACATGACGTGTCAACACAGAAACGTCATAAAAGATCGTCAACATCAACAACGGGAGACTTGACTTAGGAGATTCTTCGGAGCGGCAGCTCATGTTGATTTGAGAAATATCGGTCGGCTAAATACAGGCTTTATACCGCATCAGTGGCTGAATCAGTAAGTGGAATGGATGAAACACTCTGTGGACACGTGTATCGAAGCTACAAATAAACGGGCGGATAAACGCAGAATCTTGATGTCTGAAGATTGGCAGAAAGGACATTGCGAAGAGAGAGAGAAGGGCGTCTGGACGAGCAAGGACATGTCACTAATATTCATTTTTAATTATACTACTGCCCGCCTGGTCAGAACAGGCACAGTAGATCATTGTCAATTAATGTCATTGTTGCAAGCCTGAGCACTGCGGAGAATAAACAATGTTTCAACCTTCAAAGTCCATTGGAGTAGATTTCCTTCTTCAGTTCATGTTAGGCTTCTTGAATCTGCAGTTCCGGGAAGGTTAACCTGGTCAACAAATGCCCGCAGAAGTCGGATGTGTCGGCCTAACGGCGCAAGAACGCAGCTCTGCTGTAAACAGGCACAACGCAATCACGTCCGGAAAAAAAAAACTCTGGATGAACGCAGAAGAAGAATCTGCAGTTGACGACTGTTGCTTACGAGTCGTATTTGTTATAAAGTTATACTGTTGGAATTAATATTATTTGCCCCGAGATGTCTGGCAGACAATCTTTAGTGAGACAGCAGTAAAACAATCTTTAGTGAGACAGCAGTAATACAGTCTTGTGTGATATAGCAGTAAGACAGTCATCAGTGAGATGGCAGTAATACAATCTTCAGTGAGACAGCAGTAAGAGTATTCTGTGAGACAGTAGTAAGACAAGCATGTGAGACAAGCATGTGAGACAGTAGTAAGACAGTCCTCAGTGAGACAGCAGTAAGACAATCATGTGAGACAGCAGTAAGACAGGACAATCCACAAACCACTAACCATTTTCTGAAAAGGAGATGCTGGTGATGGGACCCTGATGACCCTGGAAGTTGGCCACGTTTGTCCGTTCCTTCAGATCCCAAATTTTGATGATGGAGTCGTCAGTTCCCGTGCCAAAGATGAGACCGTCAGGATGGAATTGAGCACAAGTCAGAGCCGGAGCTAGGGACAGACAACATCACATTTACTTCTCACATGTACATATTTCCTGTATAACAACATCTCCACACTTACTTCTCACATGTACATATTTCCTGTATAGAAACATGCAGAAAGCCACCAGCTCAAGCCCAGGATGATGTGTCTACTTTATTGTTTGCCCTCGCTCACTTAGTTGTATTCAATCGTAGTCCATACACATGCTACTATTTCCAGTGCACTGGACCGATGTTTGCGTGCGGATTAGCTTTCCCCATGACTCGTGTTCCATCAAGCAAACCTACTCCGAATTCAGAGGTGCATGTAATTTATGTCCCCAAGTGAAGGATGAGAAGTCAACACTATAGTCCAACTGGCTGGTGTAGGGGTTGAGCCAGCTACCTCAGCACACTGGATGTTTAAGAATGAGCGCTCCTATCCATTCGGTCATGCCAACTATCATCTACTAAACAATCTTGAGACACATTCACCAGCCACAGGTCTCCTCCTTTCACGCTTTACCACCCCCCCCCCCCAACTTGAGCATAGGCCCTCGACCGACACACCCCAGGCCCTCGACCGACACACCCCAGGCCCTCGAGTGACACACCCCAGGCCCTCGACCGACACACCCCAGGCCCTCGACCGACACACCCCAGGCCCTCAACCGACACACCCCAGCCCTCAACCGACACACCCCAGGCCCTCAACCGACACACCCCTGGCCCTCAACACTATTTCTTTTCTGGATTCCAGACAAAGGCTTTTCTAATTATACTATTCTCAGTGTAAATAAAAACCGTAAATTTATTAGAGACATTAGACGTAGACAGTCAAAAATTTGTGGACATGTTATGAGAAGAAATGAATTGGAGAACTTGTTGACAACTGGCAAGATCGAGGGGAAGAGAACAAGGGGAAGGCAGAGAAGTAAATACCTAGATGGCTTGGCCACGTTCTATGATCGAGACAAGAGCGCTGAGTTGATCCACAACTCTGGTGATCAAGTGAGATGGCGAAATATGATCGCCCATGCTTACCGGCATGGCACATGATGATGATTCCCAGTGTACATCCTATCCAGTGCCAGTGTCTTTTCTCTACCTCTTGATTCGCCGCTATTTGTCTAGTTCTCTCCATGAGCGCCACATTGGTGATTCTGTCATACCATTTTATTCCTTAAATTTTGCACTGCCAACAAATAGTGAATGTTTGTTGTTTATTTGTAATTGTTTTCATTGTTCTCCATGTTTCCAATCCATACAACAGCATTGAAAACAAAGTCAGAATTGAATATTCTAAGCTTGGTGTTAAGATGAATTACTTTTGAGTTCCACAAACATGTTTATAGTGCTATTAAAGTTCTAGCCATTACACCACCAGGCTTCCAAATGCCTAATTACATACAAGTTAGAGAAACACATGGGAAATCAAATCTGCTGTGTGACTTACCATTCTGTCCAGACTTTTCTGCAACTTTAGTCAGCACACGGCCGGTACGGATGTCTGAGAAAGCCCAGTGCTGTCACATAAACAACAACAAAATTATGTTTCCAAAGCGCAGCAGATCACATATCATTAACAGTAAAAGTGCAACAGAAGATCACATATCATTAACAGTAAAAGTGTAACAGAAAATCACATATCATTAACAGTAAAAGTGCAGTAGCAGATCACATATCATTAACAGTAAAAGTGCAACAGAAGATCACATATCATTAACAGTAACCCCTCTGCTGTGTGTCCACCGTGACGAGGTAGAGGGGCTTGTGCGTCCCGATGACCCCAAGAGCTATGCCGACGGTAGCACAGCTACTGGTAGGGCCACCCATGTCGGACAGGTCAAGGGAGAGGGACCAGACGAAGAGACACACAAACCTGCTGCCTTGTAGGTAGACTGGGGACAGTCAAAGGCTAGGGAAAGCACCCCAAATACATGCTTGTCGAAATCGGATGTACTGAGCCACAGGCTTGACAAAGCAGTGCAACGTGAAACCTGCTGCCTTGTAGGTAGACTGGGGACAGTCAAAGGCTAGGGAAAGCATCCCGAATAAATGCTTGTCGAAATCGGATGTACTGAGCCACAGGCTTGACAAAGCAGTGCAACGTAACTTAATTCATGATGTCACAAATCAAAATTAATCGATATGGTGCTAATCCCGTGAAGTCCCATCAGGCGGTGATAGTGCCGGGCCCCCTGCCTCGAGGGGGTCCACCCATGACTACTGGTGGTCACCTTCCCCTGTGCTGTGGAGTCAAGGCACAGAGGAGTAGGTTAAGAGCTATTGACCAAATACCCCGGACACTCAACATACTACAGTGGAATGCCGAAGGAGTTTACAAGAAGAAAGACTCCCTAACACAGCGTCTTCATAAAGATAGAATAGATGTGGCATGCATTCAAGAGACACACCTCAACGCCAATCACAAATTCTCAGTCAGAGGATATCAGGCCACACGTTTCGACCGCGAAGGACACAAAGGAGGAGTTCTAATACTTACACGAAATACAATACCTTGCAGCGAAGTATCTGTGATCTCTGACAACCAAACGGAAATTATAGGTGTTGATATAATGATAAAGGACGTGAAAATAAGAATCTACAATCTGTATAGCCCAGCAGATAAGGACCTTACACTCTCAAACATGAAAATAACTGACACAAACTGCATTATTGTCGGAGACTTTAATAGCCGTTCAGAAAGATGGGGATACCCAGATACTGACAAAAGAGGAGATGAATTGGAGGACTGGGAAATAGACTCAAATCTCCATCTACTCAACAAAGCGGATGACACACCGAGCTTCTACTCCAGAAGATGGCTTACCACTTCTACTCCAGACTTAGCTTTCTGCACAGGAGACATCCTCCACAAAATCGATCGCCATGTGCTGGACCAATTAGCAGGTAGTGACCACAGACCAATCAAGCTTGAAATGAATATGGAGTATGTTCCACAGGAGCAAAAGCCCTTGCCCCGCTGGAATTACAAACGAGCAGATTGGGACAGATTTGCCATACTAACAGACAAATATTGTGAAAACATAAATACACGATATGGCAACATAAAGCAAATGGTGGAAAGTCTAAACAGAGCGATAATACAGGCAGCCACTGAGTCCATTCCAAGAGGAGCGAGGAAAAATTACAAACCATACTGGACTGAAGAACTACAAAGTTTGGAGGACAAAGTTGAAGATGCCAGGAAGACAGCAGAGAGAGAACAAACAATTGAAGCAAACATCTCTCTCAAAGCCATCTCAGCAAAATATAAAAGAACAGTAAATCAAACAACAAGAGATTGTTGGAGGGAAAAAACAGAAAACCTGAATTTTGACAGGGATGGAAACAAACTATGGAAACTAGTGAAAGCCATGAACAATGAAGGACCTAGAAACAAACAAATAACAATTAAACAAGGAAATGCCTTGCTTACAGGCAAAAAGGCTGCAAATGCACTAATGGAACACTATGCAAATGCAAACCACATTGATATTACAACCGAACAGAAGAAAGCAATCAAAGACAAACAGATACATCATAGAAATACAGAGACAGCAGCAGAATATATGATGGCAAATCTAACAATGGAAGAAATGGAACAGGCAATGAATACCCTAAAAAAGAAGAAATCACCAGGAAAGGATGGAATCACAAATGAAATGCTAATAGGACTAGGCACCAAGGCAAAGAAGAAACTACTAGCAGTCCTAAATAACAGCTGGAAGAGAGGAATAGTCCCACAGGCATGGAAGGAAGCTATACTAATACCAGTCCCAAAGAAAGGAAAAGACCTGGAAGAACCAAATGGCTATCGACCTATCAGTCTACTGAGCTGTGTAGGAAAATTAATGGAACGCATTATCAATGGCAGGCTAACATGGCATCTGGAAGAAAACAAACTCTTAACACCACACCAAGCAGGATTCAGAAAATACAGATCCACTGAAGATCAAATAACCTATATAGCTCAGGAAATAGAGGATGCCTTCCAAGAGAAAAAGCACACACTAGCAGTCTGGATAGATTTAGAAAAAGCATTTGATAAAGTATGGAAGGAAGGACTGAAAGTAAAACTGCAAAACATGCATGTTTGTGGAAAAATGTATAAATGGATCAGCCACTACCTTGAGAACAGAACTGCCAGGACAAAAGTACAAGGACAGACAAGCAAAATGATGCTGCTGGAGCAAGGTGTCCCCCAAGGAGGAGTTCTTTCACCAACATTATTCCTAGCATATATAAATGACATCACAGAAAATTTTCCAGCCAGAGTACACACATCCTCCTTTGCAGATGACCTAGCCATATGGACATCTGAAGAATATATTAGTACAGCTAACAGCAGAATACAGCAAGCCTTATTAGCGCTAGAGGACTGGTCAAAATCATGGCTAGTGAAGATAAGTGAGGAGAAAACAACATGCACAGTGTTCTCCCTCTCAAATAAAACTCAGCAACCTAAGCTGGTATTGAATGGAAAAATATTGCGCCATGAAGAAAATCCAAACTATCTAGGAGTCACCTTTGATCGTCGCCTGACATGGAAGACACAGGTTGAGAAAAATCGAACAAGAGCAAGGCAGAGAATGGCAATCATGAAAAAGCTTGCTGGTACAACGTGGGGAGCAGATGAGAAAGTTCTCAAGAAGTTATATACTGGACGGGTGAGGCCAGTACTGGAATATGGCATTGCAGCTTGGGCAACAGCAGCTAAGTCAAACTTTAACAAAATAAGTAGAGTCCAAAACCAAGGAATGCGAATCATAACTGGAAACCTGAAGACAACGCCTATTAATGAACTAGAAAAGATCACTTGTTTACAACCAATGCAGGATAGAAGAGATAGCAGAGCCCAGCAACAAGCAGAAAAATTTAGAAGATTGACAGACCACCCTATGTACAACAGATTTAATGGTTTTGGAAAGGGAAGACTGAAGCGTAGCAACTTTGTAGAAACTGCAAAACGAAGGATTAGGGCAGATCCTATACTTAACATATCAACAGTCAAGCCCATACACAATGCACACAACTTCCCAGCTTGGAGACAGCAGCAACTGCCTGAGATGATAGAAAACATTCCTGGTATTGAGAAAAAGAACACTCAGCATAAACCGAAAGAAGAGAAATAACCCTAAACTACATAAAAGAACATTACCCAAGCAGGAATTGGACCCATGCATATACAGATGGATCAGCCAAAAATTCAATAGAGAATGGAGGAGGAGGAATTCTCCTAAATTTAAAAAATGGAGTGAAAAAAACACATTCAATGGCAACTGGAAAATTTTCAAGTAACTTCAAAGCGGAGGTAGAGGCTTTGAAAACTGCAGCAGAAATGCTCCTGATGGAGGAAAATAAAGAGAAGCAAATAGCTATCTTCACAGATGCAAAGTCAGCTGTCTCAATACTGAAGAGCAATAACAACACAGAACTAACTGACCTAAGAGCAGCACTCCATGGTCTATGCCAGAAATCCAATAAAGTTGTAATACAGTGGATCCCATCACATTGCAGTATACCTGGAAACGAAGAGGCTGACAGACTGGCAAAAGAGGGCGGACGACTACCACAGCCTGACATAGACATAACCTATAATGAGGCAAAGAGGTTGATAAAAAGCACTTATAGAACCAAATGGGAATCAGAGCATCCAGGCCATCAGAAGGATGATGCATATTACAAACTCGACCGAAGAGAACAAGTAGCAATCTTCAGACTCCGCACAGGACATAACAGGCTGAAATACCACTTGTTCAATAAACTAAAGATAGGAGATACCGATGAATGTAATTGTAGAACTGGAAAAATGACAGCAAAACATGTGCTGCAGGATTGCCCAACGTATGCAGAACAGAGAAAGATATTTTGGCCCACACCTGCTTCATTTGAGGACAAGCTCTATGGAGATATCAACAAGCTCAAGTTGACCGCAGCTTACTTTAACTGCATACAGGTTGACATTTAAAGGTGCATGAAGACCCAGAGGCATGAAATGGAATATTGCTTGGATAGCAAATCCATTATGTGGAAAGTCCAAATCGAAAGCTCTGCTGTGTGGGCTTCATAAAAAGGTGGAAAAGTGTCCTAGTGGCATCGAAATGGAATATTGCTTGGATAGCAAATCCATTACGTGGAAAGTCCGAATCAAAAGCCCATTGTGTGGGCTTCATAAAAGGTGGAAAAGTGTCCTAGTGGCACGAAATGGAATATTGCTTGGATAGCAAATCCATTACGTGGAAAGTCCGAATCGAAAGCTCACTGTGTGGATGTCATCTGCAGACTGCATACTTCTGGTTTCCGGAAGAACAGCCTATGGTGAACGGAAGGCCCAATATACGGAAGTGAGGCTAAGCAGCCATGTGCAGGACGTGACGATTCCTTGGGTGAGCCCAGTACCAGAGTGCTATGTATCGGCTCTGCAAGTATGGAAGCCTCCTTGGATGGCGGGGAATGCCCATGGTCTGCCCCTGCCTTCCCTTGAGGGCTGACCAGGATCTTTGGCTGTTCTATATGGACCAGCTGGGATGGGGGATAACACCACAACAGTGAGAGTCAAACGTCCTAAGAAACCCCCGGGAAGGTTAACCCGGTCAACAAATGCCCGCAGAAGTCGGATGTGTCGGCCTAACGGCGCAAGAACGCAGCTCTGCTGTAAACAGGCACAACGCAATCACATCCGGAAAAAAACTCCGGATGAACGAAGAAGAAGAATGAAGATTGTAAAATGAAAGGAGTCACATAATTAACAGTAAAAACGTTTTAATTTAACTGTGAAAAAAATTCGAACATAAACCCCCAAAAAATCTTCCCCTTAAAAACTTCACAAAACCAAAAAAAAGGGGTTGGGGGGGGGGGGGGGGGGGGGGGGGGGTCAGGGTGGTAATTTAAAAAAGAAAATAAGTAGTTTTTTCAAAAAAACGTTTGGATGTGTAATCCCTTTCAGGAACAAAAAAGAAAAACAAGACCTTACTGAGAAAAAAAAAATTTGGGGGGGGAAATGTTTAAAACAAAAAAAAAAAATAAACAAAAAAACAAATTGACGTTTTTGATATAATTTTGGAAAAAGGTTCTAAAAAAAAATTTTGAAAAACAAAAAAAAACAAAAAAATATTGCTGGTCTTTTAAATAAAAAAGGAGGGTTCTAAAATTTTTATAAAAAAGAAAAATATATTTGTCAATTGAAAGGTTCAAAAAGTTAAAAAACAAAATTTAAAAAGGTATTGCCTGAAATTTTAAAAGAAAACAAGGGGGAAGCCAAAGAAAAAAGGGGGGGGGGAAAGGATGTGGCAGATGATCTCCAGATGGGTGTATCAGATACGGGTCATCTTGCTTATGGCCGAGAAGTTTTCCAGAAGGTTGTTATAGGAGCGAAGTTTTGCAAAGGACACGCTACTGAATGAATGAATGACTCATTGCTAGACCATTACACACATACTTCGTTGCTAGGAAGATGGTGCAGAAGTCCAGTCGTGAAAGGTGCCAAATAAGAACATGTGGAGCCGAAGGTGTGCAAACAGTTATGGATGTGGATATATAGAGGGAAGTCTACAGAGTTATACAGTTGCAACTACAACAGTATTGATTCCCACTGGATAGATGCATCCCAAATAGTTGATTAACAATTAATCAATGTTAAGCCTAATTAAGCTAGAGAAGCTTTAAAAAAATCAAAGTTGCTTAAATGTCAAGGTCGACTTCATTGCACCGAGTTTTTATCCCATATGGCTCTGTCTCTTTCCGCACCACGGAAAGCATCACATAAAGCACAAACTCCGTAGCTCTAGCAACGACCCACAGGAGTCTTCAAAAAATTTCACTCGTGGGCTGAAGAACGCAGCCCAGAATCGAACCCACAACCTTCAGAGGCCAAGTCAAACGGCTTGACCACTTTGCCACAAAGACTCCCTAAGTTAGAGAAGCATGACATTTAACCCATACATCGTCGACTGCATGTGATCAGAAGAAATGAAATAATTAGAGACAGGTTTGTAGAATTTTGTAAAATATCCCTAAGGTGAAACCGGCTCCATGGCAGAGGGATTACGGATGCAGTTTGTAATCCCACATACCCGTGTTCTAAACACAGCTGTGTTGGTTATTTTATGACATGGTATGTGTACTGGTAATTCAGAAAGCAATGGCAAACTACTGAATGTAAATTTGCCCGGGAATCACGAACAGTAAAAAAATGCTGGGGTTGACGGCTACGTCCTGTAAAGGACATGCAACTAACTTTAGAGAAGGGAAGAAATATACTGAACAGACTGGTAGACGCCTAGCAGACCGCTGGTCACAGTATACTTATTTTTATTATTTCTGTGGATATTATTATTATTGAATTCTCTTTTCCCCCTGTGATTTACATTTTCAATAGTGGAGTTCATTGTAAGGTATGTACACTGTGTCCGTGTTTAGTACCTTTCACTTGTTCACAGGAGTTACACATACCTACCGGTTATTTCCTATTGTTACACCATGCTACAGCCGTTATTACCCCTGAGATCTGTTGAGATGCCTGAATGCCTATGCAAGCTGGCAGGACAAATGATGATGACAAATCTGTACCTGAAACCCAAATCAAAGTCCTAAAGAATACAAAAGAAGACAAACAGTTCCAGACAGTCGTAACTCACCATGTCAGTTGAGCAGGACAGCAGGTAATCTCCAGTGGCGTGCAAACTGATTCCTGTCACGGGTGCCTCATGTGCTCGGATAATCTGCCCACACGAGGCGGTTGTGATTCCCCACACGCGAATTGTGTTGTCAGGGTGATGCAGTGATAACTAGTTCCTGGATAAAAATAGGACACGATCATCATCAAATGAACACATTCACGTTTAAAACTAATTTAACCAAAGAAACAAAACAATACTGAAGAGGCAGGTTTGAGTCTCCAACGAGCCTTATACTTTGATCCTTCTCTACTGTATAATGTAACTGCAGTGGTCGCAAGATTCCCGTATTGCAGAAGAAAAATCAAACTCAAGATGTGACCATTCTGTTTCTCATTTAGACCCCGTGGATCCCTTAAAATTCATGGGCCCCCAAAGATGTATGCATAAACTTACTACAATTTATCAACGACCCTAAAAAGTATCTTTTTTTAAACCCTGAAGCAGGAACCTGTTGTGTCTGTGATGTGCTAGGACCATCACAATTTGTGGCCTGAATGCATTGGGAGAAACAGTGGCCAGTTCGTCTCTCTCTTAGTGGATGATGAACATGGGTTCGAACCCTTGTCCAACCACATCCATTACATTATCTGTGTAGTCTACTAGCGATTACACCAATGTGCCAGCTCAAAAGTCCCCCCTCCCCCAATTAACATACCCCATATGTTTGACCAGTGTAATAACCAGACTACCCCCCTCCCCACTACTAAAAATGTATTCTTCACTAACTAGACATCTAAACCATCATGAACCACACAACTGACACTAAAACCTTTCACTAGACCTAGTGGATCTCAGAGGGCCGCTAGGAAATCCACAAAATCTGTATAAATCACACTAGGAATAAGAGACTGGTCATTCAACATTAAAGAAGTTAGTTCCTGCAACAATGAGCTTCTCATCTCACCTCTTCTGGATGGTAGATGACACTTGTCACCTTCTTTGTGTGACCTTTAAGGATGGCCATGACCTGCTCTGTGTCCTTGTTAAACACAACAGCATTCTTGTCGTTGCCGCCGGTGACGATCCTCGATGTATCCTTAAGGCAAACATCCAGTGCCAAAATACCTGGTACACTAGCACTGTGAAGGCCCTGCAGACAAGAAATACCATGTATGAGTAAACTGTCAGATCAGAACAGGGAGAATAAGCTGCCAGGGCAGACAGGATTGACTGTTAACTGAGGACAGGTAGGATTAACAGTCAACTGATGACAGGTAGGATTGACAGTTAACTGAGGACAGGTAGGATTAACAGTCAACTGAGGACAGGTAGGATTAACAGTCAACTAAGGACAGGCATAGATTGGCTTGGTCTTATATCACACAAGGAGAATCTCTGAATTGTGCACAGACTCTGCAGCAAACAGAGGATCCGAATGTGTATTTAGCAGAATCACATTTTTTAAACATGTGGTTTTTCTAATTTAGGTACTGTCCTGGGGAGGCAGCCGATAGGCCTACTCTTTTTAATCTCCAATTGCCAAGGGATTTTTGGCGTGCACAACTTGCACACAGGTCTTCCGAATTTCTTGTCCGTGTCCGAGAAGATTAGACATCCAATCCACTACCCCACAATCAGCAGTACATCATCTCTGTCTTATTTTGTAAACATCCACACAGTCATCACTGTGAGATGAACATGGTCTGCTCGAGTCAAATGTGGATGCCATAACCTCTAGTCTAATCTTCAACAAGTATACAGTCCAAACAGAACACTTAACAAAACAAATAGAAATAAAGACTGTCACAACAGGTAAGATTAACTGTGGAGGAAAGGTGTAAGTAGAATCAACTATTAGGTGAGCATAGTGATGGTGATAGTGAACTCCGCTGGTAAAATCGTGAGCATGGTTCGCTGCCTGGGCTCATCGCTTGTCACAGTTAAGAAAATACTAGCTGCCTCTTCCTCGTTCTGGGGCTACAAAATGGAATGGCACTATCACACCACAGACTTGTAGAAGGAAACTGCTTAGGGACAGTTTAGATATATGTCAGATCAGAACAGGTGCTTACTGTCAGGGGAAGACATGTAGGAATAAACGAGCAGGTGAGTACTGATTTTAGTAAGCTATCAGTTGAGGGCAGGTGCAAGCTAAAAGATTAGAACAGTTGTGAATAAATTGCTTTGTGAGCAGAGGTAGGAACAGAATTTCAGGCGAAAATAATCTGTTAAGATGAAGTTACTGGATCAGCTACAACACAAGACATATATCAAATTCTAATATCACAGCCGGTCTCCCTGGCCAATAGGTTAGCGCCATTTTTCATAATCCTGTATATCCACGTGGGGAAAACAGCAGCTGTGAGAATCTGCAGTGGTTCGCGCCACGCTGTTAACTTATGGGGGTATGTGAGCCAGTCGTTCAGAAAGCAACGGCAAACTACTGAACATAAAAATTGCCTAGTACATCAACAGCAGCTGAAAAATGCTGGTGTTGACTGCAACGCCGTGTAAGGGATATGCAACATTACAAAAAAACAAAAAAACACAGCCCTCGAGAGAAAATTCAAATTCTAATAACACCCCTAAAAAAATGAACTTTGAAAATAATACAAAACCACAAGCACCAACCTCCACATACATCTGCACCAACCTCCACATGCATCTGCACCAACCTCCACATGCATCTGCACCAACCTCCACACACACATATGCACCAACCTCCACACACACATCTGCACCAACCTCCACATACACCTGCACCAACCTCCACACACACATCTGCACCAACCTCCACACATACATCTGCACCAACCTCTACACACACATCTACACCAACCTCCACCACACACACATCTGCACCAACCTCCACATATAACTGCACCAACCCCCACACACATCTGCACCAACCCCCACACACAAACATCTGCACCAACCTCCATACACACATCTGCACGAACCTCCACACACATCCGCACCAACCTCCACACACAAACATCTGCAACAACCTTCACACACACATATCTGACCAACTATCCACACACACCTGCACCAACTATCCACACACATTTATCTGCACCAACCTCCACACACTTCATATAACACACACCCTCTCAGAAGACATATCCTAGACTTATACTCACAGTATGGGAAACCAGCTGTCTGTAATTGCGGATGTCCTCGCTGGTGGCCAGTCCTTCAGGCACAGTTTTACCTCTCTGAGGAAATGGAACAGAACACATCATTACATAAAACAACCACTGCTGGTATACACCATGAGAGTTGTGTGATGGTTGAGGTAAAATGGCTGCCTGCCAAAGTAGCTACGCAACATCAACATATGCCATGCTAAGCCGTAAGTGTGGGTGGTCATGTTTTGCCATCCCACATGATCACCAACCACGGATCAGCTGTGTTCTTGTCCCAACCATGTCATGTGGACAATCCATCCAAATATTTACTTCTCTGCCTTCCTCTTGTTCTTCTCCCCTCAATCTTGCCAGTGGTCACTAAGTTCTCTAGTTTAATTCTTCTCAAAACAAGCTAAAAACTTTTGACTGTCTGTATCTAATTTCTCTAATCAGTTTATGGTTTTCATGTGCTTCTTGTAGGACTTGGTCATTGGTTTTTCTGTCTGTCCATTTTTTGCATCTTCCTCATAAACCACATTTCCACCGCCATAAGATATTTTTCCGGTTTGTATGCTCATTGTCCACATTTCACATCCATACAAAAGTACAGGTTCTATGTAACACTTGAACATTCTTATTCTTTTTATTGGTCAGTATTCAACATTTTTATTTTGGATTCACTTTGAACTCAAATATAGTCCATACACACTACTTCTAGTAGCACCGGACTGAATTTTGCGTGTGGATTAGCTTCACCTATTACAGGTGTTCCTCGTCATCAAGCGAACCATTGGAATTATTGGATAGTGTGTGTTTTTTTTCCTCTGCAATAAGGTGAATCCACCTGAGGTGCTTGTAATTTAAGTCCCCTAGTTAACGATGAGAAGTCAACAACTGTCCAGTGTGGGGGATGAACTCCTGACCTCGGCATCAGCACACCTGTCATTTACTGCCAATATAGTACCTTGCGGTGTATGGCAGGGGGTATTTGAGCCCGAGGAATAAACGCCCGCCTGGCTAGTGCAGTCGCCGCAAACTGTGCATATTAGGATTTTCTTTTTGCCCCCGACAGAAAAAAATCCCACACTTTACCGAGTGGACGAACCCGGGTCTCCCGAATGGGAGTCCAGCGTTCTATCCACATCAGCATACCACATGTTTAAAAACGCGCGTTGTTATCCATTCGGCCATGCTGACCTCCAAGATGTTTTCTGCTACTGTACCTCTCATCATCATCACGCAGTAGGTTTTTGGCAGAGCAGTGTACACATGATGGTCTCCCGACAAGATTCTCAATGCTGTGTCAGTTCTCCTACCACATGCATGTCCATGCCCCAAGTGGGTGCAATGCCCAGTGTCCATCTTCATGCTGGCCAACCCATGCCTCTTATTTCAGGAGCCTTGCTTTCTGTCGCTGCTCTTTCTAAGCCACTGTGACGTTTAATATGGCCTTTAACCATTAAGCATTTCAATGTCTGAAACACTGTGCTGTTAGTTTTCTTCAACGTTCAGTTCTTGTAGTGTCAGCATTTTTCTTCTTCTTCTTGACCCACGCTATTCTAAAATTGTTTGTGTAACACTGAAGTTCCTTCACTGAAGCCCCCATTTGTGTTTCTGTAATGATTGTGAAATGGTTCATGATTACATGTGTATGTTGCCACAGAAAAGATGCTCTCTCAATAACTGTATTTAACTTGTATACTACAGTTGTCACAGGTTCTTAATGCTGTTTAACCTCTGCACTGCTATGACCAGTCTACATCTGAAATATTTCAGACAGTCCCCATTGATTATTATGGAGCTGAGATACTCAAAATCTGTGATATTTTCAATTTCTTCTTTGTTGATTATGATTTGGGGTCGGTATGTAACTATGCGCGTAGTCATTTTTTTTTAAATTTAAGAAAACAGACGCTTTTTTCTAATGGATTAAACCAACTACCCTGTAGCAAGAATTCTACCCCAGACCCATATACGACACAATCCAACAAAGAAGTGACAGGAATGGGACATGATCCTCTGACCGCTTCAATCCTGAGCTTAATTTAACTTAATAAAACAGATACCAGTGAAGGAAATTTTTAAAAAGCAGCAAGGAAGTGAACTGACCAACCCACCTCATTAATCTGAGGGATACATAGATAATAAAATAAAATGTCCATGTTACTATCATTTCGACTGCTCTTTAGTATAACTGTAGTGGTTACTTGTTTTGTAGATGTTCTATTTTATAGATATTAGTATACCTGCAGTGATTATTATGTTCCAAGTTGGTTTTTTATTTTTGTCTTTTCAAATTGAAACAAGCATTAACAACCTAGTCATTTTTTTTTCAATTCTCCTGTAATTTCCAAAGACAAGAACAAAGCACAAAAGATAAAGTGATCAATGAACAGCATACCTTCTTTCTCTCCGCAGTCAGCAAAGTGGCTTTATCTTGCAGCTGTTCAAAAATAAAATGACTACATATTAATTACATCATCCAACTCATGAAGTTCTTGACAATCTAATGATTAAGTAAGTAAGAAGGCAATAGGCCTTTTTTCAAGGCCTTAGGAGTACTGGTTTTGCATTCGCTTGCGTTGAACTCGTTTAATCCACACTAATGCTAACTGTTGCTACTAATGAGAGCATTGACTGGATTCTGCATGGGGGTTAGTTGTCCCTATTACTTGTATACTTCGCCATCAAACAAACACTCAGAAGTCAAGGAAGCCATCGTTTAAGTTTTTTCGACTTTTTTCCCCAAAAGTGTCATCTTCAGTGAGAATATTCTGCAAATCTCTCCCTTTATTATTCCAAGTTTAGATACCAGCTGGGTGTGCAAGCCTGGGAATGAAACTTCCTATTTGTGGAGAGGTGTACCAGATGTCATCAGAGAGGCATATCAGATGTAATCAGAGAGGAATATCCGATGTAATCACAGAGACATATCAGATGTAATCACAGAGAGGCATATCAGATGTAATCACACGGGACATATCAGATGTAATCACAGAGAGGCATATCAGATGTAATCATAGAGAGGCATATCATATGTAATCACATGGACATATCAGATGTAATCACAGAGGCATATCAGATGTAATCACATGGGACATATCAGATGTAATCACAGAGAGGCATATCAGATGTAATCATAGAGAGGCATATCATATGTAATCACAGAGGCATATCAGATGTAATCACAGAGAGGCATATCAGATGTAATCACACAGGGGCATATCAGATGTAAACACACAGGGACATAGATGTAATCACAGAGAGGCATATCAGATGTAATCACATAGGGACATATCAGATGTAATCACAGAGGCATATCAGATGTAATCACAGAGAGACATCAGATGTAGTCAAGGCGTATCAGATGTAATCACATAGGGACATATCAGATGTAATCACAGAGAGACATCAGATGTAGTCAAGGCGTATCAGATGTAATCACATAGGGACATATCAGATGTAATCACAGAGAGACATCAGATGTAGTCAAGGCGTATCAGATGTAATCACAGAGGCATATCAGATGTAATCACAGAGAGACATCAGATGTAGTCAAGGCATATCAGATGTAATCACAGAGAGGACATCAGATGTAGTCAAGGAGACATCAGATGAAAGTCAAGGAGACATCAGATGAAAGTCAAGGGCATATCAGATGTAATCACAGAGAGACATCAGATGTAGTCAAGGCATATCAGATGTAATCAAAACATAGGGAACTTTATCAGATGTAATCACAGAGAGACATCAGATGTAGTCAAGGCATTATCAGATGTAATCAGAGAGACATCAGATGTAGTCAAGGCGTTATCAGATGTAATCACAGAGGATCAGTATCAGGTGAATGTAATCACAGAGAGACATCAGATGTAGTCAAGGCGTATCAGATGTAATCACATAGGGACATATCAGATGTAATCACAGAGAGACATCAGATGTAGTCAAGGCGTATCAGATGTAATCACAGAGAGACATCAGATGTAGTCAAGGCGTATCAGATGTAATCAGAGAGACATCAGATGTAGTCAAGGCGTATCAGATGTAATCACAGAGAGACATCAGATGTAGTCAAGGCGTATCAGATGTAATCACAGAGAGACATCAGATGTAGTCAAGGCGTTATCATATGTAATCACAGAGAGACATCAGATGTAGTCAAGGCGTTATCAGATGTAATCACAGAGAGACATCAGATGTAGTCAAGGCGTTATCAGATGTAATCACAGAGAGACATCAGATGTAGTCAAGGCGTTATCAGATGTAATCAGAGAGACATCAGATGTAGTCAAGGCGTTATCAGATGTAATCACAGAGAGACATCAGATGTAGTCAAGGCATATCAGATGTAATCACAGAGAGACATCAGATGTAGTCAAGGCATATCAGATGTAATCACAGAGAGACATCAGATGTAGTCAAGGCGTTATCAGATGTAATCACACAGAGACATCAGATGTAGTCAAGGCGTTATCAGATGTAATCACAGAGAGACATCAGATGTAGTCAAGGCGTTATCATATGTAATCACAGAGAGACATCAGATGTAGTCAAGGCGTTATCAGATGTAATCACAGAGAGACATCAGATGTAGTCAAGGCGTTATCAGATGTAATCACAGAGAGACATCAGATGTAGTCAAGGCGTTATCATATGTAATCACAGAGAGACATCAGATGTAGTCAAGGCATATCAGATGTAATCACAGAGAGACATCAGATGTAGTCAAGGCGTATCAGATGTAATCACAGAGGCCAAGTGAGGAAAAGATTGGCCACCTCTTCCCCCCCCCCCCCCTAGAAAATGTGATGGTTCTATCACATCACACTTTGGGACAAGAGATATGGACAATATACGTGATACAAGATATGGACAATAAATATATGTGATAAAAAACATATTTCATTCAAGATGTGGTGTTATCAAAAGATAAGAAACAGCTGAACTGCTAAACCGACAAATTAACCAGATCTGGAAAAATTATTAGAGCAAAGACCACCTTAACATGAGAGACTCATAATCACGGCCTGGTCACACCTTAGGTACAAAGAAACAAAAAAAGATAATACTGGAGGGAATAATAATGGACAAAAGGGCAAACCAAAGAAAATATCTACACGAGAGGCATACAGTGATTTATCAATGCTGACATAAATGTCATAGAGAGAGTGGCAGAAGAGAGACAACTATGGGATGGAATGATCATGAGCTTCATGGTCAGCCTCTTGGGTTGAACTACTTGATAGTGATAATGATCATAGATAAACAGAATCTTGAGGTCGACTGGCAACAATACAGGCAGCACACCATCAACTTAACAGCATGTCAACAAAGCAGCCCGTTTCCATACATCTCACCTTCTTGATGACCTCCTCACTCATGGTGGCCTCCTCCACGGGTTGTGTGGCCGTCTCAGGACCAGCCTCTGCGGCAATTGCCTGAAACAGTTCAGTCAAGAACAACCAATTATAGCCTCAGCTAAAACAAAATGAAATTCCGTTAGATAAAAGACTGCGTTCACATGTTTGTTATATTTCACCATCTCCATAAAATGACCCATCATGGTGAAATTCACCTCCCATAAATACATCAAAACAAAAAACATAAAGCACATTAGTAATCCATATAGGGAACAAGCGACCACAATTAGATACGGAAATAAGTACTCATTGCCCATACGGATAAAGAGGAATAAATAATGGCCCCTACAGGTAAAGAGAGGAATAAATACTATCCCTCATAAGAGAAATATAAACCAAAGTTATAGCTCTAACTTATATATATATATTTTATCTTTCCTCTTCTACACTGTGATGTAGGCACATTTTGGCGTTGTCTGAACTTGTCTGCTGTAGAGCATATAGGCAGCTTATGATTTTGTTTAGTCTTACTTCCTGTATACTGAGGTATGGAGGCACATATAGTAATTATATTTGATTAACATCTCTGAAGATATTAGATAATACAATTACTCTTAAATGTTTGACTAAAATACTTAATGGTTGCTGGATGGTGTCATAAATCACTATTCAAACACCACAGAAATATTTGTTGAGTGTAAATCACTACACCTGGACACCAGGAGATGTGTGCAGGCACGCTAAACAGGCACTCCATCTTGCCCAAGGGTCTCCTGTAAGCTAGCAGAGGGAAGGAGGTGCAGTACTTATCCTTTGATCAAAAGCACATCACAAACCTTTACAGTGTTTATTCTATCCTATATGATGAACGTGTCTATCCCACCATAGTGGCTGTTGTAAACACAGGCCTACCGATACATCTAGCACACAAATCATCACCTAATGCTGACAGCTGAATATCAAAGCAAGTGACTCACAAACAGCACCATGTCTTGGAAACTGAAATATTGGCTTTACTATATGTCCACAGTGGATTAGAGAGAACAGTGATGGAAGGCCTGGTTCCCGGATGTAAGAGGCAGGAGGTTGACAATCATGAAGATGGACAATGGTCATTAATGACACCCTGGTCACGACAATGCTTGTGACAGGGAACTTCTCCTTCTGCATTCTTCTGCAATGTTTGTTTTGTGCGTAATTGTGTTGTGCCTGTTTACAGAATAACTGCGATATTTGCACCCTTCATCCAGCACATCCAACTTCTTGAGACATTTGTTGACCGGGTTAACCTTTCCGGTGACAGGGAACTGGTGACAGTTTTCCAATGGGCCACGATGCCATGGGGAATTGACAGAGGTCAATTTGCATAGTTATAATGAGATAGCAAGAACGTAGAAAGTAAGCAAACACATTAGAAGTGTCCACAGCTCAATTGAAGAACAGAACTACTAAATATAATGCATGGCCCCGCTAGATGATACTAAAGATGATATATCACATACCGGGTTCATGGCTGGGGCAGTGTATCCTGGGACAGGAGCCATCATACCAGCTTGAGGTTTCAGGGTGGCCAAAGCTGTGGAGAAATACACATGGTTATTATTTTGTCAGCCAAGCTTAAATCTGCCTCAATTCATTGGATATTGCTGCTAACTTGACTTAAGCCAGTCTTTCTTCCACAAGAACACCCAGCCCCTATTGTAGTTATTTATCTTTTGCTGAAGCACGAGCACATTGCTATAGTTAGTTCTCTAATCTGTGCAGGAGCACAAAGACCTTGCTATAGTTACTTATTTATCTTCTGCAGGAGAACTCAGCCCTTTACTGTAGTTAGTTCTCTAACTTCTGAAAAAGCATTAAATCATTACTGTAATTCTCTAACTTCTGTAGGACACTCAACACTTACTGTAGTTAGTTCTCTTTCTTCTATAAAAACTCTCAACCCTGATTGTAGTTCTCTATCTTCTACAGGAGCACCCAGCCCATACTGTAGTTCTCTATCTTCCGCAGGAACACACAGCCCATACTGTAGTTCTATTCTGCAGGAACACACAGCCCATACTATAGTGATGTATCTTCTGCAGGAGCACCCAGCCCATATTGTAGTTCTCGACCCTATGCAGGAGCACCCAGCTCATATTGTAGTTCTCTATCTTCTGCAGGAGCACCCAGCCCATTCTGTAGTTTTCTATCTTCTGTAGGAGCACCCAGCTCATACTGTAGTTCTATTCTGCAGGAGCACCCAGCCCATACTATAGTGATGTATCTTCTGCAGGAGCACCCAGCACATATTGTAGTTCTCGACCCTATGCAGGAGCACCCAGCCCATATTGTAGTTCTCTATCTTCTGCAGGAGCACCCAGCCCATACTGTAGTTCTATTCTGCAGGAGCACACAGCCCATACTATAGTGATCTATCTCCTGCAGGAGTACCCAGCCCATATTGTAGTTCTCTATCTTCTGCAGGAGCACCCAGCCCATACTGTAGTTCTCTACCCTCTATAGGAGCACCCAGCCCATCTCTATCTGTCCTAACTCACCTTCTCTGGCAGCTGTGACTTCCTTGATCAGTCGAGCAATAACACGGCAGGCAGCATCATGTTGATACAGTGCGTGAGATAATTCTGGAAAGAAACAGATTTGGCTGTTAGTATCATTTAAGTGCCAAAGTTAAAATTATATTCCTACATTCATACTTTCACTCTAAACTGTAACAGCAAAAGAAGACAGAGAGGACCGCAACAAAATCCCAAGTGCATTACATTTATCATCATGTGCCATGCCGACATGCATGGGCAGTCATATTTTGCCAGATCACACAATCACCAGTCACGAATCAGCTCTGTGTTTTTGTCCATATTATGCCATGTGGCCAGGCCATCCAGACATTTACTTCTCTGCATTTCCCTTTAATCTTGCCAGTTGTCAACAAGTTCTCAAGTTCATTTCTTTTCATAACGTGCCCAAAAAATCTTCATTGTCTACATCTAGTTTCTCTAATCAGTTTACAGTTTTCATTTGTTTCTTGTAGGACTTCGTCATTAGTTTTTCTGTCTCTCCATGGCATTCTTTGCATTTTCCCCAGAAACCACATTTCCACTGCCATTAGATGTTTTTCAGCTTGTCCAGGTTTCACATTCAGACATTCACAAGGATCAAATGTGTAAATCTTGTGGGGGGAAAAAAACACGTCAGATTTCTGACTCAACATAAAAAGCACCATTACACAAGACACATGGTTGGTACATACAAAGACAGGCTCACAAATATGAAATGGGTAATCAACATCTACACCCTTCAACTTCTGCTGTGGGTGACCAAGCATGTATGACCTTATCCTGAGTGCAGCAGTGTTGATTCTTTATGAACCAAAAACCTTTGAAAGATACCCAACCATCTTTTAGTTTCATTGATCCAACCTTCAGACCAATAATCAATCATCGTAGCAACTGTAGACACATGTTTGTGATTGTAACTGATTCACAAAGCATGCTGTCAAAGGTGGAGACTGGCATGCTTCGTGCTGAATGGCATGCATCGATTCAGAGGTCACACGTTGTGAGCATTCGCTGGATCTTTTTCCCAGGACATCCTGGTGTGGTTGGAAATGAACAGGCAGACAGATTGGCTGGTGCCTCATCATTAAGTGGTGATATGATGCATGATAAAGCAGATGGTGAACAATGGAGAAGAACAAATAGACTATCATGATCTGTAGAGAATGCAGGAGCAAGGGGTGGTCAGAGGATCTGGTCAACAGTTGTCACATTGAGGTAAAGCAGTATGAACATATGATATCAGATTGCAACGGGCACCATTAGTATTGAAACTCTTCACTGGCTGTTGAAGATGAGGACTGAACACTTATTGGAATGCCCCGAGTACAATGATGTTGGTTCTGGACTCAACTCAATGTGGGCGTGCACCGAGGTAAATAACTATGCTGATACAGAGATGTATTTGTGTGTCTAGCTTAAGCAGCTCACCTTGTCTTGCGGTCTGTAACTGTTGTCTCAAGGTGAAACTATGTAACATCACTGCATCCTGTAGAAGTAACACAATGGAAAGAAGTACAATTAAGTGTCTTCTTACAAGCTCTGGTCTGAATGAAAACAGTACTTCAAAACAATACATTCCCTTAGTGAATTTAAACACAAAAAACAAAACATTGCACGATTTCTTGCCTGGCATAGTTTGCTGCATCTTGTGAGGTGCATACTGCAGAGTTATATATCATATAAGTACAAAAATAAATGATACTATTTCCATGTTGCAGTTCTCTTTTCAAGGGTATTTACTTCTCCCAAGGTGCTTGTCATGGTAGTTTTAATGCTGTTGGTTTGACCCTGGTCCCATGAAAACATTCAGTTACAATATACCAAGATCATTGGTCACTAACTTATCTATCAGACATCAGGCCAGTTAAGCCAAATCAAATTCAAACAAATGAACATGTTTTAATGAATATTTATGTGTGTGAGCGTGAGAGCGTGACCATGTGTCCAATGAATATTTATATGTGTGAAAGCGAGAGCATGTGTCTAATGAATATTTATGTGTGTGTGAGCGAGAGCATGTGCCCAATAAATATTTATGTGTGAGAGCGAGAGCATGTGTCCAATGAATATTTATGTGTGTGAGAGCGAGAGCATGTGCCCAATAAATATTTATGTGTGTGAGCGAGAGCATGTGCCCAATAAATATTTATGTGTGAGAGCGAGAGCATGTGTCTTATAAATATTTATGTGTGAGAGCGAGAGCATGTGTCCAATGAACATTCATGTGTGTGAGCGTGAGAGCATGTGTCTAAGTATCAGGTGCTTTCCAGAACATCACTTTCATCATGGCCACCTGGAGGTCAGCGTGGCCGAATGGATAAGAGCTCTCATTATTAAATATCCAGTGTGCTGATGCTGAGGTAGCAGATTCAACCCCTACACCAGATAGTTGGACTAAACATGTTGACTTCTCTTCCTTGACTTGGGGACATAAATACCAGTACCATATGAAGTCGGAGGAGGATAAGCCTGATGGTGATAGGACACTGGTAATAGGAAAATTGCTAACTCCATAAGCAAAATCAGTCTAGTGCATTAGAAATAGTAGCACACGTATGGACAACGCTTGAGTTCAAAGTGAGCGAATCAACAACAACAAATGTTATAGTCTGTGGCAATGGAAGGACAGACTGACTCGCTTCAATCTTTGCAACAACAACAAACAAATAAAACCAAAGAAAAATTTAGAAAATATTACACATATGAATGAAACAGCCAAGCAATGTTTATAATAAAGTACTCACCCATTCATCCTGTAATGATTTCAGGATAGCAGGGATGCTTGTAGCTGACGGTGGCCTGGGTTTGACAACGGCTGAAGCTGAAAACAAGGATAGCAGTTGCATATTTTTCAAGACATCACATAAACATAATTTTACTGTACATCACTTTCTTCTCTTGTCCGTGACGGTCATGTTTAATTACAAGCAAGACCCTGTTCAATGTATGTGGGCCCGCAGTTGTAGTCTATCGGTAATGAGATAGCTAAAACATGTGGTGGGAACAGTGCCAACCTCGGACTAAACTCTGTATGTACTGCACTAAATCAGTACCTGACTTCATCCTTATATGCCTCTTCTCAGGTGTGAAATTCCAGCACCTGTCGTGCATACCCAGCGGGGAAAGAGAGCTCTGTAACATTTCACATGAAGATGATACTTTAGTACCAGGTCAAGAGTCCATACCGACTTTATTCCGTTAAATGCCAGCCCTTGTCAGGATCCAGTGATCTGATCTCCAAAGCACCAGAGTTAACTGTCTTCCGGGAAATTCACAAACATCATCATGCACCACCTCCTTACAAGGTCACTGCTCTGATCACAACCTGTTAGATAGACTCTCATTCCTTCACTAGTTCCCCGGCCTCATGTATTTTCATGACCAGGGTGTCTTATGTCTGGTATCCATCTTAGTGTCTGTCAACCCCTGCCTTTTCTCCCACAAGCCTTCCATTACTGTGCTTCTAAACCAGTGTATTGGGTATACAATACACTGGTTTAGAAGCACAGTAACTAAACATACTAAACAGTGGCATTCCGTTGGTTAGAGACCACTGCAACACACACTGTCTTCATCACGGACACAAGGAGTATGCTTAGTCAAGTGGAGAAAAGAATGTTTTGTGTGGAATGGCTCACCTCGCTTCAGAGGTCACAGATTGTGAGAATTGTATGGATTTTTTGCCCTGGCCATGCGGGAGTGCGGGTGAATGAACAGGCTGATAGGCTGGCAGAGAATGTGCCTCTTGGTGGTCGATTACCTATGGACAAGTGAGAGGTGGAGAAGGCAGGGGAACAGATTGAGAAATCATATGTGGAAAGGATGAGATTGTGGGGGCTTGCAGGGGCCCAGGAAGAATCTCAAAACTGAGAGGGAAGACCAGGAGAACTTTCAATCAGATAGTGGTGGGAATGATAAGTAGAGTCTCTTTGCTGGCTGTTGAATGAAGGGACGGAGCACATATGGGAATGTCCTGAGTGTAGTGTAGTGATGTCGATTCTTAGCTCAACTCAACCACAATGACATTTAATATGGAGAACGTATGTTACTTTCTGAGACATAATACTGTTGAGCAAGTTTTCTTTATGTTCAGTTCATTGCAAGATCAAAGAATTGGGCACTGTATGTAATATGTTTTGTTCACCTTGCCAGGTATATCCATGGTACCTCACCTCTTGTCTGTGAATGTTTGGGAGCAACTCTTGACTATGCACCTCTTGTGTAGACATGTCTGGAGGAACCTGCTGTATCTGCATGTTTGGGTGAAATACTGCACCAGGTCTCTACCCAATAAAAGATCTGATACAGCAATGGCAAATGCAGTGGTTGGGGCATGAAGAACTGCCACGTGTACTAGAAACTTCCACGCTGAACGTGCAGAGTTTTCTTCATCAAAGTGAGATAGCTTGAGCTCTGAGAAATACACGTGCAAAGCAATCATCATCATCATGTGCACGCTGATCAGCTTTGGTGGTCATGTTTGGCCATCTCAGACAATCATCAGTCGCGGATCAGCTCAGTGTTCTTGTCTCGACCATTCATGTGGCCAAGCCCTCCAAGTATTTACTTCTCTGCATTCCCCTTATTCTTTTCCTCTCAATCTTGTCAGTTGTCACCTAGTTCTCAAGTTTATTTCCATGCATAAATAACGTGCTCAAAAAATCTTGACTGTCTGCGTTTAATTTCTTTATTCAGTTTACGGTTTTCATTTGCTTCTTGTAGTACTTGCTCATTGGTTGTTCTGTCTGTTCATGGTATTCTTTGCATTTTCCTCAGAAGCCACATTCCCGCTGCCATTAAATGTTTTTCAGCTTGTCTGCTCATTGTCCACGTTGAACGTTATATAGTAGTAAACAAAGATCTACACCTTTGCTTTATTGACTACACAAAGGCTTTCGATAAAGTGAGACATGTCAACATGATAAGGATGCTTGAAGATCTACAAATTGATGGAAAAGACCTTAGACTTGTAAAAAAAACATATATTGGTGTGAGACAGGGATGTGTAATGTCTCCAGATCTGTTTTCCCTGTACAGTGAAAGTATTTTCAGAAATATTGAAGATATGGAAGCAATCAACATTGGGGCACAATGCATCAATAATATTAGATATGCAGATGATACAGTCTTGATTGCAGACAATGAACAGGACCTGCAAAATTTAGTAGATGCGGTTGTTACACACAGTAAACAACTAGGGTTTGAATTAAATTGTAAAAAGACAGAGATTATGGTTGTCACTAGGAAGAATGAAATATCACAATGTAATATACAAGTAAATGGGAATATTCTTCAACAAGTGAATAGGTACAATTATCTCGGAAGAGTAATAACATCTGATGGGAGATGCCTTGAAGAGATTAGAACAAGAATCGCCATGGCAAAAGTAGCCTTTAGCAAGATGAAAAACATACTGACCAATAAAAAGATGTCAATTGAAACGAAAAAAAGAGTGTTGAGATGCTACATAGAACCTGTACTTTTATATGGATGTGAAGCGTGGACAATGAGCAGTCAGGATGAAAAACATCTGATGGCTGTAGAAATGTGGTTTCTGAAGAAAATGCAAAGAATACCATGGACAGCCAGAAAGACCAATGAACAAGTCCTTCAAGAAACAAATGAAGATCATAAACTGATTAGAGACATCAGACGTAGACAGCCACAATTTTTTGGGCATGTTATGAGAAGAAATAATTTGGAGAACTTGGTGACAACTGGTAAGATTGAGGGGAATAGACCAAGGGGAAGACCTAGAAGCAAGTACCTGGATAGCTTGGCCTTGTGGCACGGTCGAGACAGAAACATGGAGCTGATCCACGACTCTGGTGATCGAGTGAGATGGCAGAACATGACCGCCCACACTTACCGGCAGGATGTTGCAGTGAAGTCCAGCAATTTTTGGCTGTTTGTGAATTCTTGGCAAGTTTACATTCTGTAGATTGGCATAGCTTTCTGAATGACCGGCACTCATACCATTTAATAAAAACCAATGCCAGGTTGTCTGCTGCCAAATCGCCCACAGCTGTGTTTCGAACATGGTATACAGGTTTATGAACTGCATCCGTAACCCCTTCACCACAAGGTGCCCACTTAAAAACCCCTACAGACAATACAGACCACAAAGACAGTGCTTTGACAAAACTGATGTAGTGAAGAACCTACCCATGCTATCGGTAAGTTTAGACCAGGGATGGAATCTGTTTACAGGAAGTAAGCATGTTAAAAATGCATGCAAAAGTAGGCACATTGACAATGTGATGCACTCTGAGTTTGAGAGATGCGTTACTAGTTATGACACCTCTTGAAAGAGGTGCAAAGAAAGAGATAGTGTAAGAGAGAACACTTACATTTAACTGGAATGAGCTGGTCCACAGCGAGCTTCTCGTTGGAGATGGGATCTGTGCCATTTTCTTGTATGTACTTCTCAATCAGGCGTCGCTCAAAGATGTGGCCAGAGACTGGAGAAATCACTGGCTGTTCTGGGACTTCATTACTAACTGGAACAAATATCATGTCATAATAAGGTACAACAGACTGACTCACTGCAGGACAGACTGACTCACTGCAGGACAGACTGACTCACTGCAGGACAGACTGACTCACTGCAGGACAGACTGACTCACTGCAGGACAGACTGACTCACTGCAGGACAGACTGACTTGCTCGAGGACAGACAGACTCATACAGGACAGAGACAGACATCACCCTAAGGGAGGGTTAGAAAGATGCACCGAAGGATAAACTGACACAGACAGACACACATCATAACTGAATTTATAAGACAGAGAAGGACTATTAAACAGAGACAAGCAGAAATCATCACAAAACACATGACAAAAGATGCACTAATTGACAGAGATGGACAGACATTATAAAGTTACACTCACGTCACCAGACCTGTGACCCAGAGCACCTGGCTCAGAATGTGTGCCGTAAATTTCTGTGATTTGCCAGAAATTGTACCACTGACTGACATCATAAATAAAGCATTCGCATTTTTTTAAAGTCCCTATCACAGACACATTGGAGATGGACAGGTGGCATTACGTACCCACACTTGCGAATTCAAAAACACGTCACAGATCGGGGAAACCACTCTAATAAATGCTACTGTGGGCTGTCTGTTAGGCTGCAAGCGACTGTCGCTTAGAACTTTCTTCTCTTGAATTTATGTTTATTCACGAACGGTAAGCTAATTTTTCTTATAACTCCTGCATGTTAAACCAACCTTGACTTCTTGTTGCATTTTTTAAATTCTGCTTTCGTTTTTACATATATTTGAAGAGTTTCAACAATGCCCGCTTTCGACCACGTTCAGAAAAATATGTTTAGCACAACCATGAACATGAGATATCACAATCATAACAAAAAATTCAAAATGGCAGCGTCCATACAATAGTCCTATACTATAGCAGACCTGTACTTATTTATAATCAGAACCAGAACTGGCAATTTAACTAATAAAATTAAATAGAATGCAAGTTTTATTTGTAACAGTAATTTATATGTGTAATTGTATAATTTTTCACCATTTGACATGACTGAAAATAATTGTGAAAGCCAGTTTTTTAAATAAATTTAAATAAAATACTGTGGAACAAGTTATGGTTTTATAAGCAGTTAGTATGTAATTATTATATATTTCCCTGGCTGCTTTTTCTTCTATTCCATATCATGTAATTATTAATTGCTCACTTTTAGATACAGAATAGTGTAATTATAGCGCAGAAGTAGAAATCAATTATTAGCGAAAGTGACTGCTTAATTTATGCAGCAGTTACAAACTTATTTACTTACATTATTGCATGATATTTAATCAACAAAAGAAGGCTGTAGCAATGCAGTCAGTAATCAAGACAATGAATATATTTTCATGAACTGTTCTTGGACTTACGACAAATATTTCACATACCATTTAATTAATATAAATGGACAGCTATTGTTAATCATTAATTAGGTCACAGCACATCCTATCGAAACAGGAAAGTGGCTGTAACTTTCCTTTTACCAGTCCACATACTAAAATATACATCTTGCCAGGTTTGTTTGCCAACAATTAGCAATGCATATGATATTTAATGAATATCAATTTGCGGCTATTTTTAATTATTAATTAGGTCACGACACATCCTATCAAAAAATAGATAACATGTCAAGTTAGGCCTCTCCACCCCGGACACAATGATATATGGTACTATGTTGTCCGTTTAAAATTAACAAGCTGCAGTAATAGAAGGCAGAATTTATCAGCTTCCAATGTATTGGGCCGTGATCAGCTGTGTTCAATTTACTAAGATGTCATTACACTTCCTGGTTGTAGATCACGACACAAAAAAATTAATAACTCCGCTTAGAATTAACATAGTCTAGTTAGTTAGTTAATCGACAGATCATCCTCAACCAATCGCTGTGCATAGAATATTAGGCAAACCATTCCTGGAAAATCCTAGATGACGTGTGTTGTCATGTGAGATTTGAATGAATGAATGACGTTGAAAGAATGCATGGTCGTAACTAGCGAACTGGGCGACACGGTGAATCATGCCAGAATGACTCCGTATATCACTTCCGTTTTAATTTCGGGTAATAGCACACGCTAACTTGAGTCTAAAACGTCTTGCCCCACCCTCGTATTCCTTGCCGTTTGCGGCCACCCCGCCTTCCACGTCACCTTGTTAAACACACGGAGCAGAAGCGTTCCGCCATTTTGACAAACCGAACACCACAGAAACACACTGCGAAAATTCATTCAAGTCTTCATTGAGATACCGTTGGATTCGTCTTGTCAAACTCATCAAACTGTATCCAACTGTCATTGTTTCATAAGTAAAAACAACTTGTAAATATTGTCTATATATGCTATATAACGTTGAACATAATCATAATAAAGAAAATTCGTAAACAAGTTCTAGTTATTAATGGACCACTATACATAATCAAAAGAATATTACTTTAGTGATTACCAAAATCAAGACGTACGTAAGGGAAAATATTATTTATTATTATTGCTGGAGCTACTAGTGCAGTACGAATCGTGGTTTATGGTGAATTGTCTTGTGTCTTTTGGTTTGAATAATTTCCGTTTGCGTGAAGAGATGTGTTCTGAATCGTCGCTATCTGTAAACACGACTTTTAGTGAACACAATCCACGACACAATCAATTTAACGTGCTCTTGCATTGTTTTACGCATATATGACAAATCGTCTCTCTAAAGATGACCATTCAACTGAGAAACCTGGGGAAACAACAGAAATATTAAAAGAGACTTACTTGCACAGCAAAGCGCCATTTTGACAATGTGTTCCAGAAGCCAGCAACGTTAAAACATCAACGGCGGCGTCGTCTCCGTGCCACGAAACAATCCCGTACAGACGTCTCGGGGTGCTCCAAACTCGAGCCTGACCAAATAATTCCAGTTACTAACTACAGACTAGTGAGCCCACTAAAGGCATCCATAGGTGCTCACTATTCTTTAGGAGTTGGCTGAGTTAGTGAAGAGTGCTTCATTAGTACACTGTCACTATATGATAAGTAATCAGTATAAAATTGTCCGGTGTGTTTGTTATTGTTTTGTTTTCTGAGCTTAGGTAAGCCAAGGCGTCAGCTGTTGTTACGTGTTTTAATAAGTTGGCACAAATTTCAGCTGCGAAATACAGGTTACCGTTGGAAGAACGGCTACGTTTGAGTTAGACTTAATTAACTATAGATCACAAGAGCAAGATATGCGTCAGTCGGTTAAACTTCTTCTTTCTTCCTCCATTTACCAGTGAAGTGTTGAGGGAGATGTATTTGTAAAGATCTTTTATGCGCTCTTTCTAATGTTTGTAAGTTCGTGGTTTTCTATTAATTTCTCTAATGTTGCTTTTGATGCTATTCCATCCATCTTTTATGTGGTCTTTCCCTTACTCTGTATCCATCATTTCTTCAGTGTGGCTCCTTGTGGCAGATGGTACCAGGGCATTCTTGTGAGAAGGCCAAACCATGTAAATTGTAATCTATTGTTCTTTAATGAAGTACATTCAAATACTGTAATACATGACTGGTTTCAGACCTAGTCATCTTCTAATTTTTTCTTTCTTAATTCTGTCTCTTGCGGTTACTCTCGCGGCTCTTCTAATCTAAGGCAGCTCACCTCTGTTGTTATGATCTTACACGCATTAAACATAATCATTAAGCAGTTGAATGTAAAACACATAAATTTCTTTCTGGAGACTAACCAGAGTAAAGTATTTCATATAATTTAATGTTCTTTCAGAGTTATTATACGAAATACTTTAAGTTAAATTGGCTCCAAAATAAATGTTACCAAGTTTTCTACCGTTACTTGTGTCTAATTTAGGTACTTCAATTTTAATTCACCGCAACAAATCAAATCAAATCAAACAGATGTCATGAGGCTATATTTAGCTTTAACAGCTATATATAGCGTAGTTAGCAGCTATATATGGCACTGGCGGGGGATCTCCGTTCAATTAAAGTTTTTTTCAGTGCGTGTCATGGCGCGAAAAAGGAGCGACGAACAGTAACACAGTGTGTGTAGTACATTTTTACGTTGGCTTTCTGCAGTCATGAATTTTATTGACCTGACAGCAGCTGTCCACGACAAGCAGAGTAATGTTGCCTTTCTGCAGCAACATGGCATATTACATTCTGAAAGACGTTCTAACCCTAACCCTAACCGACAACGTTATTCCGGTCAAGGTCATGCACACCGAGATACAGCGCGAATAGGGGGACTCCAGGATATGACGTCTGCCCTGGAATTCCCTTTGTTTTCGGTGAATTAAAATTGAAGTACCCTAATTTATGCTATGTCATATTGTGTTTTTTTAAAAGTTAGTTGCATATCCTTTACAGGACGTTGCAATCAACCCTAGCATTTTTTTACTTTCTGAATGACTGACTCCTTGCATCATCAGAATAAACACAAAACACTCTGCTTCTAAATCACCCACAGCTGATTTTGATCCACCTAGTCATTCAGATGAGGAATTATGAAATGTGTTCACGGCCCCTAAGCTACAACATTGGCTCATTTTGTGTAGATTATATAATCATGGTTGTCAGACAATTGTGATAATCATTGTGCACTATCCGTCTTCAGTTCTGTTAGTATATTTACAGCTTTCAATAAGTAACTTAAATTATTAGTATGTCTTTCACTTGGGGAAACTTCACTCAGAAGTCGGAGTGGGTTCGCCTAATGGTAGGGACACTAGTAATAGGGAAAGCAAATCCAAATGCAAAAATCAGTCCTGTGGACTAGAAGTAGTATCAAGTGTATGGACCATGCTTGAGTTCAAAGCAAGTGCACAGCAAAATAGAATCATAGTATTTGACTTTGCAATGTTGATCTCCTATATAGGATTATCTGTTTTTGTGACATCTTTCCTTGCAGTACTCTAGGGATATGTATACAAATTAAGGACTTTTATAGGTCAGGTCTTAGTCAGATATGACTTCTTCTTCTTCTTCTTTCGTTCGCTTGAAATATGTCTATATCTGCAATGTCGTCTCTTGCATGAATTGAACTGTTTTTTTCAGTTCACACAGTGGTCCATAGAGTTTATCTTCCACTGTCGTCTCTCTAGGCCAGAAGGTTTGCCTAGATATGTTATATTTTGGGCAGTCTTGGAGTATGTGCTCTGCTGTCTGCGACGCCAATCCACATGTGCACATGGCTGTTTCACCAATCTTGAATTTTGTATACATGTGGTTGCGTAATCTATTGTGTCCTGTTCTGAGGCGCAGAATAATGACTTGTTCTGGTCTGTCCATAAAGTGGTAGTCATCTTGAGCAGTCAGATATGACTGAGCTACCGTATGAAAGTAGACAGTACTACCTGGTTTCTGTTAGCGCTGAATGTTGGGCGGAGCGCACTAAACCCGACACCCCACATTGTGCTAATGGCTGTGGGGCGCAATTGGGAGGGTACAAGCCTTTTTTTCTTTTCTTTTTTTTTGCGCTCGCTCGCTTTGAACTCAAGCGTAGTCCATACACACTACTTATAGTTGTAATGGACTGAATTTTGCGTGTGGATTAGCTTTCCCTATTAACAGTGTCCCTTGCCAACAGGTGAACCCACTCCGACTTCAGAGGTACTTGTAATTTACGCCCCCAAGTCAAGGACGGCAGGTCAACATTTTAGTCCAATTGTCTGGTGTAGAGGTTGAACCCCTAACCTCGGCATCAGCGCACTGGATGTTTAAGAACAAGCATTCTTACCCATTCGACCATGCTGACTGCAGTACAAGCCTTACACTAGGGGAAGAAATGCAACCTAAAGACTAAATGTCATGGCAGGGCAGACCAGGCCCTAAGCCTTGGTTGGCAACTGGTCTAGAATTGAAGCTCCGACAGGCAGACAAGTAGAGCATTGCTTTGCTGATCTAGCAGCTTCTGGAGCTTTTCTTGTTCCAGACGTATTGCTGTTACCATTCCACTAGAGTAAACTAGGCAGGCAGAAAATTGAATTGATCTTTATTTTTAAAGGGTAATAAATTGGGCACATAGGCCCGTCTTACATTCGGCCCTTCCAATCACTCACCTTTCGTTCAGCAACAGTGCATGATGCATTCACATAGGAAAAAAAACATTGTCAAATGAATGTTGTAAGCATAAACAATGCATATTCTCATGTTATGTGATACACCCCCCTCCCACACACACATCCCGCACCAACCCACACACACATCCCTTACCTACTCACGCATCACCCACCCATACCCACACATCCCCCACCAACCACACATCCCCCACTCACCACACATCCCCCACTCATCCCTCCACCCACTCACAGATTCTGCCACCAACCCAAACATCTCGCACCCACCCAAAGACACATCCCTCATCCACCCACACACATCTTTCCACCCAATCACACATACCCCAATCCACTCAAGCACACCCACACACACATGCTCCACCCTCCCACACACCCTCCAACCACATACACATACCCCTCACACACGCACATCCCTCACTAGAGAGAGGGATAATGCTGCATGGGCAACACATGGTCTCCATATTTCAGCCAAGCTTTGTGCTATGGAGAGGTATAACTCCAATTGTTCACATGCATCCATTGTGGACGAATATTTACAGCGTGAATTGGTCTGATCAGTCACATTCGCTACCGCCATGGATTGTAGTTATTATGCCTTTTTGAAGCGGAATGTAACAAACTATCGTCTGTCAAGATTGCAAGGTGCCAATGAATGAGACTTAATTAGTGGGTCAAATATTCAATTAAATATAGTCTTTTGAATTCATATTTCTTACACTCCATTAAATAATGTTCAGCCATTGCGGCCATTGAATTGATGGTTCCTCTTTAAAAATTCACCCTGTTAATTTGATGTTTCTTACGCACTTTATTGATAGTTTCCACATCTCACTGATGTTTTTTTCTTTTCTTTCAAGATTTGTCCGCAAATCTGTCTAGTTTTCACATGTTTCAGTTTTTCTCATCTCAGGTGACCAAAGAACTACGACTGTCTCTTTCTGATGTTTGTGATAAGCAACCAGGGTCAACCTGGTTGTTTTTAAAATATCTGTGTCAGTGGTGATTTGAACACACGTCCACTGTGTCACCATCAAGTGTGCTAGACACTGTGCTACTTTGGCTCCATGTCTAGAGTGCAATGATGATAGTTCACACTGAATTTAACTTATTCGAGGGGGCTTCAAGTGAAAACCTGAAATGTTTTTGTTTTTTTTTGTTGAATATATTCTGAAAAAGTACAGAACAAACGTATCATTTTTTATGTAGTCACCACAGCGTTCAATGCAAGTTCTCCAGCACTGATAAACTGCTTGGATTCCTGTAGAAAAAGATTCTCTTGGTTGCATGTACTCATGCACCACCTGCTGTAACTCTTCATAGAAGTCACGCCATATTGAAACTTCCTACTCCACTCATACACTTGCTGGACTGACAGGCATGCATCACCTTACTGGATCTTCATTCAATAATGAATGTCTGTAGGTATCACCCTTCACTGAAATAAAAATGGATAACAGAACGCTGCTTCTCTTTGGTGCATGTCAAAAGTTGGGCGGCCATCATTATACTGTCCTTATGATGTCACAGTGTTCGTCTGCATTGTGATTTCAAATGCTTAACACTCTCGACATCCTTAACAACAATATTGACAGGTTACAAGACAATGACATGGTTATTGTAATTTCTATCACACTTTAAGGTTTTAATTTGAAGCCCCCTCATATGTCATTTACTTGATTTCTTTACCATTGAGTGTATGTTATTCCCCATTGAAATGTGATGTTTCTTCCCTGTTTAGTTTATTTTTCTGGCCCCCTAGGTTGCTCTTTCTTCCCCAATAAGTTGATGTTATTCCTGAACTGATTTATGATTCTTCCTGATTGTTGTCATGTTTGTCCTCAGATGTATACACAGGTGATATGCAGAAGAAGTCCTAGAAGTGGCCGCAGCAGATTTTCTCCACAAGAATAGTTTAAACAATTAGCGACAACACAAGAACAAACACAAAACTAGCAACATAGCTGAAGGCGCTAACCTCTCACATGGAACATGTGGCCATCATCAACATTGGAGGTATAAACTCATTAACTATATATTTGATTATAAGTATTGGCACAATTATTCCAGAAGCCATTATGCTTTCTTGAGGTTGCCAATTTTGCACTGTTTGGTTAAGTTTTGTTTGGCTGCTTTGATTGATTCATACCTGGCATTACCTACTGCTTTTATTAGAGTATGAACTGATTAAGTGCCATGGATGATTAATCATTTTAAGTGACTTTCTATCGGCTATAATTTTATATATTGCTAAAATGTTGTCAATTGCATTATAGTACAACATGTCTGCTACCATCTGAACAACTTTTAAGCCATAACTGTGACACACCCATACTTCCCATTTTCTGTCTTTTATTTTTGTTTGGTCCAAACCTACTTGTTGTTTGGCACAGAGTCTGTTAATGTGAAGGTCGTGAGTGCCAGCGAGGAAACAGAAGAAAAGTGATTCATGGGTAATTGAAGTCTAAGTAGAACGTATAGCTTGGTTGGAGTTGGTTGAGGGAACATTGTCCAATGGGGAATGATTGGCAAGAGAAGTAGTAGTATATCACATGATGCTGCTGTTGCTGCCTTGCATGTCAGATAATGATAGATTGTTCGTAAAGTTCATCTTTGAGTTTATATTATATAGAATATAGAGTATTATGCAATAAGTCTTGTCTAAGATGTTGTGCTAGTTGAGGACAAACCAACGAAATAAAACAATGTGCTTGGAATAATTTCTGGGAAATACAACAGATAAGACAGACAAGGCATGTGATACAAGATAAGATGGAATAATCATCTGTACAAGGTAAGGTAAGTTAAATTTCTGATACAAGGAAGGCCAGATTTCTTATATAAGATCATCAGCATCATCATTATCATTCATGTTGTTGTTTGTCCATCAAGAATGATGATGACCATTCATTTCATCCAGTGGGGTTGAAAGTATGGAGCCGTGGGTTTTAAGATGGCAGACAAGGCCTATTTTGGCTCGAAATCTTCTTTGAAAATGTGGACAAAGAATGCTTGACGTTTCTGGAGGAAGATTTCCTGCAGTGGTTTTTCTGTCCTGCCTTTTCTTTACAGCTCTTGCAGTCCTGGTTGCCTCACACATGACTGCACCCTTGTGTAATGATGCACGCCACAAATTTCGGTCCCAGGTGTCATGATGAATTCCAAAAGCATTCGATGAAGAATGTTAGTTAGTTAGTCGACAGATCATCCTCGTTGCACATCGAACCATTCAGTCCATAAGTGCTCGGATCCCCTCCTCAGCAAATCCCGCAGCGTGTAGCGGCTAACGACGCCAGTTCTGTGTTGGTTTATCAATCTTCTTTGGCTTCCTGCGTAGTGTTCTTGTTTGGCCACTCCTCTTTTAATTTGCTGCTCCCGCAGTCTGGCCATTGTTGTAGATTCACAGTCATCACTTGGTTCTCGCAAAAGTCTCACTTCTCGTAGAGCATTCAGAATGTCAGCCTGGTCCATGGCGCGTCCGCCCTCCACAGTAGCCTCACCTACGAGCTTGTCAGCCCGCTCATTTCCTTGTACTCCCGCATGACCTGGCACGAAGATGAAACTAATCTTTGCCAGCCGAGACCGCTTCAGAGGCAGCAACCATTCTCTTCGGATCGACCCCTCCTCTATCCTCTTGATCATGTTCATTGAGTCGCTAAGGAAACAAGCCCTAGTGAATGTCTGTGTCTCGAGCCATGTTATTGCTTTACTTACTGCCATGACTTCCATGGTCAGGCTACTTGTGGTTTCAGTGAAAGCACCAGAGTCCTCCTTCACAATTCTCCCTCCGGCCCGAGCTGTAAAGGCCCATGATCTGTGTAGATGACCGCGTCACCGTCTAGCGAATTCTCGAAAATCAACGCTTGTACTTCAGCCTCAACAGCAGCCGGATTTTCTTGTCTGCATTTTCTATCTAGTTGGATGCAAACTGAAAAGGATGTGCAGAAGTCTGTTGGCACTTGCACCCACTCCTCGCCAGGTTCTAAGTCCTCAAGTGAACACACTTGTTGAAGAATATCTTCGGCTTGACCCATCCACGACCGTCCTCTTTTTAACCTGCTGCCCTTCACCTTCCTAATTTCAATATGCAGTGGATGTTGTGTGTTTGCGTTAATTCTGAGGTAGGCGCGTGCCCTGCAAGCTTGTATTCTTTCTTCAATGGTTGGAAAATCAAGAAGGTAGCGCATCGCCCTGCATGCTGTATCTCTTGTACATCCAAGAATAATGCGCATAGCTTCATTCTGTATCCTTTCCATCCTTTCTATCTGCTTATGGCTGAGAGTCAGGATTGCCATTGCATACTCCAAAACAGACATGACCAGCCCCTCGTACAGAAGACATAGATGGCGCTGCTCACAGTTTGCTGCCGCCATCACCCGCATCGCTGCCAAACCCCGCTTGGCCTTTGTTATCACCTGGTCTATGTGCACATTATAAGCAAGGCTTCGATCAAACCGTATCCCCAGGTAATTCATTGCCTGCGTTCTTTCCACCATCTCTGAACACAGCATTACAGTTGGTGTTGGATTGTTGACAATATGATTATTCAACGAGAACCAAGTCACTGTTGCCTTTGTTGGGTTGACCATTGCCCCAGCTTCATCACACCAAGTACTTATGCAATTGAGTTCGGTTTGTAGTTCCACAGCAACCTCCTCTCTATCCTTACACTGACGATACACTAAAACATCATCGGCATACAACAATGTCCTGCCAGGTTCAGTGATCTGCTCACTGGTGATTCTCACTGTGTAGGCGTTGAACAGTACCGGAGATAATGGTGATCCCTGTGGTAGGCCAGGATATATTGTTGTTGGTTCCGAAGTCCAACTGCCACATCTTAAAACTACTTTCCGTTGGTAGAGGGCTGCAGCGATCCAACTAAGGAGGAATGGACTTACGTTTAGTTCAAGAAGCTGAAACATTAAAAAATCCAGTGGTACTCTGTTGTATGCGTCCTCAAGATCAATCGCTGCAGCAACGGTTTCAGTGCCTGAGTGGAAACCTTCATAGACATCATGGGCAAAGACTGCTGCATTGGTCCAGGTTTCTCTTTTTGGACGGTACCCACCCAGGGTAGGTGGGAAAACACCTTGCCTCTCTAGTTGGCTTGATATTTTCCTGGCAATTACCTTCTTCAGCAGCTTGCCTATTGTATTCTGCATGGTTATAATTCGATATCCCTGAATTTTTTTGTGGTCTTTGTCAGGCTTCGGCAAGGGAATCAGATAGCTGTGTAACCATTCCTCCTTGATGCTAGCACTCCCTATACTGTTGTTGTACATGTCTGCTAGTTTCTCTAGCTCATTGTCGGTACACCTATTTATGTCGTCGTATCTTATGCCATCAGGACCTGGAGCACTGTTTTTTGATCGTCAAAGCACAGCCTTGATTTCTTTCACTGTCACTGTGTCTTCCTCCGAAGTGTTCTGGGCCTTGCATCTGTCTGAGGTGACCTCCTTGGCCAGATTTCGGCCTCCCATGTCTGTCTGGTTGCCCTGCTCAAGGTAGCGTTCAAAGAGGGCTTTGCCCTTGTCCTCGTCAGTCCTCTGCCAGGTGAGGTCAGCACCTTGGAAGTCTGAAATGCTCTTATTCTTGACTACACCACTCATGCTTTTATGCAGTCGCCAGAACAATTTCAGTGACTTGTCTGTGCTTACTCTTTGACACACCTCTGCCCATTTTTCGCTTTTAACCACCTTGACCAGTTTTTTGAAATAGCTTACTTTTGTGTGCATCTCTCTTTCTAAGTGCAAGCAGGGACTAGGATGACCAGCTCTGTTCTTCTTGGCATTTTGCCATCTCCTTACAGCACTACGCTTATCCACCCAAGCCTTCTCCACCTCGAGACTCCACCACGGTGGCTGCTCCCAGCTTTTTTTCTTGCCCTGAAACGTTCTGCGCTTGTCACGTCTTATTTTACTCATTCGATGAAGAATGACTTGCGCGATGACTTGGATTAAAGTGAGGAAGAGTTGCGCAATTCGTCGACCTCACTCTCTCGCCTGAGTCCATCTGAGTCCAGTGCAAGACAAATTGAGATGACTGGAGACGAATACAGGTGCAGCGGATGACCAGGGCGCTCTACGTGCCTTGCCGTGCTCATTACGTTCCACAACGCTTTGCAGGTAAACGCCGTCTTGCCCATTGAATCAGGAATGATTTCTTCCGCGCAGTCTGCCGAATCCTGTCTTCACATGCTGGGTAGGCATACCCTTGTTTACCGCTTGGTTTGACACCAAATCGGATACCCATGCCTGGTTTAGCCAGCATCTCACAGCTGTTGCCAGGGGGGTGGCTGCTGTTGCATGCTGACAGCTACTAGGAGCCACAGGCGCAAGCTGGGTGTCAGGCTTGGACCAGTGGGGGATGGGTCCTGAAAAGGACATGAGAGTCATCCTTACCAAAGGTGCTACCAATGCCTGACACCCAGTACCCCCCATCATCATCCAGTGTCTTGCTCCAGTGTCTTGCTGGCTGGTGTGGACGATCATGCTTCTCCACAAATTGTGATCTCTGACATCATGGATCAATTCAAGTGTTGACTCCCTTCCGTGCCATGAGACAAGACTGTCAAGAATTTTCTTACACTGTCTTCCTATATCTCTCTTTCCACAAACCTTTCCAGTTGTCAGAAATATAGTGTCTGCTAATAGTTGATGTTGTTTTTTTTTCATCGTAATGTTCATCTTTCAATTTATGTTCTTTAGAACACAGAGTATTATCCTATAAAATAAGTATTTTCTAAGATGTGTTGCTAGTTGAGGACAAACAAACCATATCTACAACACTTTGCTTGAAATAATTTCTGGGAAATATAACAAATAAGACAAATGAGACATGTGATACAAGGTAAGATGGATTAATCATCTATACAATGTAAGTTAAAAGTTAGTTGCATATCCTTTTCAGGACATAGCAGTCTACTCCAGTATTTTTTGGCTGTTTGTGATTCCTGGACAAGTTCACGTTCAGTAGCTTGCCATTGCTTTCTGAATGACCGGCACTCATACCATTGTATGGAAACCAACACAAGGCAATCTGCTTCCAAATCACCCGCATTTGTAACACCCTTGCCACAGAGCCGATGTACAAGGTAAGATAGGTTACATCTCTGATACAAGGAAGAGCAGATTTCTTACGTAAGATAGGACAGATTAAACATGTGATACAAGGAAGAGCAGATTTCTTATGTAAGATAGGACAGATGAAACATCTGGTACAAGATAGATCAGATTATTTGTATTATACAAGATAGGACATATTAAATATCTGTTAAATACACATCAGATATTTTAATACAAGATAAGACATATTACAGTCTGATACAAGTTAGATATGATGATGTGTCTTATACAAGTTAAACATCTGGTACAAGATAGATATGATTATTTGCCTTCTTCAAGAAAAGATAGATTAAACATCTGATACAGGTTCTGACTGATTGTGTATAATGTGTACAATAGAACATATTACATATCTGATACAAGATAGGATTTGATTGATTGATTGATTGATTTAGGAACCGACATCACAGCATTCGGGGCATTCCCATAAGCACTCCGTCCCCATCCTCAGCAGCCAGCGAAGAGTTCCAATACTAATAGTACCAGTAGCAATCTGATATACAAGATAGGAAAGATTTTGTATCCTGTATTCCAGTGGTTCTCATCCAGTGGGGAATTCCCCTCCCCCCAGCGGGGAATTTTAGGGTTTCCAGGGGGGGGGGGGGGGGGGGGGGGGGGATGAAGACTATTTCAAGATCGCGTTAATACAAGAACCGATTACTTGATATTGTAAATCCCTTCATACTTTACTTCTAAAATTCATTTTATAAAGTCAGTAGACCCACAAATCATGTTTTATGTGGATGTCTAGACTTGTTTTAGTCATCATCATCATCAAGTGCCCTGCCAGCTGGCGTAAGCGTTCATGGCTCTCCACAGATCTCGGTCTTTGGTTTTCTGGATCAACTCTGCTGCTGATATTCCTCCGTGCCACCGTCTCAATCCATCCAGCATCATTTCTCTTGGTCTGCCTCTGCCTCTCTTCCCCTCGATCTTTCCAGTTGTCACGATGTTCTCCAATGCCTCTCTTCTCATTACATGACCAAAGAAAGCTGTTTGTCTCTTTCTTATTGTTGTATATAGTGTTCTAGTTTCATTAGCCTGTTTCAGGCAGTCGTCGTTAGTTACTCTGGCAGTCCAAGGAATTCTCAACATTCGTCTCAGGAACCACATCTCTGTTGCTTCTAATTTCTTCTTAATTTGTTCATTTACATTCCAAGATTCACTGCCATACAGCAAAACTGGTTCTACATAGCATTTCAGCACTCTCTTTCTTACACTCAGTGATAGTGACCTATTGCACAAGATACTCTTCATTTTCTGAAATGCGGCCTTTGCCTGCCCTATTCTGCTCTTAATCTCTGTTGTACATCTTCCATCTGATGTTATAAATGTCCCTAGGTATCTAAAATTATCCACTTGGTTAAGAATTTTTCCTTCTATTTCTATGTCACATTTTGGTGTCACCATTTTCTTTGATATCACCATTGTTACTGTTTTCTTGATATTCAAGGAGAGTCCTTTCCTTGCACTCTCTGTTACTACAGTGTCCAACAATTGTTGTAGGTCTGTTGATTTATCTGCCACCAATACTGTGTCATCTGCATAGCGTATATTATTTATATTATAACCTCCAACTAGTATTCCTGGCATCTCTTTGATCTCTCTCATTATTACTTCGCTATATAGGGAGAAGAGATCTGGTGACAAGACACATCCCTGTCGTACTCCTAGCTTTATGTGTTCGTAACTACCCTCTTTATTTCCAATTTTAATTGCTGCTACTTGGTTCCAGTAAATATTCTTTATTATTCTTAAATCTTTCCCATCAATGTTGATATCTTCCAACATTTTAATCAGCTCATCATGTTTTACTTTATCAAATGCCTTAGTATAATCTATGAAGCATAAATATATGTCTTTCTGTTTCTCTATTGACCTTTCTATTAGTGTCCGTAATGTATATATTGCATTGTTTGTGCCCTTTCCCTCCACAAATCCATACTGTTCTTCACTAATTTCCATTTTTATTTTCTTTCTGGTTCTTCTCATTATGATTCTGAGCAGAAGCTTAGTGATATGGTTTATGAGGTTAATTGTGCGAAAATCTTCACATTCAATTGCTCCTGGTCTTTTTGGTATAGCTATAAATACAGATTTCAGCATATCACTGGGTAGATATCCACTGCTGTAAATATCATTTAACATTTTGGTTAATATATCTACTCCAAATTCTCCCAATACTTCTAATTCTTCTATTGTGATTTCATCTGGTCCAGCTGTTTTTCCTTTCTTCATATATTTCATAGCGTCAGCGACTTCTTCTTTTAGAATAGGTGGACCTTCTAAGTTACTTTCTTCTGTTAATTCTTCCCTTTCCCCATCATATAATTCTTTTATATACTCATTCCACCTCTTCATTATATCATCTTCCTCCAATAATATCTTTCCTGTTTTTGATTTCAAACACCCTGTATTTATTCTTATTTTTCTTCCCGTGAGCTCACTGATTTGTCTGTGCATATTTTTTGTATCTTTAATGGCATTTAATTCAATTTTTTTGCACTGCTCATTTAACCAACTTTCTTTTGCCTTCCAACATTTATCTTTTATTTCTTTATTTATCTTAGCGTATTCTTGTTTGTCATTTTTACTCTGTTTTCTTTTGTCCATCAGCATTAAGATTTCTTCATTCATCCATTTTTTCTTAGCTATTTGACTTCTCTCCGGTAATATTTCTTTGCTAGTTTGATGAATGGAGTCCCTTAACATTTCCCATTGTTCATTTATACTCTGTATTTTAGCTATTGCATTGTACCTATTTTTCACAGTCACTATGTATTGTTCTTGAATTTCTTTATCTACTTTCAGAACCTCTTTATTAAGTCTCATGTTCCTAACCATTTGTTTCCCTCTCTTTAATCTTACTTTTATTTGTCCACATAGTGGTACATGATCACTATTACAGTCGGCGCCAGGCATTGTTTTTACATTAATTAGAGCATTTCTAAATCTTTTATTAATTAGTATGTAGTCAATTTGGTTGCGTATTTTCTGATCAGGGCTTTTCCATGTGTATAGTCGTCTTTTATGGTGTTTAAACCACGTGTTTCCAATTATCATATCATTGATATTTGCCCATTCTATTAGCTTTTCCCCTCTTTCATTTCTTGTACCTAAACCATAATTCCCCACTACATCCTCCATTTTCCCCTTTCCTACTTTTGCATTAAAATCTCCAAGTATTATTTTTATTTCCTGTGATCCAATTTGAGCCATCGCCATTTCTATTTCGTCGTAAAAGTGTTGTATTTCTTCATCACTACTGCTTGTTGTTGGTGCATATACTTGTATAATATTTATATCTATTGGTTTGCCTTTGATTTTGACCAAAATAACTCTATCTGAAATACACCAGTATCCATTAAGTGACTTGGCTGTTTCTTCGTCAAGTATTATTCCTACACCTTTTTCATGTGTATCCCCTCCAGAATAAATTATTGTGTGGTTGTCAGCTATAATTTTGCCCGATCCCTTCCATCTCATCTCACTAACGCCTAGTTTTAGTATGTGCTATTAAATTTACCTTACATTTTTACGTATACTGTGTAGGGGTGGGGGATTTTTAGATAGGAAATATGAAAAGGGGGGGGGGGGGATGACGTTCTGAAAATACGGTGGGGGGGGGCCAAATGTTTGATAGGAAGGGGGGGGGGAGAATGGCGTTCTGAAAATATGGTGAAGGAGGGCACGGGCCAAAAAAGGTTGAGAACCACTGCTGTATTCAATAGAAGATATTAAACATCTGATATAAGATAGGAGAGATTTTGTATCATGTATACAATAGAAGATATTAAACATCTGATATAAGATAGGAGAGATTTTGTATCATGTATACAATAGAAGATATTAAACATCTGATATAAGATAGGAGACATTTTGTATCCTGTATTAAATAGAAGATATTAAATATCTGATATAAGATAGGAGGGATTTTGTATCCTGTATTCAATAGAAGATATTAAACACCTGATACAAGATCGGAGAGATTTTGTATCCTGCATACAACAGAACATATTGAACATCTGATGTAAATCACTACAAATATTGAGACCAGAACAAGCATGACTTTAAATCATTACAAGTAACTGTTTTGTTTGTTTGTTTGTTTTTTCATTATGGATATAGAAAGTTCCAGAAAGGAAACCAGCACCAGCAGCACCCGAGCTGATGAAGAGAATGCTGTAAGTACAGATGACCACAAAAAACATCGCTGTTGCCTGGATCAATATCTTCAACGTGGCGATTCTTACCATCTGACCAAACTTCTCCATTCTAACATATGGCTGAGGTTTTGCCTGAGAAAAGACGAACATACGTTTGAACTGTTCGGAGATCATGAGCAAGAATCACACACTCCAACGGGCCAGGTATTTCATTATCATTATGTCGATCAAGATTTCTCCCTGGGAAATTCTGAGAGCATATTTCCTGCAGGTTCATCTGGTTTGGTGTATGAAACAAAACTCAGCTTTACCCAGAAAAACACTGCGGCTTTACAGCATTACTCCAATCTCCCACTGACGGCTCATGTCCCATTGGTAGATTTTAGTGTCTTATTTTCACCCTGGTTTGTTTTGAGTGCTACTTTTGCTGGTTGTCCTAAATTACTTCAGTACATCTTATCTGTTTCTGAAACCAGATTTCTGCAAGAATCTCATACAGTCAATGTTAAACCTGATGTTTCTGAAACCAGATTTCTGCAAGAATCTCATACAGTCAATGTTAAACCTGATGTTTCTGAAACCAGATTTCTGCAAGAATTTCGTACAGTCAGTGTTAAACCTGATGGTTCTGAAACCGGATTTCTGCAAGAATCTCGTACAGGCAATGTTAAACCTGATGTTTCTGAAACCAGATGTCTGCAAGAATCTCGTACAGGTAATGTTAAACCTGATGTTTCAAGTAAAGATGTGCAGGATCTGACTGGTGCTGGACTCAGTTTGAAAGGAGTGAGAGATGGCAAAGGTCCTGTTGAAGTTACTACAGGACTCTATGATAAACACTTGCAACCCTGTCATCTTGGAGCTTGCCAGTTAGTGAACAGAAGAACAGCATGTGAGTTTCCAATATGTGACACATGGGTTCATAAATCGGAGTATCTGATGGTTTCCCCTTTACATCTGGCTTGTTGGAGGCATGACTTCACTTCTATTGTCATTCTGCTGCAGCATGGAGCTGATCCCAATGCATTAGCTCTGGAAGAGGTCCCAGACAACCTCAGGAAGGAATTGCTTCACACTGATTCCACTGATAGCATACAAGGCAGTTTTGTTAAATTGTCTGATGCTTTATGGTTTTACAATGACAAAGGTCTGTCCCCTCTCCATTTTATAGCTCTTGGTGTGCGGTCGCAGCCAAAACACTCAATTGTGAAAGGTTGCGAAGCTGGTATTATACACGATACCTGCAGCTTGTTTCAACAGTTTCACAAGTTGGTCTCTTCAGCCAGTTATAATATATTATCATGTTCAGTGGATTATAGTCAGTTTGCTTGTGTTGAACAAACTACTGGCCAGAGCAGCGTCGATAAGAATGTTCAAACAGCCACCCAGTGCGAGCTGATTGTGAATTGCTTAGATGTACTTCTGCGTGCTGGAGCCAAACCTAACCAAGGCCAGAGTCTGACGTTCAAAGGGGCCTACGCTTTAGACATTTTCCTCCAGCCACCAACCAAAGTGTACTATGCTCCAAGTGCAGCTCGATACAGCCAGACTTCGGAGTCGCAGAGATTATATGACCTTGAGCACAATGCCAGCCAGGTAGTGGCAGCCTGCAAGCTGCTGCTTCGTCACGACGCTCAGCTCTCACCAGCCTTTCTGGCAACCTACAAGTGGCGACCAGAGCTGCTGGACTGCTTTCATCTGGGCATTCCTGGCGATGGATGGCAGCTGATTCATCTTCTAGTACGGCTTGGGCTGTTTAATGACCGATGTTTGTACGATCTTAGACATGGTCCGGATGCAGGATTAGCTTCCATTAGTGTGTTCACCAATGTCTGTATCCATCGTTTCATTGTGGATGTCATGAACACTTCTATCCCTCCTTCCCTTACTTCCTTAATCTTCAAGTGGTGCTCGGTAAACATGCTGCATGACTTCATTAGGACCATATCCAAGATTGCGGAAATGTCTACCTGGAATGTCAAACTGAGAGAATTGTTTGACACTGCAATCTCCCTGCAGATGAGATCTCTGAAGCATAGCTGCTTTTACGTGATTCTGTCAAACGTCCGATTCCGCTGTTCAGCAATCTGGTCACTGCCTTTGCCAGTTCCATTGAAGAGGGAGCTAACTGAGTTGGATGTTTAGTTTTTACTTCATCATTATCATCATTTTCTTCTCCTTCTATTCTTTCTTTCTTTTCTAGGTGGCACGTGATGTTCCCTCCTAGATACGGTAATTCCACAATAATCTTTATTAACACAGTTAACTTATTGTGACTTCTAAATAAATAAGGTTTACCAGGAATAGAGACGTGGTTTCCCCTTTACTTCCACTGAATTAGATATGGTTTAACCCCACCACCATTTCTCTAAAACAACAAACCCTGCAAAGTAGCAGAATGGAGAGATGTATGGTGACTCGTACATTGTTTCCTTATTTCTGTACCAGTGTGAGTACTAGTGTACATATAATAAAGTGTGTATATTTTGTTTGTTTCCTTATTTATGTACCAGTGTGAGTACTAGTGTACATATAATAAAGTATAAAGTGTGGTACATTGTTTCCATATTTCTGTAACAGTGTGAATACTAGTGTACATATAATAAAATATAAAGTGTGGTACATTGTTTTATTTCTGTACCAGTGTGAGTACTTGTGTACATATAATAAAGTATAATGTGTGGTACATTGTTTCCTTATTTCTGTCCCAGTGTGAGTACTTGTGTACATATAATAAAGTGTGATACATTGTTTCCATATTTCTGTAAGTGTGAGTACTTTTTTTTAAAATTCGCATATCCTTTACAGGACATCGCTGTCAACAGCAGCGTCTTTCAGCTGTCTGTTGATTTCTTGGCAAGATTATGCTAAGTGGTTTGCCATTGCTTTCTGAGCGGCCGGCTCAGCTATCCCGCAAGTCACCAGCGGGGGTAGAACCACTTCCAGTTCTCGCCCGCTACGAGACTCTGCATGATAAACGGGATTACGGAGAAAGTGGTGTAACCCCTCGGCCAGAGAGACTGGCGTGTGAGTACTAGTGTACATATAATAAAGTGTGGTACATTGTTTCCATATTTATGTACCTGCATGAGTGCTAGTGTACACATAATGTATAAAGTGTGGTATACTGTTTCCTTATTTCTGTACCAGTGTGAGTATTAGTGTACATATAATAAAGTATAAAGTGTGGTACATTGTTTCTTTATTTCTGTACCAGTGTGAGTACTAGTGTACATATATTAAAGTATAAAGTGTGGTATACTGTTTCCTTATTTCTGTACCAGTGTGAGTACTTGTGTACATATAATAAAGTATAAAGTGTGGTATACTGTTTCCTAATTTCTGTACCACTGTGAGTTCTAGTGTACATATAATAAAGTGTGGTATATTGTTTCCTTATTTCTGTACCAGTGTGAGTACTAGTGTACATACAGTAAAGTATAAAGTTTGCATGTTTTGTAGTGTTCATTAGGTATGGCAGTTGTTTTTTTCCTGCTCTCACTGGCTTCGAACCTAAGCGTAGTCCATGCAGGTGCTACTACTACAGAAATAAACAAACATGTATTGTTTAGTACTTGTAGAAGTAGAGGACAGAAGTAATGGCTGGAGGACGCACTAGACCAGTGGTTCTCAACAGGTGGGGAATTCCCCCCCTGGGGGGAATTTTATAGATTCGGAGGGGGGGGGGGGGGGGGGGGGATGAAGATTATTTCAAGATCACAGTTATACGAGAACCAATGACTTGATATTGTTGTTCCTTCCATACTTTACGGTTCTGTGTACTTCTCGCCCTTCTAAAATTTGTTTTATAACGTAAGTAGACCCGCAATATTATGTAGACATCTAGACTTGTTCTAGTATGTGTTATTAAATTTAGCTTCTATTTTTACGTATACTGTGTAGGGGTGGGGGGATTTATCGGGAGGAAATACGAAAGGTGGGGGGAGGGTGGCATTCTGAACATATGGTGAAGGGGTGCATTGGCCAAAGAATGTTGAGAACCACTGCTTTAGACAGTTTACAAATTGAAAGCTGTCATGTTTATGTGCTACTACTTCTAGTGCGTGGACTGATTTTTGTGTGTGGATTAGCTTTCTCTATTGATAGTGTCCCTCGCCATCAGTCAAACCCACTCTGACTTCAGAGATACTTGTATTTTATGTCCCCAAATCAGGGATAAGAAGTCAACATTTTAGTCCAACCGACCAGTCTTAGTTAGTTTGTTGACAGATCATCCTCATTGCACATCGAACCATTCAGCCCATAAGTGCTCAGATCGCCTCCTCATTAAACACTGCAGCATGTAGCGGCTCACGACACCAGTTCTGTGTTAGTTTATTAATCTTCTTTGGCTTCCTGCATAGTGTTTTTTGTTTGACTACACCTCTTTTAACTTGCTGTTCTCGCAGTCTGACCATGGTATTAGATTCACAGTTATCACTTGGTTCTCTCAAACGACTTACTTCTCGTAGAGCATTCAGAATGTCTGCCTGACCCATGGCTCGTCCGCCTTCCACAGTAACCTCCACCGACCAATGTATGGAGTTGTCTGCTTCTTCTGCGTTCATCCGGAGAGTTGTTTTCGGACGTGATTGCGTTGTCTGTTTATAGCAGAGCTGCGTTCTTGCGCTGTTAGGCCGACACATCCGACTTCTGCTGGCATTTGTTGACCGGGTTAACCTTCCCGGGGTAGTGGGATTGAACCCACTACCCCAGGATTAGCACACCTAAAGCTTAAGAATGAGCCAACTTATCTATTCACCCACACTGACCTCTGGTCATATAATGAGAAGAGGGGCATTGAAGAACCTGTGTGGCGACAGGAAAGTACAGATGTTGAGGAGGCAGATGCCAGTTGATAGAAAGAAATGATGCTTCAACAGAACTCACAGGTCTGTGATCTGTGGACAGATATGAATACCTTCACGATAATAAAGCACATGCTGATGATGACATTTTTTATTTGTTCTCTCACTTTGACCCTAAGGGTGGTCCATACATGTGTTGCTACTACTACTGCTGCTACTACTACTACGACTATTACTGCTGCTGCTACTACTGCTATTGCTGCTACTACTACTATTACTGTTGCTGCTACTATTGCTGCTGCTGCTACTACTATTACTACTGCTGCTGCTGCTACTACTACTACTGCTGCTGCTATTACTATTAGGGAGTGATCTTTGTGTTTGGATTAGCTTTCCCTATTACCAATGTCCCTCGCTATCAGGCGAACTCACTCCGGCTTCTGGGGTACATGTAATTTACGTCCTCACGTCAAGGACTAGAAGTCAACATTTTAGTCTAACTGACCGGGTAGGGGCTGTACCCGCTACCTTGCCACCAACAGACCAGAAATTTAAGATGAGCGCTCATGCATTAGCCTAGGCTGACCTCCGTGGATTTGGTGATAAATATCTTGTGGACAGAATGTTTGGTTGGTTATCTTCTTCTTCTGCTGCGTTCATCCAGAGTTTATTTTCTCCGGACGTGACTGCGTTGTGCCTGTTTACTGCAGAACTGCGTTGTGCCTGTTTACAGCAGAGCTGCGTTGTGCCTGTTTACAGCAGAGCTGCGTTCTTGCGCTGTTAGGCCGACACATCCGACTTCTGCGGGCATTTGTTGACAGGGTTACCCTTCCCGGGGTTTGGTTGGTTATCATGACAGGGACAAACGGGACGAATTTTCGAGTAAACTGAGTACTAATTCTGAAATCTGTTGTGCTGATGTTCAGCTCATCTAAGCTCTGAGACAGACATCGACGTGATGGGGAGGGTAAGAACACTGGCTCTTAAACTTCCGGTGTGCTTATGGCGAGGTAGGCAGCTCTACCCTCCATCGACATTTAGCTGGCCTTAATGTCTCGTTCAGGTTCCAAATGTTGCTATATGTAGCCGGGGCGCAGTGTTGGGATGAGCGCCCAACCTTGCTTAAATACCCCAATGGCTCGTGAATACATAACCTCTGCAGCAAAAGTCCAACTCCTGGCCTTCACGTGGCGGAACTGTTTTAACTAACAGGAGAAGGGGCGACGGCGAGTTTCTGGCGCCGAAAAATAACCAGTACGCTCTAGATGTGTAAGAACGTACATGCATGCACAGACACGTATGTGCGTGCCTACACATCTAAACTCGAGTGAGACCACAGTCTGCTCTAGCAAAGGAAAGGGGCTGAAGACGGAGGCAACCAGCCAGGAGGCGCACCACAAAAATCAGGATGCCACTCAATTACGCGTAATGGAATATGTCGACTACTGCTAATTGTTATGGTGCTCGCCCTGCTTTGGACCACCAGGCAGGTGCAGTGCCGGACCCTATGTCTCGAAAGGGTCCAACCACAACTAAGGGAGGTCCTTCTCAAATGTCCTGTGGAGCCAGGGGACCTGAGAATAGAACGGCTGGCCATACTAAACAAAGACTTAAAATAATGCACTGGAATGCGGACGGAGTCAGAAACAAAAACACAAAATTAGAAAATATCCTGAACCAAGAAAATGTAAGCGTATGTTGCTTGCAAGAAACTCACCTCAACGAAAATATAGCCTTCAAAATCAGAGGCTACCAGTGTTACCGATCTGTCGGAAAGGACAGGCGAAAAGGTGTGATACTGACCCTTGTAAAGAATAACATCACTGCTTCCCAAATCGAAGTCTACATGGAAGGGGCTGAGTATGAGATACTTAAACTTAAGACAGGCAATACAGACATACATCTGATCAATTACTACTGTCCAAGTGACCACCCACAGGCACTGGACACACTACCATTTAAAGAAAAAATCGTGAAAGAGAGTGGGTTGAAGTTCCGGAAGGCATGACGGACTGGCACAATGTTATAATAACACTGGGTCGTGAGTGCAGAGAATGGGCAGCGGGCCGCACTGAGTTTGAAGTGCAACAGCTGATCCAGAGCAACACACATCAAGGGGCTTTATTGCAAAGGCTAATGGACGAGTCTTGAAGAAGGAGAGTCTGGCATATGAGACTACGACCTCCAGCATGAGAATGGAGGTGGAGGCAGTAACAGCGGCATTCCGGTGGCTAGAGGAGACTACTGCAACAAACGTTTTATTCATTACGGATTCAAAGAGTATGCTTAGTAAGGTGGAGAAAGGAATGGCTCTCGTTGCTTCAGAGGTCACAGATTGTGAGAATTGTATGGATATTTTGCCCTGGCCATGCGGGGATACGGGGGAATGAACAGGCTGATAGGCTAGCAGGGAATGCACCTCTTGGTGGTAGTTTGCCTATGGACAAGGGGAAGGTGTTCGTGCGCTTGTGGGGCCAGGTGGAGAAGGTGGAGGAACAGATTGAGAACCCATATGTGGAAAGAATGAGATTGCGGGGGATCGGCAGGGATTCTGGAAGAATCTCACAACTGAGAGGGAAGACCAGGAGAATGTTTAATCAGATAGCGGTGGGAACGATTAGTAGTATGACTCTTTGCTGGCTGTTGAACGAGGGGACGGAGCACGTATGGGAATGTCCTGAGTGCAGTGATGTCGGTTCTTAACTCAACTCAACTCAACTCAAGAAAAAATGATTGTGTGTAGCGATTTCAACAGCCACTCGCAGAACTGATGCTATGATCACATGGACCAGAGAGGAGAGAAACTGGAAGACTGGCAGGATGAGAATAGATTCATCTTATATGTCAGAAGTCGGGGTGCCCACCGCCTAGATGAACGTATTATTCACTGGTGAGCAACCCCAAATAGTCAGAAACTGACTGTCATCGTCTTGCTCCTATCTAGGTAACTGAACTCGGGTTCACACAGGCAACAATAACTTCGTTCGCTATGATATAGAACATTTATTGTATTGCATTGGCGCAGTGGGTTAACAGCCCGCGCTATATTACATATCACAGATAGTTAACATCAACCACATAGTTATCATACAACAATCTAGCACACTATCTAGCCTATGTATATATATATATCTATGAATATCTATTGAGTCCCTATCAGGCAGGCCCTGTTGCCTCTCTCAAGTCCGTCTGTCCTCTGCCGGTCTCCACGTGTCCCAATCCGACACGGGCGGTAACTCTGTCCGAGTTCCTCGTGGACCCCGCATTAGGCGGGCCACGTCAGTGTCCACGGAACCATGGACTCGATGACCAGTCTTTCGAGAAGGCTCTAGATTACTCGGGTCCTGAGCGACTCGCTTCTATCCCTTGGGCTGGAGTTGCAGCCCTCTAATAATATATCTAAAGGTGAGGCGGTGACAGGATTCCCCCCTCCCCCCTGATATGATTTGTTCTTGGGTAATTAGATCTGTTCTAATTCTGTCACCGAATCACATACAGTTGGTGTTCGTAGTTTGGTGGACAGTAACCTGGTAACCTACATACTGGCATTAAAACTCATGTATTCTCCCATACCACACTTCTCTGATTTGGTGAAGAGATCACTCTGTCTCTCGTGTCCTTAAAAATGCTTATCTGACCGAAGTTACGTGACGTTTTAGTAGTTGTATTTACAACCCGCCCTTCTCATAGTACCCCACTGGTACCAAGACAATTAACCTCTGTATTAAAGAGGGTTAACAAGACCGAAGTCCTGGCTAAATAAGTACACCTTCAAATCTTGATCTGTGTGTGCATTTCAATACACTTTTACTCTCGTATGTTGTATAATGGTAAATATGTAGTTACCTTGTTATTTTATCCCCCCCCCCCTCAGACTACATGTGTCCCTGTTGGCTTGTTAGTGTGTTGACTAATAAGTTGATGTTTCTAATAAAGTGACTGTATTTTAAATTGATAGTGTTGAGTTTTAAGGTTTGTGTGTGCTGAATGTGTGGCGTATTTCCAAGCGTCACGAGTTGGGATAACCTCAATCATGGATTACTCCACTGTGTGCAATACATGATCAGGCATTCCAAGTAGTGGTGCTTAGATGTATCATAACTGCTAAACTAAGTCTATTAAACTAACTACTAAATTAAACTCACTATTAAACTAAGTACTACACATGTATTTAACAAATTAGACAAGTCATGCAATTTTACATGGAAGACGCAGACAAATTAAAATAAATACGTTTTGCGTACAATTTGTCCGCCAAGTGTATCGTTCTCTCATTTAATCCATTCACGCAGTCATTCACTCACCTTTCATTCAAAATAGTATTTGGTTAAAATATATAATTAAAGTTGAGGTAAGTGTTATTGCCCTTAGAAAAAATGGACTAGGCGATATTTGCCCTTTAAGAAAATACGTACTTTTTGTACGATGAATCAAAAATAGGTTATAATTTAACCAGAGACAATTGTATAGGAAGGTTCTTTAGTTTATGAATGGAACCGCCTGTAATATTTAAGTAGAATATGTACAAATTACAGGTTAACACATTTTATATACATCATTAATGCAAATATAACATATATTTAATACTAAAGTAATTAATTAATTAAATAACTAAATCCAACGATGATGTGCTCGTTGTCCTCCTGTTGTTAGCGTGTAATGCCATGAATGTTAAAGTTAGTATGGCTGTCTCTTGAGTGTTGTAGTCGATGTCGTTCTGTTTCGGCTGTTTGCAAAGTTTCGTAGCAACAGCAAGTATGGATTGTTCTCAATGTCCCGTATGAAATATTACAGTATTTAGAGTCAGTTCACTGGTTGATATTATTGGTTGAAACACAGTTACCGTTTCTTCCTGGGATCGTTCTAGAGCTTGGGCACTTGATACTATAGTTCTTACAGTATAGCTCTTAACGTATCATGTTCATGGGTGTCGTAATTAACCTAATCACTGAGAGTACTCTAGCAGGTGTAGAGTTACACTGTTATATGCAACCGACTAAAAGTATCACAGTTTCTAGTATGGCGAATGGTCGATGTGCTAAGAGTCATTCTACTGGCGCACTCGTTTGCCGTGATAATAGGTCAGCCATAATGTTATCGGTGCCCTTGATATGGCGGATTTCGAAGTCGAAATCTTGAAGTAGAAGACACCATCTTTGTAGCCGATGGTTTTTGGGCGACCCATGGTTAAGGACTAATAATGGCGAACTGTCTGTGAGGACCACAAAATGACTACCCAAGAGGAACTTAGATAATCTCAATATACAAAACAATAGGCTTAAAGCCTCCAATTCCACTGTGGCATAACGGGTCTCAGCCTTCTTTAGTTTGTGGCTCACGTAGAGAATCGGGTGTCTAACTCCATCCACTTCCTGCATTAAACATCCTCCTATTGCGATAGCGCTCGCATCTGTGGTCAAAATAAAGGGTAAATTTATGTTGGGTAATCGTAAGACTGGTGGATTAGAAAAAATATGTTTCAATCTACACATTGCATCATCTAAGCTGGTACTTTTACAAATTTTTGATGGATGATCTTTAGTTAACATATCAGAAAAGACTGAGGTGAGTTCTGCCCAATGTGGAATGAATTTAGAATAATAGTTAATAAGACCTAGTAAACTTCTAATCTGTTTCTTTGTGGTAGGCACTTCTAGATTAAGGATCTTGGAAACAATTTTATCATCTGTCAACAATTTGCCTTCAGAAATTCTATGACCAAGGAAGTCTATTTGTGTATAGCCTAACTCAACCTTGGAAGGTTTGATAGTAAGTCCAAAAAGAGAGATTTGGTTGAAGACTTGTTTGAGGGTAAGTAAGTGAGAAGTCATATCAGAAGAATGGACGCATATATCATCAATATAGGCTACTACATCTTTAATTCCGTGTAATAACAATCTTGTTAACCTAACAAATGTGGCCGGTGCGTTCTTCAGGCCAAAAGGAAGATATAGCCATTCGTACAAACCGAGGGGTGTTGCGAATGCTGTTATATGTCTACAAGAAGGGTGTAGTGGGACTTGCCAATATCCTTTCGCTAAGTCGGTCTTGGAAAATAAGGATGATTGAGCCATATTTAAAATAAGATCTTCACAACTGTTCATTGGCTCTGCATCCGTTGTTGTTCTTGTATTTAATACTCTATAGTCGATGCACAAACGGATTGTCTGGTCCTTCTTTTTCACCAGGACAATCGGTGAAGAATATTGAGACATCGATTTTTGAATTATGCCATTCTTCTCTAAATCTAAAATTTCTTTATCTAAATTAGATCTGTAATGGAGAGGAATAGAATATGGTCTACATTTGACTGGTCTCAGATCTGTCAGCACAATTGAATGTGTTATTTTATCAGTGCGTCCAGGTTTGTTAGAAAAGATAGATTTATACTCGTCAAGGAGAGTCAAAATGTCTTGTCGCTGTTGTTGTGTCAAAGTGTCAGAGATATGTATGTCATTTATACTCCCGTCGTCAGTCATAATTGGTACAGGGATTTCAGTATTGTCCACGTCTGTCTGATTTATCACAGATGCTACTGTTTGTAAATTGTCTTCAATGTCATTGTCGTCGTCGTCGAGATCAATAGTTGTCAATATGTCGTCAAATTTGTCGTCTTTGTCGATATCACAGATTGTCGGTAATGTCCATATGTCTCCGTCGTTTTCGATGTCGTAAGAGTGTGTCGTTAACGATGCTTCGTTTGTCGAGGTGTCATCCCGTTGGGAAATTGTCGTTTCGTCTCTGTCACCAGTTCGTTGCGTCTGTTCATTTGTCTCAATGTCCTGTCTAGCATAGTATGGTTTCAACATATTTACATGGAATATTTTCAACTTTCCATTTAAAGAGATTTCGTAATCCACTTCTGAAATTCTTCTAATGATCTTAAAAGGTCCCTGCCAAGAGGTTGACAGTAAATCTCTTTTGTCAGGTAGCAGTAGTAAAATATCCTGACCTGGATTTAGTACAATTGTTTTTGCACCTCTGTTGGCGTACTGCCTGTATTTAAAACCTTTCTCCTGTAGTGATGTTCTGGCCAATATACAGGAACGTATGATTTTGTCTCTGGTGTCAGTGACTAAATCATAGGTAGAAATGGGAAGTTGGATATCTACAGGTTGTGATATGATCTCTTTATAAATGGTGAGAGGTCCTCTTGGGTTCGCTCCATACATCAATTCGAAGGGAGAGAACCCTGTAGTTGATTGCGGGACTTCTCTATATGCGAACAGCACCGTTGGGAGAAGTATGTCCCTATCGGCTGGATTTTCAGCTGTCACTTTAGATAGCATATGTTTCAGGTCCCCATTTAGTTTCTCGCAGATACCATTTGCGGCCGGTCGATAGGGACTGGTGAAACACTGCTTGATGCCTAGTAACTTAGTTACTGATTGGGTGGCATTTGATATGAACTGGGTTCCCCTATCAGAAATGATTTTCTCCGGGAAGCCAAAACGGGAGAAAATATTTAGTAATATGTCCGTCACATCCTTAGAGGAGATAGATCTTAATGGAAGCATTTCGGGCCATCTCGTACATAAATCCACAAGAGTAAAAATATATCTATTCCCCTTATTTGAAATGTGATTCAACGGACCTACTAGGTCAACTGCCACGATTTGGAAAGGCCTCGAGGCAGTTGTCGTTGATTGGACTTCTGCTGTAGGGTTTTTCCCCTTTTTCACCAGTTTCTGACATATATCGCAAGATCTGCAGAAGGTTTTTATATCTTGGCAAAACTTTGGCCAATAAAATTGGGTGAGGACCCTAGCCCTGGTTTTTTCATACCCCATATGACCTCCAAAAGGGGAGTCATGGGCTATTTTTAGAACTTTGTCTCGATGTGCTTGTGGTAACACTACTTGCTGTATCGTGGTCTGTTTTGTTGTGTAAAATCTAGTTAAGATATTGTTCTGTAGCCTAAATGTCCACGATGCGTTCTTAGTGAATTTTGGTTTAAGTCCTACTAACTTAAAGTATGGTGTAAGTGTAGGATCTGCTTTCTGTTCATTTCCAAAATTAATGTTAGTTGATTTTGGTGCTATTATTTCTAATGATTCCTGCAGTTGGTCAGTGTTGGTTTTATGGGTTGTCTGTCGTGTTATTGCATTTGTGTGTTGTGTGTTTTGTTGCACATTTACAGGCTTGGTACTTAGTAGGTCGGTAGCATCCTCAATTCGAGGTTTTAATTCGGTCGTATCGCTCATAGATTCGACCGCCCCTGCATTGTACACCTCGGTGAATTCTTTTTGAATTACCTCAGTGGTTGTCTCCCTTGGTATTTTGGCAGATTGAGACAAGCATGAATGGTGTTTCTCTGTAGCATCGCTGTTTGTGTGGTGGATACCGTGTTTATGCTCCCACTCTTTGATTTCCTTTTCGGAGCATGGATGTATGTTGGGTAAATTACCAAGTATAATATCAGCGACTGGATTTTCAAGGACAGCGCACAATACTTGTCCTGATATGAACGGTGTTCGAATTTCGACCAGAGCAAGGGGGTATTTCTCTATAGTACCTGAGAATGTGCGACAAGTCACATGTTTGTCTGTGTAGTCTTTAGTGTCTATTAATGTTTTCTTAACCCCACAGAGCGTTTGCGCCGGAATCCCGAATTAATGTGCACTTTTTGTTATTTACAAACGCTGTAGAAAAAACTAGCTTGCCTGTAGATGACAAAGCAGCGTTGGCTGTTTCATTTGAAATAGGGATAGTGTGGCCACATAGTAATGTTGTGTCAAGTTGGAATTTCGTACAGGTGTTACACTTACTGTCTGTAATGGTGTTAATAATGTGTACAGCATTCCCAAGCTCGCTTTCATTGTCGGGTTGATTATCACAATCATTCAGTGATTCAATCTCTTCGTCAGACGACGTTTCTACTAGTGCAGCATTGGCCTGTTTCAATAACTTTCGTCCATCACAGAAGCGACTATAATGGCCAAAACTCCGGCAGAAGAAGCATTTGACCGCTCTCTGGTAAGCGTTGCGCTTAGTCTTCTGCTTCTCCACCATCATTTTGAGGTGGTGAGGATAGTTAGGCGATTTGTCGCACATAGAGTAAGTGTCGTGACTCAAACCGCAATATTGGCATTTCGCTACTTTACCGACATTGGTCCGCGGTTTAAATTTACTCTCTGTTTGTTTGGAGTATTTGGTGTTAACTAATGCTGCTGCTGTATCGTTGTGACTTATGTTCAGCTGAAAAATGTCCCTGTTTGCTGTGAAAAATGCATTCCCCTTGGACTCGATTTCCTGAATACTTTTACAGTCCATTTGTTTTAAGAACTTAGCAAAAGGTGTGGGGATGGTGCTAACTATTTTGTCTATAATAATGAGCTCTTTAAGTTTGTCATGGCTGTTGTTCGTTTTAGCCGAGTTAATCCATTTTATACACACGTCTTGGACTGTACTAACATAATCTATAAAGGTTTGGTTTGGTTGTGGAGCTAATTTGGCAAATTGTTGTTGGTAACCTGCAGTATCTAAAGAAAAATGTTGGAGAATGCGTTGTGTTAAGTAGTCATAGTCTTTTCGAATTTCCTGTGGCACTGTCTCTATTACTTTTAGTGGTTCAAGCGCTAAGTTTCTCATTAGAATAAATGCCCAATCTGATTTTATTATCTTATGGTAGGCCATGAGACACTCAAAATTTTCCAAGTAGGCGCTGATGGAATCTCCTGAGCAGAACGCCTTCATGAGGCCTTTATACTTGTTATATTTTTGTTCTTCCTCTTTGCTTCTCAGCTTATTCACCGATATTTCTGCGTTGGATTCAATCTCCATCTGTTTTAGTTTTATCTGTGTCTCGGCATTCAATTGGGCTTGTTTGGCCGCCGCCTCAAGCTCCATTTGCAATTTCTTTTCTTGTGCCTGCATTTGCATTTTCTTTTCTTCTGCCTCTATTTGCATTTGCATTTTCTTTTCTTCTGCCTCCATTTGCATTTGCATTTTCTTTTCTTCTGCCTCCATTTGCAATTTCTTTTCTTCTGCCTGCATTTGCATTTGCCTTTGTTTTTCCTCTCGTTCTATCGCTCTTTCTTCACGGGCAATGTTTTCTGCGTGCGTTTTCTGTGCCCATTCTGACAGTTTCTCTTCTTTATAACCTAATTTTATTCCTTGATCAATGCATTTATCTAAGCATTTATCCCGGACGAGCCCCCAAAAAGCCTGTCATCGTCTTGCTCCTATCTAGGTAACTGAACTCGGGTTCACACAGGCAACAATAACTTCGTTCGCTATGATATAGAACATTTATTGTATTGCATTGGCGCAGTGGGTTAACAGCCCGCGCTATATTACATATCACAGATAGTTAACATCAACCACATAGTTATCATACAACAATCTAGCACACTATCTAGCCTATGTATATATATATCTATGAATATCTATTGAGTCCCTCTCAGGCAGGCCCTGTTGCCTCTCTCAAGTCCGTCTGTCCTCTGCCGGTCTCCACGTGTCCCAATCCGACACGGGCGGTAACTCTGTCCGAGTTCCTCGTGGACCCCGCATTAGGCGGGCCACGTCAGTGTCCACGGAACCATGGACTCGATGACCAGTCTTTCGAGAAGGCTCTAGATTACTCGGGTCCTGAGCGACTCGCTTCTATCCCTTGGGCTGGAGTTGCAGCCCTCTAATAATATATCTAAAGGTGAGGCGGTGACACTGACTAGGGACAAAACCTATATGGCTGAACTATAGATTAAGCCCATGAATATCCAACGTACAGCTCCAAGTGGCTCGTTACAAAATGAAATGAACTGTGCTGAATATTCGCCAAGGAATGGGAAAGAGAAGGTTAGCTAAGGTAGATTTTTAAGTCTAAATTTAACAGTATTGACAACTATCCCAGTACAGGTTTTTCTACTTGACTGCTCCCTTCCTTGGTGTCTAAGTGAACCCCCACCAATGTACACACACAACACGTATGCACAATTGGAAAAAATATAATGACTGTATTTATTAATATGTTCTTGATGATGATGATGATATGGTATACTTAACTTAAGAGGACACATAGGTCATGCTTTCCCCCGGTGAGACGAAGTTCACTGTCAGACTGAAGGAGTCCAAATTGGTCCCTTCACTTGGCTAAGTCATTCCCCGATTTGAGTTGACTGTTCATTGCTCCTAAGAGATCTGGAATGAAACGAACGGAGATGGGTAGTATCTACGTCTACACATCTCAAACACATATGTCTATACATTCATATAAACATACATTCAAGTCATAATATATGATGGTATGATGATATATGATGGCATGTTACATAAACGTATATCAGTTCTAAACAAATAAATATATATGTATATATTCATAAGACCATTTAGAACATCTATAGCTCAAAACATACATATTCACATACATTTATGTAATGATGTGTTTCCCATCTAAGTTCACCTCACTTACTCTCTCCCTTTCTAATTCATTCATACTGTCTTGTCGGAAGGGCTGGTCGCACAGTCCCTGTCGAACATTAAATGCCTTCCCTGAATCTGTCTGGGATATTGAATGTCCTAAGTCATGTCTGTCCTCATGCAGACCTCATGCAGACAAGGTGAACTGGTGCTATTCCTCAAACCAAGTGGTTTCACCACAATCTTGGTAGGCACTCAAAGTGTTGGTCCAAATAATCAATGTTAATTGGAGACTGGTAGCTCTCAGGAATTTCTCCTAAGTAGTCAGTCTCCCCAATGTTTAACATCATACAAGATAAATCTACATGTATCTCCTGTACATGAATAAGCCACACGCTCATGTAGCTTGGATAATGGAGCCCACTGTGGGGTACCCGGAAACGACAGAGCTGATCGATTGGCTAAGGAAGGAGCAAAAGAAGAACAGCCTGGTGTGCCCGTTACAAACCACCAAAAGAAAAAAATGATCAGATCAGTCAGAAAGCCACCAAAACCTGTTCAAGATGACTACCATGTTATGGACAGACCAGAACAATCACTGAACTTTGAAAGCGACACAAGGAAGTTATGGAAGCTAATAAACCTTAACAATGAGGACACAGGGAGAAACTCAAAAATTGCACTACATAATGACGGAAACATCTTAACAAGAAAGCAAGCAGCTGACCATTTTGCGGACTCATTCGCACAAGATAACAATATCAAAATTAGTCCAGAGAAACAACAAGAGATTCGAGAGAAATGGTAACATACTAGACTGAAGGAAATAGTACATGAGGTTCTGGAGGCACCCATCACAATCAGAGAACTGGAGCTAGTCATATCAAAACTGAAAATGAGAAAGTCACCAGGAGATAATGGTATCTCCAATGAACTGATCAGGAACCTAGGAACAGAGGCCAAAGCAAAGCAGTTGCAGATCTTCAATAACAGCTGGACCTTAGGCAGTGTTCCACAAACCTGGAGAGAAGCAATCATGAAACCCCTCCTAAAATCAGGGAACGATAGTTCCATTGCCTCTAGTTACAGACCAATTAGCCTCACCAGCTGTCTCTGCAAAACACGAGCGCATCATCAATCACAGACTGCAGTGGTACATTGAAAGTGAAAACATCCTTGTGCCACATCAAGCTGGCTTTAGGCAGTGCTACTCTACGGAATAACAGACAACCTACTTCTCTCAAAAAATTGAGGATGCATTCCAAGAGAAGAAGCTGGTGCTTGCGGCATGGATAGATCTAAAGAAAGCCTTTGACAAAGTCTGGAAAGGGGGTCTGATGAAGAAACTGAGAAACTGCAAAGTCAATGGAAGAATGTACACATGAGTGAAAGCATACTTGCACAACAGAAAAGCCCGAGTACAGACAGACGGACTCAAGAGCAAGAAAGTACTACTGCGTCACGGTGTTCCCCAGGGCGGAGTCATGTCCCCCACACTTTTTCTAATCTTCATCAATGATCTTGTTGCTAATCTACAGCATGGAATTAAAGCGGCAATGTATGCCGATGACCTGGTTCTATGGAGCACAAATGAACATGCATCAGTGGCCACCAGATTGCTACAAAGAGCTGTAGATACATTTGTTGCATGGGCAAATAGATGGTATGTCAACATAAACACTGACAAGTGCAGCACCACTCTACCCTTTCTCTAAAACAAAAGACCGGGATCATCCAGATAAATGGAACACCCCTAAGAGAAGATAAAGAACCAACATACCTTGGAGTAACATTTGATGACAGGCTGACATGGAGAAAGCACACCAACAAAGCAGTAGCAACAGCAAGAAAGGAAAATGGCCATCCTGAGAAAGCTAAGTGGAACCACATGGGGAGCCAGTGGGAAAATACTTAGCAAAGTTTATCAACAGAGCATACGACCACACCTGGAATACGGTTCAACTGCTTGGTGTTCAGCATCAAATACCACACTAAAAGAGCTGGACAATGTGCAAAATCAAGCACTTAGAGTCACCACAGGAGGGATGAGATCAACCCCTATAGTGGAAATGGAGAAGATGGGAGGACACAAGCACTGAGAGAGCGCAGAGATATGAAAACGCTAATACAAAAAGAAAAGTTCCCCAGCTTGCCAGGCCACCCTATGAGGAACTGATTTGAAAACCTAGCTATGGGGCGGTTGAAAATAAGTAGTTTTATCTACCAGGCCAAACGACTCTGCAGAGAAACCACCGACCTGCCCACAGTTGGTATCCCCCTAACAACCATTGCAGAGCGAACTCCATGGAAAGATGAGCATAGACTATCATTACAAATCCATACAAAAGTGAGAGGAATATTTGACAAGGAAGAACAGAACAGTGCGCAGCGCAGAACAGCAACTCTCAGCTTCCTTCGTGAAGAATTCCCACAGGACCTCTGGATGCGAGTCTACACAGATGGGTCAGCACAAAATGCTGTTCGAAATGGAGGAGCAGGAGTGTACATAAAATACCCAAATAATACTATGGGCAGCCAGAGTACCGACAGGAAAGTACTGCCATAACTATAATGCTTAAATTGAGGCAATCAAGATAGCAACAGAGAAATTACTAAATACCAGCAATGGTATACAACCTGTGGTGCTATTGACAGATGCAAAATCAGTACTCGAGGCGCTCCTGTCTGGGAAATTGCCAGTACTAAGGACACTACTTTCTGAACTTAGCAGTCAGCATAAGGTCACCATACAGTGGATACCATCCCACTGTGGGGTACCCGGAAACGACAGAGCTGATCGATTGGCTAAGGAAGGAGCAAAAGAAGAACAGCCTGGTGTGCCCGTTACAAACCACCAAAAGAAAAAAATGATCAGATCAGTCAGAAAGCCACCAAAACCTGTTCAAGATGACTACCATGTTATGGACAGACCAGAACAAGTCATTATTCTGTTCCTCAGAACAGGACACAGTAGATTACGCAAACCACATGTATACAAAATTCAAGATTGGTTAAACAGCCATGTGCACATGTGGATTGGCGTCGCAGACAGCAGAGCACATACTCCAAGACTGCCCAAAATATAACATATCTAGGCAAACCTTCTGGCCTAGAGAGATGACAGTGGAAGATAAACTCTATGGACCGCTGTGTGAACTAAACAAGACAATTAAATTCATACAAGAGACAACATTGCAGTTATAGACATATTTCAAGCGAACTAAAGAAGAAGAAGAACGTCTCGTTCAGAAAGCAATGGCAAACTTGTCTAGAATATCAGCCTGAGCTTGGGGTTGATCGCAATCTCCTGAAGCGGAAATTTAATTTAAGTTCCCGCATCCGCCTTGCGCAACTTGCTGGCATTTCTAGGCTGGGACAGGTCAGTTGTATCTCTGTAGCACATCCCCCGTGGCGACGGTATTTTCGTATTTTATCGGGAGAAACACCTCTAAACGAAACTCACTTCCAAAGATGCAAGCTCTAATATCTCGAACATCTGAGTCCCGGGAAGGCGAACCTGGTTAACAATCCAAGTCGGATGTGTTGGCCTTAGGACGCATAACCGGACACACCGCAATTACGTCTGGGGGAAAAAACACTCCGATAAACGCAAGAGAAGAAGAAGAAGAAGAAGAAGAAGAAGAAGAAGAAGAAGAAGAAGAAGAAGAAGAAGAAGAAGAAGAAGAAGATCTGAGTACCAACGCTACGGACTTAAGAGAGGAACCTCAGTCTTCCAGAGGATTCACTACCAAGTAGGCATATACGTTCTGCTCATCTTCAGTGTGTAATCAAAGATACGTGCTTGTGTAGCACATCAGTTCTCTTGTTTCTGCACACGATCTAAAGAATAGACGGCCAAAGTTATTTTGTTGACACCAACCTTCAATGTCGTTCGGTTAACAAAACATAGGCTTTCCATTCTATTCCTAGTATGCTACAATATCATGGAATCAGGGTCTTTACCAATTGTTTATTTCATTTAACGGTTACACACATCAACACGAGCCGACAGACTTGCTCATTTATGGTTCGTCATCTCACACGTTCACTTGTTTTGGATCGTGTCCATTGTTATGCCCCTCCAATGTCGTGTGTTTAAAACCATGCAGATATTTTCTATCCCCTTGCTCTTGTCCAATCAAGGTTGTTATATGTCACTGAGTTTTCATATTTACTTCTCCCCATTACGTGCCCCAAACAATCGAGACTGTCTACGTCTAATTTCTACATTTTGTTCACTGTTTTTATGTGTTGCTTACGGGAATTTCTCATTCTATCTCCTATCATCTTGTTTCTCTTGTATCTTGCGGTGTCTAGGTAAAGCTTAAACAGAGGGAGAGTGCCCGTTTATGGACTACAAGTATCGGGATCCAGGTACTCTGTTATTCCCTCAGATTTTACGTGGTCGGCCTCGTCTTCTGATTCCATTTTGTCTGTAGTAGTCTGTACATCATTGCTAGTTGTGGAATACTGTTAGTTGATAGCCTAGTTTTATGGCCCAACCATTTCACTTTTCTCATGAAATCTTGCGGCGCTATTACCCCCACTTTAGTCCTGATTTAATTAATTCTCTCCATCCATCCATCATGTGTCATGCCGGTAAGCGTGGGCGGTCATATTTTGCCATCTCACTCGATCACCAGAGTCGTGGATCAGCTCCGTGTTTCTGTCTCGACCATGCCACGATGCCAAGCCATCCAGGTATTTGCTTCTAGGTCTTCCTCTAAGTCTGTTCTCTTCGATCTTACCAGTTGTCACCAAGTTCTCCAATTCATTTCTTCTCATAACATGCCCAAAATATTTTGACTGTCTGCGTCTAATGTCTCTAATCAGTTTACGATCGTTGTTTGTTTCTTGAAGGACCTCTTCATTGGTCTTTCTGGCTGTCCATGGTATTCTTTGCATTTTCCTCAGAAACCACATTTCTACAGCCAGTTTGACTGCCCATTGTCCAAGCTTCACATCCATATAAAAGTACAGATTCTATGTAGCACCTCAACACTCTTTTTCTCGTTTCAATTGACATCTTTTTATTGGTCAGTATGTTTTTCATCTTGCTAAAGGCTACCTTACACATGGCGATTCTTGTTCTAATCTCTTCAAGGCATCTCCCATCAGATGCTATTACTGTTCTGAGATAATTGTACCTATTCACTTGTTGAAGAATATTCCCATTTACTTGTATATTAAATTGTGGTATTTCGTTCTTCCTAGTGACGACCATAATCTGTGTTTTTTTTTTATTTAATTCTAACCCTCGTTGTTCACTGTGTGTAACAACTGCATCTACTAAATGTTGCAGGTCCTGTTCATTGTCTGCATTCAAGACTGTATCGTCTGCATATCTAATGTTATTGATGCATCGTCCCCCAATATTGATTCCTTCCATATCTTCAATATTTCTGAATATATTTTCACTGTACAGGGAAAACAGATCTGGAGACATTACACATCCCTGTCTCACACCTCTCTTAATAAGCTGATATTGACCTACTTCATTATCAACTCTTATGGCAGCTTGTTGTTTCCAATATATGTTTTTTACAAGTCTAAGGTCTTTTCCATCAATTTGTAGATCTTCAAGCATCCTTATCATGTCGACATGTCTCACTTTATCGAAAGCCTTTGTGTAGTCTATAAAGCAAAGGTGTAAATCTTTGTTTACTTCTATAGATCGTTCAATTACGGTTCTAAATAAATACACAGAATTTACTGTACCCTTTCCTTCTACAAAGCCACATTGTTCTTCTCCAATTTCAGGTTGTAGTTTCCTCCTAATTCTTTGCGTGATAATTCTTAGCAAAATCTTCGTGATGTGACTCATTATACTAATTGTTCGATGTTGATCACATTCCAAGGCTTCTGATTTCTTTGGGATTGCAATAAATACAGAATTACATAATTCATGAGGTATATTTCCAGTATCATATATTGTATTAAGCAGACTGGTAACTTTATCTATTCCATATTCTTCTAAAGCATTAATCATTTCTGTTGTGGCACTGTCTGAACCAGGCGTCTTGCCAGATTTCATATGGTTAAGAGCATTCTGAACCTCCATCATCAAAATTGCTGGTCCTTCATTATATTTTGAACATCGTGGTGTTCGTCTCTGTTGTCGACATAAAGGTTTTTCACGTAATCTGACCATACATGTAAGATCTGATCTTTTTCAATTATGACTCTTCCATCTTTTGTCTTTATGCAGCCTGCTGATGTACGTGTTCTTTGATTAGTAAGCTCCTGGATTCTTTTGTGCATTAGTTTCGCATTTTTACTGTTGTGTTGCTTTTCAATTTCTTCGCAGTTTTTTCTCAAGCCATGCTTCTTTTGCCTCCCTACATAAGGTTCTGACTTTTCTGTGAATTTCTTACATATTTGGCAGGAATTTTCCAAGTCGGATGTGTTGGCCTTAGGACGCATAACCGGACACACCGCAATTACGTCTGGGGGAAAAAACACTCCGGATAAACGCAAGAGAAGAAGAAGAAGAAGAAGAAGAAGAAGAAGAAGAAGAAGAAGAAGAAGAAGAAGAAGAAGAAGAAGAAGAAGAAGATCTGAGTACCAACGCTACGGACTTAAGAGAGGAACCTCAGTCTTCCAGAGGATTCACTACCAAGTAGGCATATACGTTCTGCTCATCTTCAGTGTGTAATCAAAGATACGTGCTTGTGTAGCACATCAGTTCTCTTGTTTCTGCACACGATCTAAAGAATAGACGGCCAAAGTTATTTTGTTGACACCAACCTTCAATGTCGTTCGGTTAACAAAACATAGGCTTTCCATTCTATTCCTAGTATGCTACAATATCATGGAATCAGGGTCTTTACCAATTGTTTATTTCATTTAACGGTTACACACATCAACACGAGCCGACAGACTTGCTCATTTATGGTTCGTCATCTCACACGTTCACTTGTTTTGGATCGTGTCCATTGTTATGCCCCTCCAATGTCGTGTGTTTAAAACCATGCAGATATTTTCTATCCCCTTGCTCTTGTCCAATCAAGGTTGTTATATGTCACTGAGTTTTCATATTTACTTCTCCCCATTACGTGCCCAACAATCGAGACTGTCTACGTCTAATTTCTACATTTTGTTCACTGTTTTTATGTGTTGCTTACGGGAATTTCTCATTCTATCTCCTATCATCTTGTTTCTCTTGTATCTTGCGGTGTCTAGGTAAAGCTTAAACAGAGGGAGAGTGCCCGTTTATGGACTACAAGTATCGGGATCCCAGGTACTCTGTTATTCCCTCAGATTTTACGTGGTCGGCCTCGTCTTCTGATTCCATTTTGTCTGTAGTAGTCTGTACATCATTGCTAGTTGTGGAATACTGTTAGTTGATAGCCTAGTTTTATGGCCCAACCATTTCACTTTTCTCATGAAATCTTGCGGCGCTATTACCCCCACTTTAGTCCTGATTTAATTAATTCTCTCCATCCATCCATCATGTGTCATGCCGGTAAGCGTGGGCGGTCATATTTTGCCATCTCACTCGATCACCAGAGTCGTGGATCAGCTCCGTGTTTCTGTCTCGACCATGCCACGATGCCAAGCCATCCAGGTATTTGCTTCTAGGTCTTCCTCTAAGTCTGTTCTCTTCGATCTTACCAGTTGTCACCAAGTTCTCCAATTCATTTCTTCTCATAACATGCCCAAAATATTTTGACTGTCTGCGTCTAATGTCTCTAATCAGTTTACGATCGTTGTTTGTTTCTTGAAGGACCTCTTCATTGGTCTTTCTGGCTGTCCATGGTATTCTTTGCATTTTCCTCAGAAACCACATTTCTACAGCCAGTTTGACTGCCCATTGTCCAAGCTTCACATCCATATAAAAGTACAGATTCTATGTAGCACCTCAACACTCTTTTTCTCGTTTCAATTGACATCTTTTTATTGGTCAGTATGTTTTTCATCTTGCTAAAGGCTACCTTACACATGGCGATTCTTGTTCTAATCTCTTCAAGGCATCTCCCATCAGATGCTATTACTGTTCTGAGATAATTGTACCTATTCACTTGTTGAAGAATATTCCCATTTACTTGTATATTAAATTGTGGTATTTCGTTCTTCCTAGTGACGACCATAATCTGTGTTTTTTTTTTTTATTTAATTCTAACCCTCGTTGTTCACTGTGTGTAACAACTGCATCTACTAAATGTTGCAGGTCCTGTTCATTGTCTGCATTCAAGACTGTATCGTCTGCATATCTAATGTTATTGATGCATCGTCCCCCAATATTGATTCCTTCCATATCTTCAATATTTCTGAATATATTTTCACTGTACAGGGAAAACAGATCTGGAGACATTACACATCCCTGTCTCACACCTCTCTTAATAAGCTGATATTGACCTACTTCATTATCAACTCTTATGGCAGCTTGTTGTTTCCAATATATGTTTTTTACAAGTCTAAGGTCTTTTCCATCAATTTGTAGATCTTCAAGCATCCTTATCATGTCGACATGTCTCACTTTATCGAAAGCCTTTGTGTAGTCTATAAAGCAAAGGTGTAAATCTTTGTTTACTTCTATAGATCGTTCAATTACGGTTCTAAATAAATACACAGAATTTACTGTACCCTTTCCTTCTACAAAGCCACATTGTTCTTCTCCAATTTCAGGTTGTAGTTTCCTCCTAATTCTTTGCGTGATAATTCTTAGCAAAATCTTCGTGATGTGACTCATTATACTAATTGTTCGATGTTGATCACATTCCAAGGCTTCTGATTTCTTTGGGATTGCAATAAATACAGAATTACATAATTCATGAGGTATATTTCCAGTATCATATATTGTATTAAGCAGACTGGTAACTTTATCTATTCCATATTCTTCTAAAGCATTAATCATTTCTGTTGTGGCACTGTCTGAACCAGGCGTCTTGCCAGATTTCATATGGTTAAGAGCATTCTGAACCTCCATCATCAAAATTGCTGGTCCTTCATTATATTTTGAACATCGTGGTGTTCGTCTCTGTTGTCGACATAAAGGTTTTTCACGTAATCTGACCATACATGTAAGATCTGATCTTTTTCAATTATGACTCTTCCATCTTTTGTCTTTATGCAGCCTGCTGATGTACGTGTTCTTTGATTAGTAAGCTCCTGGATTCTTTTGTGCATTAGTTTCGCATTTTTACTGTTGTGTTGCTTTTCAATTTCTTCGCAGTTTTTCTCAAGCCATGCTTCTTTTGCCTCCCTACATAAGGTTCTGACTTTTCTGTGAATTTCTTCATATTTGGCAGGATTATTTTTGTTCTGTCTTCTTGTTTCCATTAGTTGTAAAATTTCTTCAGTCATCCATGTCTTACAGCCCACTTTCTTTAATTGTGGAATAGTATTTTTCTGCTGCACAACTGATTGAATTCTTCAGCATTTCCCATTGATCATCTACATCTTGATATAGGATCTCTAGATCAGACAATAAATTAAATTTGTTCTTTACTTCTATGTTAAAATTATCTTGTATTTCTTTGTCAGTTTTCAATTTTCACAAGTCATATTTAGGGTTTCCTGCTATATACTTGACTTTCTATAACTTTACCCTCAATGTGCCTGTAATTAATTTGTAATCACTATAACAGTCTGCATTTGGAACTGTTTTTGCGACTGTTAACGCATTTCGAAACCTTCTGTTAATCAGGATGTAATCTATCTGGTTTTTAATCCTGCTGTCTGGACTCCTCCATGTCCATAATCTTCTAGGATGCTGTTTAAACCAGGTGTTTCCTACAACCATTTCTTGTTCTTTTGCCCATTCTACAAGTCTGTATCCTCTTTCATTTCTTTCTCCCAAACCATGGTTGCCTACACTGCATCCATCGCCTTGCTTTCGTATTTTTGCGTTGAAATCACCCATTATGATATTTATTTCTGATGTTTTTGCAGTTCTTCAAAGCAGACTCCATGTCGTTATAAAATTCCTCTATACTTTCTTCACTGCATTCACTTGTTGGGGCATATACTTGGGTTGAATGATATTTATCTTAAAAGGTCTTCCGTTTAATTTTACTAATAGAACTCTGTCTGACACAGCTCGATATCCTTTGACAGAATTTGATGTTTGTTTATCTAATATAATGGCTACACCTCTTTGGTATTCTTCTCCCCCAGAGTAAATACTCTTATAATCATCTCCTGTCCTTATCCCTGCTCCTTTCCATCTCGTTTCCGATATTCCTAATGTGTTAATCTTCTCTCTCTCCATTTCTTGTTTGATGTTTTCTAATTTTCCATCTGCATGCATTGTTCTAAACATTCCAAGTTCCTACTTTCAATGATATTAATCTTTTGCACCCAGTAGCCTGTTGACGGTCTGGAGTCACCTGGTGCGCATGACTATCCCTACCGTCATGGAACTGCTGAGAATTCACCTGGTAAAACTCCCAAAAGTACAGTTCCCGAGTTCCTGCAAGCTTCCCAAAATTCAAGTCCCCATTTTCGTCAGCCTAGAACAGCCGACCTAGTCTAAGGGATACAACCGAGGTAATAATGTACCCCACGCAAGGGCGATTGGTGGCCCTTGACTTCTAGACGATTCGGGTGAATGATGCTCAACCCAACCAGATCCGGTAAACGCATGCGCAATAACCTTCTCAGAACAAAGACAGGCTCAGTTGAGATCCGGCCTTGCTAGAAAGAAGTTATGTTTGGACGACTGTGTTAATTCGTAAATGGTAAAGAGGAAGCCATTGTCTTGCTGTTTGTCGAAGAAAACACGATGGAGTGTAGGCCTGTTTTGTACGTTACAATTGTACAAGTGGGTGAATGCGTGTTATCGCCGCTACAAGTAGTTAGGGAAAATTAGGACAGGCCCAATAGTGTTAGTAGTCCGAGTTCACTCCTGGGCGGCCTTAGAACTCTAGCGTAGTTGACGCAACCGGAAGTTGGCGAAGACGTTGTAGAACATAGGTCGAGTGAGGTATCAGGGAACTCGGCCGAACTAGACGAAACCCATGCGATGGTCGCCGGACGTGTCGAATAGTCATTCGAAGGACATTGCGGGTGTCGAAGTTCGAATCCTTTGGTGTGGCGACCACTGGCTTTGCTGGGCTTTCCTCTTACTCTTTATGTGATTGGTTGCCGTAACGGAACACCATCTTAATATACAGTTGGTTCCCGAGAGGTTGACACTGGAGAACTGGGAGATGCGACAGAGCTGGTCACAGCCAGCTTGAACACCGTTCCAAATGCTCTGACCCTAACTAGGGGAGGAGGGAACGGGATGTGGACTTCCGCTACAGGGGGATTTCCCTGTATAATCTATTAAATTCCTGGATCGAATCTCGAGCTCCGGGAAACCTAGTGTATAGTGGGTAATCATAAAAGAGAACCAGGGAGAGGGGCTACATCCGAGGGAGGAGAATTGGGTTGTCCACCGGCCCTCCTTCAGGGCCATTATGTCTCTAGGTACTTTTAACCTACTAACCTGGTGTATTGTGTCATTAGAAGTCGTTTCAGGACGGAATGAGTTCGCAGACACCCTGACCAGATACACAGCCCTACCCTAGACTGGTTCGAGAAGGAGAACCGTTCAGCCAGCACTTGTTAGGACCCAGACCTAGTTCATCTTCGGCAGTGGATCCTGGTCTGTGAGGCTGCCGGCCGGGTCATAGGCGACACCGGCCTATGCTGAGTACACATAGGTAGCGTGTAACCCTGGTGGTAAGTCTGAGTCACGATATTCACACATGGTGTTGTCTTTGGCAGGTTCTATCTTGTGAGAGACCTAATTGCCGGGACCAGAGAGAGATGACGGGGTGACAGTGGTAGCATTGCTAGCTTACATGCGTGACGGGAGGTGACGCTTCTACACAGCACCACATCACAGCGACGTCTCCACTCCGCCACAGGCCAGTCCCCGTCGTCGACCTTTAAGTGATCTTCAGTCAGTCCACCTGGTATTATGATGTCTACGCACGGGCGAGTATATTGTCCTCGTATATGTGAACATTCTGACATTGTGACCCACTAGCCCAACTATTAGGGTAGAACTACATCACCCTTTACGTCAGGATGACCTGGTGTTTCTGGAACGGGCTGACACTTCATGATATGAAGTTTGGTGACATTAGCTACAGGGTCACCGGCTACAGAGATTTCTGGTGAGTGAAAGAGGCTACTTCATCCTAGCCCATGACTGTTGCCAACTCCAAGTGCTTATATAGGACTGGTGATAGGAATCTTGATAACTACAGGGGTCACCAGCTATTTCAGTGTTATACGGTTGCTTCCACTGACATTTATATATCACCAGCTTTACCAGTGAACCTTTCGGTGATTGGCCTCAGGGACTTCTACTGAGAGGTTATTCGGACGTCATCACGTACCCGAGCAACACGGAGTCACCCCATCTATCCGACATTGAGTCCAGCTAAGTCTACACCTAGCTAGAGACGCCCGACACTGTGTGAGAAGATGAGTGACCTCTTTAGCCATGTGGTATCGTGCTCTGTGTACAGTGATGAGTAAGTCGGCCTGAGGTTAATCCAGATAGCCATATCTTCTATCTCCTGGCGGTTGCCAGGATTCTCTCATGGACATGTTCATTGTTGACATTCATCTTGTACATTATACCATCTAGTCAGTATGTGTAGATACCAGAGTTGCGTCATCTGTTCTGGACGCGAGGTGAAAGAGGTATAGTCCAGCGGTTGATTGTGAGAGAGACAGGAATCCAAGGGCTGGTGGGGTCTGTAGACTGAGATTGATCGTATTCCCAGAGTGCCTCTATCCCGTTATTAAGGTGTGATAGTATCCTTCCCTCACCCCAAGGGAATACCATTTGGTGACATTTTTTGGAGCACCCACTTACGCCGTTTCTCTGATTATCGATGAGTCCACACAACATGATTTTCTTGGCATCTATAAAGAAGGTAGTTTGCCATTGCTTTCATTCCTAGCAGTGACCATACTGGTCAGTGACCGTAGCCATTGTCTCCTCAAAAAAGAGATTCTCTGCCTACCGTCGTGTAGGTGAAGACCACAACCTACAACTATCTGTCGGCTGCTCTCCATCTTCATCCACCACCTGCACCCATGGCTTCACGTAAGACTGATCGGGGGGCTAAACGGGTACTCCACCCTGCCCAAGGGTGTCACGTAGGCTAGCGGAGGGAAGGAGGCGCCTTACTTCTCCTTTGATAGGGGATACCCCTACCCCGCTACCCAATTATTATTAATACCCAAGTATTAATTCTCTACAACCTGTAAAACCCCAACAGGTTAATCGTTTTCAATATCTAGTCTTGACGGTGATGTCCGACGGAGGACCTAACACAGAGAGAAAGAGAAGAATCATCATATAAAAAGAGTTACTTTGAGCTCAGATGAGTCAAGAACCGACATCACATCATTCCGGGCATTCCCGTACGCGCTCCATGCTCATTTAAAATACCTAGCTAAGAGTCCCAATTCTAATTCTGCCAGTTGTAGTGTGGTTATCTGAACTCTGCTGGGACTACTGACTGTCGGACATACCCTCTGATCGCTTTCCAAACAATGATGTTGTATCTGTTCTTCCATACTATTGTTATAAATGTTTTGCATATCCTTTACAGGACATCGCTGTCAACATCAGCATCTTTCACCTGATTGTTGATTTCTTGGCAAGATTACGCTCAGTAGTTTGCCATTGTTTCTGAGCGGCCGGCTCACATACCCCGTAAGTTACCGACTCGATTTGAACCACTGCTGATTCTCACCGTCGTCACGTTACCTGTGAGAGTATACGAGATCACGGAGAAAAGATGCTAACCTCTAGGCCAGGAAGCCGGCATGCTATTGTTAATTTATTTGTTGTTTCGGGATTTGAGATTTTTAAATATTGAGCACAACCCACTACTGGCAACGCTGATCGCACTCTGGTATGAACCTAAGGCCTATCCACATCAATGTGGAAGCACTAGACTCGAGTTTCGCTCTCGTTTGAGCTCTTCAGTAGTGCATATCCTTGACCGGACCCGGAAACAAACCCCGGATCACTGGCACGTGAAGCGAATGTGTAAACACTAGACCACGCGGCACACGCTGGACACGGCCAAATTATCACAACAGAATACTACAACGTCACCCATCGTAGGCCGTAGCTCAAGATTTGCCCGATCGCCGCGACTGACATCCGTCAATCGATGTGGACCCGAACGATCAGGTCTTCTCACTGGCAAGGCACACCATGCCGCCTAAGGTCCAGTGAGCAATAATCAAATTGATTTATTTGTTGTTTCGGGATTTGAGATTTTAAATATTGAGCACAACCCACTACTGGCAACGCTGATCGCACTCTGGTATGAACCTAAGGCCTATCCACGTCAATGTGGATAACAATACTATTGTTACTATACACAGATGGCTTGGACCACATCTGCCTATCGTGCGCCAGTACCCCACCCGGTGGTACAGACCCATCCAATCTGTCCACCTACTCCTATCTCAACATACCTGCGTGCTCTGGGAAAAAGATCCAACTGATGCTCCTTATCTTTGATTTTGTAATTACAACATGCCTGTTCAAAGATTGAATTACAAACATGAACAATGTCGTCGTCATCATCATCATCATCATCTACCACTGTTGCCGCCAAGCGTCACGGGGAGGAATAGTTGGCGCTCCAGCGCCCGATGGATAGCAAAGGATAGCGTCATTCCGTGTGATTGAACAATGTCTTTGATGTCGCCAATATATTTTTTTCTCGGGCGTCCTCTTGCTGTCGTAGCAGATCTTCTGTGATGTCGCCAGTGCTGGTAGTTGATGGTGTTACATTCTAACGAGGTGGCGCAATCATTTGATCTTCTGCCTTTCAATAAATGTGGCATAATGTATTAATCCCACTGTTTGTCTGATAGCATCATTTCTTTTTCCGTCTCGGTTTAGTTGGCAGCTCTTCTCAAGCATCTCATCTCGCAAGCGCTGATTTTGCGTAAGTTTTTAGTTTAGTTTAGTCGATGGATCAACATCACGGCACACGGGTGCAACCCATAAGTGCTCCGTTCTCCTCCTAACTCAAACCTGAGTCTGGAAAAACTCAGCTCAGTGCACGAACTCCATAGCACCGGCGAGGATCCTGAAATACTTTGGGTAAATTTTTAACTAAAAATTTTGCCCGGGCAGCGCCGTTAGGCTACTCTTTTTCGATTTCCAACTGCCAAGAGATTATTTACGTGCGCAACAATACACACGGGTGTCCGATCTCACTACCCAGAGACCAGGGGAAATTTTATTACTAGAAGTCCACGAGAAAAAAACCCGGTCATCACCGGGGATTGAACCCGGGACCTCCAGCATTCGAAGCGGACACCATACCTCGAGACCACGCAGCCCCCAAATTGGATAATGTAACGTCGTGAAAAACATAAATACCACAAGCAGAAAAATCATCTTACTGAAAAGTTATATGTAGCCAGTGTTTTTGCATAGATGCGAATACTGGACAATGGGTGACTGAATTGTGAAGAAACTGAAGATGTGGTTTTTGACAAGAACGTTTAGAAATATCATGGACAAAGAAGGAAGCATATGCTAGGCTACTGAGAGCTGATGGAGTTTCAAGATCACTCTATAAAACCACCGTGAGATGTCAAATGGAATTAATGTGGCATATCAAGAGAAGAGGTGGAATAGAGACATTAGTATTTCGTCCAGAAATACTAGATAAATGCTAGAGAAATACTAAGGACTATCTAGGGAACTACTAGGAAACAAATGGGGAAATACTAGGGAACTATCAGAGAACAAATAGGGAATTGTTATGGAAATACTAGAAAATGTTATGGAAATACTAGACAAATACTAGGGAACACTAGGGGAATACTAGATAAATACTACTAGATAAATATTAGAAAAATACTAAGGAAATACCGGGAAACAACTAGGGAAATACTAAGGAAATTGGGTATAGAAATACGTAGTAATCTGTCCGTGGGAAGCTCAAGCAGCTGTATATGTAACACCAGGCTCGTCAAAATATCCGACGGCAGATAAATTTGAATAGTAGCAGTAGCAGTGGCAGTGGCAGTGACAGTGGCAGTGGCAGTGACAGTGGCGGTAGCAGTAGCAGTAACAGTAGCGGTGGCAGTAGCAGTGGCAGTGGCAGTGGCGGTAGCAGTTGTCACAAAATGAAACCGTGTGTTTATCCGGTTGATTATTACAGAGGATTTTCGGATTAAGCGGACGATCGACCAGCGACATCTATTTGTACTAACAGAGTAAACACAGTTGTACAGGTTACATCGTGTCAGCCCATAAACACATTTGGTGGTGAGGGAGAAGGATATGGAATGGTGCCGTTTGTCATCTATACTGCCGGACATCAGACGGAAATGGCTGCTGGGATTGTCACCACGGAACAGAAGAGTGACAAGTTTGTCAACATTTGAATGCAGATGGAAGCCGTGAGATCACAGGGGCAGATGTAAAACGGAAGTACCTAGTACGGAAAACAGTGCATCTGTCAATTCTTGGGTTCCGGAACATCAAGATGATTGGCAGCTTGGTATCGAAACTCTTTGTTGGGAGTTTACAGAAACTAGCTGGCTTGTTTTGAGAATCTAGGCAATTACTGACAACTTTGACAGGATTTAAGCCAGGAAAATAGTTCTTGACAGGGGATGATTTGCCACTGTGCCACCTGTGTGGGGGAGTAAAGGATAACGTCACGTGGACAACTTTGGTAGTTTGCCATATAAACTCGAGTTGAGATCAACTAGGGTGGACTTGAATAATGCTCTAGACAGAGTGCAGGGCACTGCAGTGCTTAGTGGAAATAATATCTACCGTGTGTTAATTAGTGACTTAATTTTACACGTGCCTATATGGCAGATGTAGATATGATTTATAGGACTGCAGTAGTGCCATTTAAGGTATAACCTATTATAATATATTCGTTATAATTACTTTAGGCAGTAGCCTTGTTAAACTATAGTGTGATGATTAGCACTGTTAGTGGAAACTAGCTAGAGTAGTGAAGTGATACTTGGCTCTGTTAGCTAGAATAGATTAGTGAAGTGTTGATAAGCTTTACTAGTTGAGTAATGAAGGATAATTGGGATCTTCCCGTAGGTGTCCCTGGTGGGCGGGGTTCCGCATTCTGTTTGCTGATATTTTTTCTTTGTCATAGCCTGATTCGACTCTAGGTGGGTAGCTAATCTGCTCTATGACTAAGTCTAGTTAGCTAAAGATCATTAAGCAAGGTGATAGGCTTATACTCAGCCGAAGGGATCAGTGACTAGTACTATCACCAGATGTGTTGTTTCTATCCTAGGTTCCCTACCAGATCCAAGGAAACTCTACAAGTTTTGGGAAAGAATTAAAAAACCCATTCTGAAGAACACCAGTTCAAGAGTCAATAAAGTTGCATACAGAAACGTAACTTACGCTAGAAGGAAATTGATTCATCAAAGAGAATGATGCATACTGATGCACCACACAGCATCAGACAGTAGTAACGAACCGAGAACCGGCTAAGAGTACCTAGTGTTAGTACAGTAACAATTAACATTAGTAATTAGCACTTATGGACTGAATGGTTCGATGTGCAACGAGGATGATCTGTCGACTAACTAACTAACTAACTAACTGCGTACACACTGTAAAAGACTTGTGCAGTTTGTTTAGGAACATTAGGAACGGACATTGTGTAGAGTGCAACCGGTCCCTGATTAACTCTTAGTACCACCGGTGTCTATTTCGGATGTTCATGAAATTGGATTACCAGAGGTCTACAGAGGCAAAGCAGTATCCGGCAAGATGGTTTCGGCAACGGGTGAGACGTACTTGTTCTGACGTAACGTGCTGTGGTCTATCTTTGCTGTGATCAGCTGACTGAGTTGATGTCTGAGAGACAGAGTCTACACACTTTATAGAACACGTCACACATTTTCTTCGCATACACGTCTCATACACGTTACACTTTTATTTTAATAAATTAATCTTTATTAATTTCTAGAAGCAAGAGTTGTTGAGTATGTTGCGTTGGGGAAGTATGAGAAGGGGGCATAGTACGACAATGTGAGAGTGATAGGAAAAGGTGTCCATAGGCTGATGGAGTGTGCTGGACGGAAGCTGGTGGATTCTCCAGAATATTGAGAGGAAAAAAAAATATTATAATGTGGGTGTCGGATCTCCTCACTCCAGGGACGACACTTTAAAGGAGGACACGACATTATTGGGGGCTCGTAAACGTGATCTTTGGACAGCGGGATCTCTCGTAAACGTGATCTTTGGACAGCGGGATCTATCGTAAACGTGATCTTTGGACAACGAGATCTCTCGTAAACGGGATCCTTGGACAGCGGGATCCCCCGTAAACGGAATCCTTGGACAGCGAGATCTCCTGCAAGCAGGAACCTTTGACAGTGGGATCTTCTGACAACGGGGTCTTTTGACACGGGATCCTTAGTTATAAGAGGGAGATATCATTTTGGAGAATCCAGCTAGAGTGAATGTGGATAGGGGTTAGGACTAATATCTTACCTGTTCACACTTCACACGTCTGCATAGGTCTGTGGTCCTGATTCTACTCTTGTCACTGAGTGAATGTGCTGTGTGTGGTAATATCTAGATTTATAGTACTTGTTCATATATCTGTATAGTAATTTGCAGTTATATTGTACTAGACCTGCTAGCTTACCTCTCTGTATAATGGCCACCCCTAAACTAACCACGTTAGAATTAAAGGCAAAGGGGGAAGAAATGGGATTGGCGGGGTCTGCTCTAACGGATTACATACAAGAAGTGGAGAGAGAGTATCGTCAAGCGGAACGGGAAGATCGAAAGGCCGAGTTGGAATTGAGGAGGATGGAGTTGGAACAAGCAGCTAAGAAATTGGAAGCTGAACAAGCAGCTAGGAAATTGGAAGCTGAACAAGCAGCTAGGAAATTGGAAGCTGAGCAAGCAGCTAGGAAATTTGAAGCTGAACAAGCAGCTAGGAAATTAGAAGCTGAACAAGAAGCACAGAAAAGGGAGCACGAGTACCGGATGAGGGAACTCGAGTTGAAGAGTCAATCTAATGGAGAAACTGAGGGAGCAGTTGGAGGTTCCTCCATCCCATGATCAACACCAGTAGGTGGACATGGGTACCATGCTATGAAGTTTCCTTTAGCGGTCTACGAGGAGGACAAAGAGAAGATTGACCAATACCTTCAACGCTTCGAGGCTATGTCAGTTGCTATGGGTTTGGAGCGTAACAAATGGAATCTTAAGCTATCCCAGGGATTACGCGGGACGGGATACGAGGTTTATACTCGCCTGCCACCAGGACGTGAGAACAATTATGATGAGTTAAAGACGGCTCTGCTGAAACGATTCGAGGTTACGTCACATACCTACCGGAAAAAAATTTCGAGCAGCGAAACGAGAACCGGGAGAGTTGTTTGCCGCCTACAGTTTGCGTCTTAAATCTTATCTCCATAAGTGGATGGATTTGGCTGGGTTCGCACATGACTATGAGAGTCTGGAAGAGCTCATGGTGGTCGACCAGCTGAAGAAGCAAATGTCTAAACCTCTCAGGACGTTCCTGGGAGAACAAGGAGCGGAACGTATTGACCTCGTGAATAAATTAGCAGAACGGTTCGTCGAGGTACATGGGGAGGCAGGGGAAAACCTTTCCACCAACACCAAAAGTCAAGAGAAACATGACAAGAAGAAAGCCAAAAACTCAGGAACCAAAAAGTGGGAACCTTATGGGCAAAAATCAGAGGATAGTTCAGAGAAGAAGAAGGAGGGAAGCAAGAGCACTTCAAGCTCTACACCTAAACGACCGTGGTCGGAGAAGTGGTGTTCAATTTGTAAGTCACCCTCTCACAATACGAGGGACTGCAAATCGAAGGCTAAGAACCCTCACTTCGCAGCATGTCAAGTGACTTCCAAGGAGGTTGTCACGGAAAATGCCAAGGTCAACAAGGAAGCTCGCCACCAGGAGAGCTCATTCAAGTCCGACAATAGAAAATCTAGGACAGGGAAATGGTGCAACCAATGTCAGTCGAATACGCACAATGCTATTGACTGCAGGGAAAAGTCAGGAGACACTCAATTCGTCGTGTGCTCAGGGAAACCTAAGGTGGAGCCCACCGAACAGGTCGAGGCCGAGGAAGAGACTCCAGACCAGGAAAAACCACCTGTAGTGGAATTGGTAGAGGTTAACGGTCGTCAAGTGGAGTGTTTATACGACACAGGACTGGACGGGGAGGCCGTGATTTCTGCGGATCTAGTACATCCAGAACAATTCACAGGTGAAACCTTGGATATACAGCCTGCACAGAAGAGTGCTGTAGTCATGAAGTTGCCCATTGCTAATGTGGAGATTCGGTCACGGTACGTCACCGGCACCATCAAGGCCGCTGTATTGACCGATCCCATTTTTCCAGTCATCCTAGGTTGCCGGTATGTCTTTCTGGGAATGCCCAGGGAGCCAATTCATATGGGAGCAATGCAGACTCGCTCTCAGACGAAAACGGAAGAGGCAGACGCAATTGTGACTAACCCAATGCCGGGGGAGCTACGAACTGCCCAGAGTGAGGATGATACTTTACGTCCTTGCTACAGAAAGCTGCAGAAAAGTGCTGATCCACCAGGACGGGAGCAGTACTACATGAAGAATAGGATACTCTACAGGAGAGCAGGAAGGGGAGACAACCTATACGGTCAGTTGGTCGTCCCGAAAGCTCATCGGTCCCAGATTCTTCATATGGGGCATACCATCTCCTTTAGCGGACACATGGGTATTGCCGCCACCATGCAGCGGATTTCCTGCCACTACTATTGGCCGGGAATGACAGATGATGTGCGTCGGTATGTGAAGTCATGCCCTGAGTGCCAGAGGGTGGCACCAAAACACTGGACAGCACCGGTGGTGTTGGGTGAGATGCCCATCATGAACTCTCCTTTCGAGAGGGTAGCCATCGATATCGTGGGTCCACTTCCCAGGACTAGGAAGAGGAACATGTATATACTCACAATGGTGGATTGCTGTACAATGTGGGGTGAGGCTATACCGTTGACCACGATTGACTCGAAACGAGTGGCGGACGCACTGATGGAGGCCTTTACCAGATTAGGCTTTCCGGATCAAATTCTGACGGACAATGGATCTCAGTTTTGTGGAAAACTCATGGAGGAGGTATTTAGGGTGTTTCACTCTAACCACATACATACCAGCCCTTACCACCCTCAAGCCAATGGACAAGTAGAGCGTTTCAACGGCACGTTGATGACAATGCTCAGGAAACTAGCGCAGGAAAAACCTGATAGGTGGGATGAATATATCCCAGCAGCACTCTTTGCCTATCGGGAAGTTCCTCATGGCTCAACAGGACTACCACCCGCTACGTTGCTGTTTGGTCGTCCAATCAAAGGACCGTTGGAAGCCATGTTGAGGAGTTGGACTGAAGAGGGGACGTCAGAAGAAGTGATCTCATCCTATCAATACGTGGAGGAACTGAAAGAAAAACTCCATAAGGGATGGACTCTGGCAAATCAAAACTTGAAAAAGGCCAGGAAAAGACATGCGGCTTACTACAACCGTAGGTCTAAAGAAAGATCTCTAGAGGTAGGAGATAAAGTCTTGTTGTTACTCCCAACGGGAAACAACAAACTGGAGATAGGTTGGCAAGGACCATTTCCCGTGGAAAGGGTGATATCCAGAACCAACTATCAAATCCGGATCCGGGGAAAGTCGAAGATTTTCCATATCAATCTCTTGCGGAAATACGAAGAGAGACCAGGAGACAAGGCAGCTCACCTCATGGCAATGGCAGTTGCAGTGGAGACAGAAGTGGGAACCAGCGAGGGCAGGGAATATCCCTTAGTCCACCAGGAAACTTATAGGGATGTGCAAGTGAACCCTGATCTGACCTCCCAGGAGAGGGAAAGGATAACCCAGGTTCTCAAGTCTCATAAGGAGATACTGACTGATAAACCTGGACGAACGAGGTTGGTTGAGTTCGAGATGACTTTGACCACACAGGAGCCTGTTCGCCAAAAGGTTTACCCAGTGCCATTCTCTAAAGAAAAGGCCCTGGAGGAGGAAATAAAAAAACTGCTGGAGGATGACGTGATTGCACCATCCACATCCCCATACAATGCGGGGGTAGTTTTGTTACGCAAACCAAGTGGAGAACACAGGTTGTGTATAGATTACCGACTGCTGAACAGTCATACACAGTTTCAGGTGGAACCTTTGCCGAATCCAACTCAGTTATTCGCTAGGCTCCATAAGGCTCGGTACTTTTCAAAGGTGGATCTGAGTCGGGGGTACTATCAGATACCAGTCAAACCGGAGATTCGACCACTGTTAGCTTTCAGTACACCCAGTGGACACTACGAATTCAAGGTCATGCCCTTTGGACTCAGCAATGCACCTAGTGTGTTTACACGCATGATGAGGACTTTACTAGATCCGTTACAGGATCCGTCCATCATCTCATTCATGGATGATATTCTGATTTCCAGTGACAGCTTGGATGACCACTTACAATCCTTGGAGAGAGTGTTTAATAGACTCAAGGAAGCAGGGCTTACTGCTCGTCCAACCAAGTGCATGATTGGTTACCAAACTCTGGAATTTCTAGGTCACACCATCACTCCAGGACACATTGTTCCAGAAGAGAAGAACCTGGAGAAAATCAGAAATGCACCAAGGCCAAAAACGAAGAAGGATGTGCGATCTTTTCTCTCGTTGTGTGGGTTCTACCACAAATTTATCCCACATTTCACTGAACTGGGAGCTCCGTTAACGGAAACCTTGAAAAAGGGATTCCCGGACCAAATCATTTGGACACCAGAATGTGAGAATGCCTATAGTCAGTTAAAGGAGGCCTTGGTCAGCAAACCTGTATTACAGCTCCCTGACCTTTCCAAACCATTTGTGTTGAGAACGGATGCAAGTGCGATTGGAATTGGAGCCGCTTTGTTACAGGCAGGAAAAGACGATGCTTCGGTTTTGAAACCTGTGGCATACGCAAGTAAGAAACTTCTACAGGCGGAGAGGAATTATTCAACCGTCGAGAGAGAATGCTTGTCCCTCGTATGGGCAGTGCAAAAATTTCAGCCATATTTGTATGGAGTTAAGTTTCGGGTCCAGTCAGATCATCAGCCCCTGATGTTCCTGGCTACTTCTCAGAAGCTCAACGCACGTTTGATGCGGTGGTCGTTGTTACTTCAACCGTATAATTTCACAGTAGAGTACATTCCTGGGAAGGAAAATGTTGGAGCGGACTTCTTGTCAAGACACCCAGCTCCTGAAGAAGAAGAATGAATCATCTGGATTAAACTCACGGTGGAGAAGAGTGAGATGGACTACTCTCTTAGGAGGGGGCCTATGTCACAAAATGAAACCGTGTGTTTATCCGGTTGATTATTACAGAGGATTTTCGGATTAAGCGGACGATCGACCAGCGACATCTATTTGTACTAACAGAGTAAACACAGTTGTACAGGTTACATCGTGTCAGCCCATAAACACATTTGGTGGTGAGGGAGAAGGATATGGAATGGTGCCGTTTGTCATCTATACTGCCGGACATCAGACGGAAATGGCTGCTGGGATTGTCACCACGGAACAGAAGAGTGACAAGTTTGTCAACATTTGAATGCAGATGGAAGCCGTGAGATCACAGGGGCAGATGTAAAACGGAAGTACCTAGTACGGAAAACAGTGCATCTGTCAATTCTTGGGTTCCGGAACATCAAGATGATTGGCAGCTTGGTATCGAAACTCTTTGTTGGGAGTTTACAGAAACTAGCTGGCTTGTTTTGAGAATCTAGGCAATTACTGACAACTTTGACAGGATTTAAGCCAGGAAAATAGTTCTTGACAGGGGATGATTTGCCACTGTGCCACCTGTGTGGGGGAGTAAAGGATAACGTCACGTGGACAACTTTGGTAGTTTGCCATATAAACTCGAGTTGAGATCAACTAGGGTGGACTTGAATAATGCTCTAGACAGAGTGCAGGGCACTGCAGTGCCAGTGGAAATAATATCTACCGTGTGTTAATTAGTGACTTAATTTTACACGTGCCTATATGGCAGATGTAGATATGATTTATAGGACTGCAGTAGTGCCATTTAAGGTATAACCTATTATAATATATTCGTTATAATTACTTTAGGCAGTAGCCTTGTTAAACTATAGTGTGATGATTAGCACTGTTAGTGGAAACTAGCTAGAGTAGTGAAGTGATACTTGGCTCTGTTAGCTAGAATAGATTAGTGAAGTGTTGATAAGCTTTACTAGTTGAGTAATGAAGGATAATTGGGATCTTCCCGTAGGTGTCCCTGGTGGGCGGGGTTCCGCATTCTGTTTGCTGATATTTTTTCTTTGTCATAGCCTGATTCGACTCTAGGTGGGTAGCTAATCTGCTCTATGACTAAGTCTAGTTAGCTAAAGATCATTAAGCAAGGTGATAGGCTTACACTCAGCCGAAGGGATCAGTGACTAGTACTATCACCAGATGTGTTGTTTCTATCCTAGGTTCCCTACCAGATCCAAGGAAACTCTACAAGTTTTGGGAAAGAATTAAAAAACCCATTCTGAAGAACACCAGTTCAAGAGTCAATAAAGTTGCATACAGAAACGTAACTTACGCTAGAAGGAAATTGATTCATCAAAGAGAATGATGCATACTGATGCACCACACAGCATCAGACAGTAGTAACGAACCGAGAACCGGCTAAGAGTACCTAGTGTTAGTACAGTAACAATTAACATTAGTAATTAGCACTTATGGACTGAATGGTTCGATGTGCAACGAGGATGATCTGTCGACTAACTAACTAACTAACTAACTGCGTACACACTGCAAAAGACTTGTGCAGTTTGTTTAGGAACATTAGGAACGGACATTGTGTAGAGTGCAACCGGTCCCTGATTAACTCTTAGTACCACCGGTGTCTATTTCGGATGTTCATGAAATTGGATTACCAGAGGTCTACAGAGGCAAAGCAGTATCCGGCAAGATGGTTTCGGCAACGGGTGAGACGTACTTGTTCTGACGTAACGTGCTGTGGTCTATCTTTGCTGTGATCAGCTGACTGAGTTGATGTCTGAGAGACAGAGTCTACACACTTTTATAGAACACGTCACACATTTTCTTCACATACACGTCTCATACTACGTTACACTTTTATTTTAATAAATTAATCTTTATTAATTTCTAGAAGCAAGAGTTGTTGAGTATGTTGCGTTGGGGAAGTATGAGAAGGGGCATAGTACGACAGTGTGAGAGTGATAGGAAAAGGTGTCCATAGGCTGATGGAGTGTGTTGGACGGAAGCTGGTGGATTCTCCAGAATATTGAGAGGAAAAAAATATTATAATGTGGGTGTCGGATCTCCTCACTCCAGGGACGACACTTTAAAGGAGGACACGACAAACTGTACAACACAGACTGGAAGAGGACAGTAAACAATATCAGAGAGTTACTGTACAACACAGACTGGAAGAGGACAGTAAACAATATCAGAGAGTTACTGTACAACACAGACTGGAAGAGGACAGTACACAAGGTCCGAGGGCATGTATACAATACAGCATACATACACAAAACAATTACATTACGACATAAGAGCGAGATGAGAAGAATAAAAAGATGGGGGAAATGAGAACAATGAAGATAAAATGAAAATGAAAAAAAATATTTGCTACTTATCTCAGAATACTGGACCATGATACGAATGAATGAATGAATGAATACACTTGCAAATGCGCGAACAATATATATTTTTTAACATTTATTTAGACAGTACATAATTATCCATAACAGATGCAACGCATTGCTTGGGGACAACTGAAAAATGAATTAGACTATGGCTATGCCCCGGAACAAGATGTCCGCGTGCCTGTTGTGTCATGCTCTGCTTGTGCAGCAAATCAGCGACGCCCAAGTAGACTCAGGATACGACCAGAAGTCTTGCCTCTAGTGTTTGTGGCATCACCACCAAGATTGTTTCCGCCCATCAAGCTACTTAAGCCGCCACCATTTGTAAAACCTCCAGTAGATTCTCCTGTCAATCCACCGCTACTAGGACCGCCTATAAGATTCCCAGTTGAGCCGCCTGTCAGTCCACCCCCGTTAACTCCACTAATGAGATTTCCCGTTGAACCGCCTGTCAAACCCCCACTAGTGGCCCACTAATGAGATTTCCCGTTGAGCCGCCTGTCAGTCCACCCCCGTTAACCCCACTAATGAGATTTCCCGTTGAACCGCCTGTCAAACCCCCACTAGTGGCTCCACTAATGAGATTTCCCGTTGAGCCGCCTGTCAGTCCACCTCCGTTAACCCCACTAATGAGATTTCCCGTTGAACCGCCTGTCAAACCCCCACTACTGGCTCCACTAATGAGATTTCCGTTGAGCCGCCTGTCAGTCCACCTCCGTTAGCCCCACCAATGAGATTTCCCGTTGAGCCGCCTGTCAGTCCACCCCCGTTAACCCCACTAATGAGATTTCCCGTTGAACCGCCTGTCAAACCCCCACTAGTGGCCCCATTAATGAGATTTCCCGTTGAACCGCCTGTCAAACCCCCACTAGTGGCCCCACTAATGAGATTTCCCGTTGAACCGCCTGTCAAACCCCCACTAGTGGCCCCATTAATGAGATTTCCCGTTGAGCCGCCTGTCAGTCCACCTCCGTTAGCCCCACCAATGAGGTTTCCCGTTGAACCGCCTGTCAAACCCCCACTAGTGGTCCCGCCAATGAGGTTTCCGTTGAACCTCCTGTCAAACCCCCACCAGTATCCCCGCCAATGAGGTTTCCCGTTGAACCGCTTGTCAAGCCTCCACTATTGACCCCGCCAATGAGGTTTCCCGTTGAACCGTCTGTCAAGCCAACACTATTGGTCCCGCCAATGAGGTTTCCCGTTGAACCGTCTGTCAAGCCAACACTATTGGTCCCGCCAATGAGGTTTCCCGTTGAACCTCCTGTCAAATCCCCACTAGTACCCCCGCCAATGAGGTTTCCCGTTGAACCACCTGTCAAGCCTCCACTATTGACTCCGCCAATGAGGTTTCCCGTTGAACCGTCTGTCAAACCACCACTATTAGTCCCGCCAATGAGGCTTCCCGTTGAACCGTCTGTTAAGCCACCACTATTGGTCCCGCCATTGAGGTTTCCCGTTGTACCGCCTGTCAAACCATCACCATTATTAGTTGCTCCGCCCAGAAACCCTCCTGGAAAACAAAAAGAATTTGTAATTTTTCAAAAGTTCATAATTTCACAGCGTATGTTTCATATCAAACTTAAACAAAGAAGACACAAACAACAGATCTGCATGTTGTGACTGGCACATTTGCAGCTGGCGCGTATGTTACTGTAGTTGACAGGGGGCGACACTGATAATGTCATGACGCGGGTTCCTCAGCGTCGTCGTCCGCTAAATGAAGAAAATACTGTTGTACCAGCACAAGTCCTCTACGTATTCAGTCCATTATTTTATTATACCACTTTCATCATGTTTAATTTCCCCATCTGACACAACCACTTCTTGTCTGTAAGTCTTCTGATATATGTTCACGCACTTCTTTCGTGTTGTTTTATTTCCAGTGCCTCTATTTGGCCACACCTGCTTCCAGTCCAGGTTTCCTGGCTCAGCACACAATACGTATTTCTGTGTCGCGCCATCATCACGTGCCATGTCGATTGACGTGTACGATCACTGTTCGCGACCACACACGATCACCAGACGTGGATCGGCTCTGTGTTCTTGTTACCCATTATGTCACTTGGCCAGACAATCTAGGTATTTATCTCTGTAATTTCCCCTGACTCTCTTCCCATTAGTTTTGCCAGTTGTCACTAAGTTTTCAATTTTATTTCTCCCCAAAATATGCCCAAAATAATCTTCACGGCCTACTTCTAATGTCTCTAATCAGTTTATGGTTTTCATTTGTTTCTTGTAGGACTTGCTTATTGAATAGGTTCTATATTGTAATTGAACATAATTTTTCTCACTGAATTTGACAGATTTTTTATTGGTCAGTATCTTGCCCATTTATATGTAAACATACCAACCAATAAAAATGTGTCAACTGTAGTGAGAACAAGATTGTAGAGGTGTGGCACACAGCACTACAGATTCTATATTACATTCCACGATTCACTGGCACACAGCACTACAGATTCTATATCACATTCCACGATTCACTGGCACACAGCACTACAGATTCTATATCACATTCCACGATTCACTGGCTCACAGCACTACAGATTCTATATCACATTCCACGATTCACTGGCACACAGCACTACAGATTCTATATCACATTCCACGATTCACTGGCACACATCACAATAGGTTCTATATCACATTCCACTATTCACTGGCACACAGCACTACAGATTCTATATTACATTCCACGATTCACTGGCACACATCACAATAGGTTCTATATCACATTCCACGATTCACTGGCACACAGCACTACAGATTCTATATTACATTCCACGATTCACTAGCACACAGCACTACAGATTTTATATCACATTCCACGATTCACTGGCACACATCACAATAGGTTCTATATCACATTCCACTATTCACTGGCACACATCACTACAGATTCTATATTACATTCCACTATTCACTGGCACACAGCACTACAGATTCTATATCACATTCCACGATTCACTGGCACACATCACAATAGGTTCTATATCACATTCCACTATTCACTGGCACACAGCACAACAGGGTCTATATATATCATTTCAGCGGAGGTCAGCGTGGCCGAGTGGATAAAACACTGGCTCTTAAAGTTGCGGTGTGCTGATGCCGTGGTGGCGGGTTGAACCCCTACACCGGTTAGTTGGACTAAATGTTGACTTCTCCTCCTAGACTTGGGCACGTAAATTACAAGTACCTCAGAGGTTGGAGTGGGTTCGAGTGATAGCGAGGGACACCAGTAGTGGAGGAAGCTAACCCACACGCAAAAATTAGTCTAGTGCACTAGAAGTAATAGCACGCTTCTGAACTACGCTTGGGTTCAACACGAGAGAACGAAAAACACAACATTTCAGTAACCACTTTCAGAAATTGAGAATATGTAACTGTACAGTCAATGTAGTACTTGCGTTGTGGATCAGAAATTGAGAATATTTAACTGTACAGTCAATGTAGTACTTGCGTTGTGGATCAGAAATTGAGAATATTTAACTGTACAGTCAATGTAGTACTTGCGTTGTGGATCAGAAATTGAGAATATTTAACTGTACAGTCAATGTAGTACTTGCGTTGTGGATCAGAAATTGAGAATAGTTAACTGTAACGGCAATGTTGTACTGCGTTGTGGATCAGAAATTGAGAATATGTAACTGTAAGGTCAATGTAGTACTTGCGTTGTGGATCAGAAATTGAGAATAGTTAACAGTAACGTTCAATGTAGTTACTGCGTTGTGGATCAGAAATTGAGAATAGTTAACTGTAAGGTCAATGTAGTACTTGCGTTTTGGATCAGAAATTGAGAATAGTTAACTGTAAGTTCAATGTAGTTCTGCGTTGTGGATCAGAAATTGAGAATAGTTAACTGTAAGGTCAATGTAATACTGCGTTGTGGATCAGAAATTGATTGATTGATTGATTGATTTAGGAACCGACATCACAGCATTCGGAGCATTCCCATAAGCGCCATTCCCATAAGCGCTCCGTCCCCATCCTCAGAAGCCAGCGAAGAAATTGAGAATAGTTAACTGTAAGGTCAGTGTAGTACTTACGTTGTGAATCAGAAACACGAAGGAGCGACTAAGTCAGTTACTAATCAAGTACAGACACCCACGACCTAGTGACCTAGTGCTTGCACAGATTGGGAGTTGTCAAATGTTCTGGCAGAATCATTAATGCGGAGCTGGTGACGAGATTGACACACAATTCAGCGACTCAAGAGCTTAGGGACGTACGCTGGCGTCGGACACCACACACATTGAGTTGAGTTAAGTTGCGCCAAGAACCGACATTACAGCACTCCGGACTTTTCCATGCGTGCTCCGTCCTCATTTGCACCAGCCGGCGAAGAGCAAATCAGTTAATAGTAAAACAAGAAAGTCCTATTTCTGAATTCCACGGGGTAACATAAATAGAGACATATCTAAAGCACACGGGGACTGGAATTACAGGCAGAGATGAACAATAAAGGGCAAGGGAGCTTCAGGAGACTGACAATGTAAATCTGAGGCTGATTTTGAGGCTCAACATACTGTTACCAGCAAAACTGAGGCCATTGATGAGGCTCAATATTATTTTACGAAAACCATGTAAGGGAATAACCTAATTAGCCTAGGGTTCTCACCTGTCAGGCCTTGACTTCCTAGAGTACCACCGCCAGATGTCGTTCCTAGCACTCCACCAGCGTGGCTGTCTTTATCTTCAAGAAGCCCGCCAACAAGACCGTCAGTTGCTCCCGTAAGCCCACCAACAAGGCCACCAGTTCCTCCTGTAAGTCCATCAACAAGGCCACCAGTTCCTCCTGTAAGCCCACCAACAAGGCCATCGGTACCTCCTGTAAGTCCATCGGTACCTCCTGTAAGTCCACCGGTACCTCCTGTAAGCCCACCGGTACCTCCTGTAAGCCCACCGGTACCTCCTGTAAGCCCACCGGTACCTCCTGTAAGCCCACCGGTACCTCCTGTAAGCCCGCCAACAAGGCCACCGGTACCTTCTGTAAGCCCACCGGTACCTCCTGTAAGCCCACCGGTACCTCCTGTAAGCCAACCGGTACCTCCTGTAAGCCCACCGGTACCTCCTGTAAGCCCGCCAACAAGGCCACCGGTACCTTCTGTAAGCCCACCGGTACCTCCTGTAAGCCCACTGGTACCTCCTGTAAGCCCACCGGTGCCTCCTGTAAGCCCACCGATACCTCCTGTAAGCCCACCGGTATCTCCTGTAAGCCACCGGTACCTCCTGTAAGCCTGCCAACAAGGCCACCGGTACCTTCTGTAAGCCCACCGGTACCTCCTGTAAGCCCGCCAACAAGGCCACCGGTACCTTCTGTAAGCCCACCGGTACCTCCTGTAAGCCCGCCAACAAGGCCACCGGTACCTTCTGTAAGCCCACCGGTACCTCCTGTAAGCCCGCCAACAAGGCCACCGGTACCTCCTGTGAGCCCACCAACAAGGCCACCGGTACCTCCTGTAAGCCCACCTGTTCCTTCTGTAAGTCCACCGGTACCTCCTGTAAGCCCACCGGTACCTCCTGTAAGCCCACCGGTACCTCCTGTAAGCCCACCGGTACCTCCTGTAAGCCCACCGGTACCTCCTGTAAGCCCACCGGTACCTCCTGTAAGCCCACCAACAAGGCCACCGGTACCTCCTGTAAGCTCACCTGTTCCTTCTGTAAGTCCACCGGTACCTCCTGTAAGCCCACCGGTACCTCCTGTAAGCCCACCAACAAGGCCACCTGTTCCTCCTGTAAGCCCATCAGTGCCTCCTATAAGGCCTCCTGTTCCTCCTGTAAGCCAACCGGTACCTCCTGTAAGCCCACCAACAAGGCCACCTGTTCCTCCTGTAAGCCCACCGGTACCTTCCTGTAATCCCCCCAACAAGACCGTCTATTCCTCCTGTAAGCCCACTAATAAGGCCACCTGTTCCTCCTGTAAGCCAGCCGGTACCTTCTGTAAGCCCACCGGTACCTCCTGTAAGCCCGCCAACAAGGCCACCTGTTCCTCCTGTAAGCCCATCAGTGCCTCCTATAAGTCCACCGGTACCTCCTGTAAGCCCACTGGTACCTCCTGTAAGCCCGCCAACAAGGCCACCTGTTCCTCCTGTAAGCCCACCAACAAGGCCACCTGTTCCTCCTGTAAGCCCACCGGTACCTCCTGTAATCCCACCAAATAGACCGTCTATTCCTCCTGTAAGCCCACTAATAAGGCCACCTGTTCCTCCTGTAAGCCCGACTGTACCTTCTGTAAGCCCACCGGAACCTCCTGTAACCCCACCAACAAGACCGTCTATTCCTCCTGTAAGCCCGCCAACAAGGTCACCTGTTCCTCCTGTAAGCCCACCAACAAGGCCACCTGTTCCTCCTGTAAGCCCACCGGTACCTCCTGTAAGCCCACCAACAAGGCCACCTGTTCCTCCTGTAAGCCCACCGGAACCTCCTGTAAGCCCGCCAACAAGGCCACTTTTTCCTCCTGTAAGCCCACTAATAAGGCCTCCTGTTTCTCCTGTAAGTCCACCGACAAGACCGCCTGTTCCTTCTGTAAGCCCACTAATAAGGCCACCTGTTCCTTCTGTAAGCCCACTAATAAGGCCATCTGTTCCTCCTGTAAGCCCACCAACAAGACCGCCTGTTCCTTCTTTAAGCCCACTAATAAGGCCATCTGTTCCTCCTGTAAGCCCACTAATAAGGCCACCTGTTCCTCCTGTAAGCCCACTAATAAGGCCACCTGTTCCTCCTGTAAGTCCACCGACAAGACCGCCTGTTCCTTCTGTAAGCCCACTAATAAGGCCACCTGTTCCTCCTGTAAGCCCACTAATAAGGCCACTTGTTCCTCCTGTAAGTCCACTAATAAGGCCACCTGTTCCTCCTGTAAGCCCACTAATAAGGCCACTTGTTCCTCCTGTAAGCCCACCAACAAGGCCACCTGTTCCTCCTGTAAGCCCACCGGTACTTCCTGTAATCCCACCAAATAGACCGTCTATTCCTCCTGTAAGCCCACTAATAAGGCCACCTGTTCCTCCTGTAAGCCCGCCGGTACCTTCTGTAAGCCCACCGGAACCTCCTGTAAGCCCACTAATAAGGCCACTTGTTCCTCCTGTAAGTCCACTAATAAGGCCACCTGTTCCTTCTGTAAGCCCACCAACAAGACCGCCTGTTCCTTCTGTAAGCCCACTAATAAGGCCATCTGTTCCTCCTGTAAGCCCACTAATAAGGCCACCTGTTCCTCCTGTAAGTCCACCGACAAGACCGCCTGTTCCTTCTGTAAGCCCACTAATAAGGCCACCTGTTCCTCCTGTAAGCCCACTAATAAGGCCACTTGTTCCTCCTGTAAGTCCACTAATAAGGCCACCTGTTCCTTCTGTAAGCCCACCAACAAGACCGCCTGTTCCTTCTGTAAGCCCACTAATAAGGCCACTTGTTCCTCCTGTAAGCCCACCAACAAGGCCACCTGTTCCTCCTGTAAGCCCACTAATAAGGCCACCTGTTCCTTCTGTAAGCCCACCAACGAGATTCTTGTTTCCTAAAATCCCATCTTTGAGACCTCCAGTTGCATTGCCAAGCAGGCCACCAACAATTCCGCCTGTTCCTCCTACGAGTTTACCAGCAAGCCCATCTATCAGGACCTCCCGTGGAATTGCCAAGAACCTTACTAATTAGACCGATGTCCCCCAGAATCTCCCCAACAAGCCCTTCCTTCCGACCAATCAGCCCATCTATAAGATCTCCAGTCGTAACACCAAGAAGTCCACCATTAAGGGCTGCAGGCTTACTGCCACCAACCCCACTAAGAAGGCCACCTACATTTCCCAACAGCCCACCAAGAAGACTGTTATTTCCTCCAACCAGCCCACTCACTATACCTCCGGAAACCTTCTCAAGAAGCCCCTCTGTCAGATCTGTAACATCATGAATCAAATTCTTTGCCACGCCATCTGTCAGATTCCCAGTTAGACCTGTTAATCCTTTTGCCAGACTGTCCAGCCCAGTGACTAACCCGCCGGTAACGCTGGAAAGGCCCCCAAGTGAATCCTTTAGAAAGACCCTCACTTAGTGCATTCGTGAGACCTGCTGACAATCCATTGGTCAGCCCATCTGTTAATCCCCCAGTTAAACCTTTACTAAGCCCAGAGATTAACTCTTCAGACAGCCCATTGACAAGTCCCCCAGCTAATCCAGACGCTAGCCCTTCTGAGATTCCCGCCTTTAAACCATCAGCTAGACCTGAAGATAAGCCTCCTGCCAGCCCAGTGACCAATCCTTTCGTCAGGCCCTCGCTCAATCCTTGCACCAATCCACTGGATAAGCCATCTGTTAACCCGCTGGATAAACCTTTGGAAAGCCCATCAGATAATCCTTTAGTTAGCCCATTTGTTAATCCTTCCGTTAGTCCTTCTGTTAATCCTTTTCTAAGCCCATCTGTCAATTCTCCAGCAAACCCAATGGCCAGCCCATTTACAACATCACCTAAACACCCACACACATCGCAAGACTGTACTTTAGCTGGGCATAATGGCTTTTCTGTTGTTGGAATATTGACACCTGGAAGGACTTTCTCCGTTGTTTTAATAGTCTCAAACATCGGCATCTTTTCTGTTGTGGAAATCTTCACTGGTTTTGGTGTCGTCTGTTCAACAGGTATTTCCGGATCCAGTGCACAGCCGCCATCTTGTCCACCATCTTGCCCACCATCTTGCCCACATCGACCAGGGCCGTCAATGAGGCCACCGGTTAAAGCAGAAACGGCATCAACCACATTATGAAGCAACCCATCTTCTAGTATAGACACTGTTTCCGCGATGTTGTTTATGAGGTCACTTTCTGAGCACCCGTCTGTGATAATCGGATGGTCACCAAGTTTCAGACAGATGTTCACAAGTCCTCGTTTGTCACGTTCTTTGCCCCCTGAAAAGAAATACCATTCACAACGTGAATACATGTTAAAGGACATTAGATGTGTATCTGTACTCGGTACTTTTGCCTTAATTCACCCCAAACAAACGGAATCCCAGGGTATGACGTCACATCCAGGGGTTCCCTGTGTTGCGCCGTAGCTCGGTGCGCAATTTTATCGGTGTGCAACAGTTGCTCTCGGCGACATCCCCCGCCGCCCCAACTGTAACTGGCCAAATGAAATTGCTTGTCAACTCTTGAGACCAGCAGTATACGAACAGAATGATGATGATCTGTCTGTACGGGAGACGCGAGGCCTTGCAGCCATGTGCACCTTGTCTCAGCGGGAGGATGTCCTGCCGACATACATGGTGAATGTCGTCGTCGTCGGTGTCGCGAGATTGCCATGAGTTAAACAGATAAATATTCCCGACGTTTGCTTGGCGTGTATTTTCAGCACCATTATTTTACTAACTGGAAAAACACCGCGGATGTCAAAATCTCAGGACAATATTTGTAGCTGCACGTGTACATCTATAACGGATTTGGAACGGTCGGTGTTGATGGTGACAGGTCCTGGCATCGCCTTGATTAGTTTGTCTACATTTGAATGTAAATGGAAGCAGTGGGGTCAGCCCATCTACACATTGGGTGTTGAGTGAGAAGGAAGGGATACACCGAGTTGGCAGTTCATTACCAGTTAGAATCACATATATTGTCACCACGGAACAGAAGATTGACAAGTTTGTCAACATTTGAATGCAGATGGAAGCCGTGAGATCACAATGGCAGATGTAAAACGGAAGTACTTAGTAGGGAGAAAACAGTACATATGTCAATTCTTGGTTTCCGGAACATGAAGAGTTTGACGGGGTTATTTGCAACTGTTTGTTGGAAGTCGTCATAAAATTCGCTGGCTTGTTTTGAGAATCTTAACAATTACTGACAACTTTGACAGGATTTAAGCCCGGAAAAATAGATCCTTGCAAATGGTTGATATGTCCAAATAACACCTGTGTGGGGGAGAAGAGGATAAAGTCACGTGGACAACTTTGGTAGTTTGCCATATAAACTCTAGTTGTGACCAGCTAGGGAGGACTTGAAATTATGCTTTAGTCAGAGTGCCAGGGCACGGCAGCGCCTAGTGGAAATAATATCTACCGTGTGTTAATTAGTGACTTAATTTTACACGTGCCTATAATGGCAGATGTAGATATGATTGATAGGACTGCAGTGGTGCCATTTAAGGTATAACCTATTATAATATATTCGTTATAATTACTTTAGGCAGTAGCCTTGTTAAACTATAGTGTGATGATTAGCACTGTTAGTGGAAACTAGCTAGAGTAGGGAAGTGATACTTGACTCTGTTAGCTAGAATAGATTAGTGAAGTGTTGATAAGCTTTACTAGTTGAGAATTGAGTAATGAGGGATAATTGGGATTTCCCGTAGGTGTCCCTTGTGGGAGGGGTTCCACATTCTGTTTGCTGATTTTTTCTTTGTCATAACCTGATTCGATTCTAGGTGGGTAGCTAATCTACTCTATGACTAAGTCTAGTTAGCTAACGATCATTAGGCAAGGTGATAGGCTTACACTCAGCCGAAAGAATCATGAACTAGTACTATCACCAGGTGTGTTGTTTCTATCCTAGGTTCCCTACCAGATCCAAGGAAGCTCAATAAAGTTTTGGGAAGGAAGAAAATCCCAGTCTGAAGAACACCAGTTCGGCAATCAATAAAGATTGCTTACAGACGTGACTAAAAGCTAGAGGGAGGTTGATTCACCCAACATAGTGAAGATTACAGTTGCACCATACAGCATTAAACAGTGGTAACGAACCGAGAACCGGTTAAGAGTAACTAGTGTTAGTACAGTAACAATTAACATTAGTAATTAGCACTTGCGGACGGAATGGTTCGATGTGCAACGAGGATGATCTGTCGACTAACACTTAACTTTACTAACTGTGTAAACACTAGAAAAGAACTTGTGCAGTTGGTTAGAGAACATTAGGAACGGACATTGTGTAGAGTGAATCCGGTCCATAAGTAACTGTTCATACCACCGGTGTCTATTTCTCATGTTCATGAAATGGGATTACCAGAGGTCTACAGAAGCAAAGCAGTATCCGGCAGGATGGTTCCGGCAACGGGTGAGACGTACTTGTTCTGACGTAACGTGCTGTGGTCTATCTTTGCTGTGATCAGCGGACTGAGCTGATGTCTGAGAGTCAGATTCTCTACAACTTTATAGAACACGTCACACATTTTCTTCGCATACACGTCTCATACACGTTACACTTTTATTTTAATAAATTAATCTGTATTAATTTCTAGAAGTAAGAGTTGTTGAGTATGTTGCGTTGGGGAAGTATGAGAAGGGGGCATAGTACGACAGTGTGAGAGTGATAGGAAAAGGTGTCCATAGGCTGATGGAGTGTGTTGGACGGGAGCTGGTGGATTCTCCAGAATATTGAGAGGGAAAAGAAATATTATAATGTGGGTGTCGGATCTCCTCACTCCAGGGACGACACTTTAAAGGAGGACACGACAGTCGGCATCTCCCATCTGTCCTGACGCTCAGTCAGCGATAGCACCATGATGACATGATTATGAGAACAGCGTCTAGCAGAATGTCAGATGCCACGATGCTGCTGCAGAAAAGGCAACGCTACTCTGATTGTCGTGAACAGCTGCTGCTGCTGCCAGTTCCAGAAAACTCATGATGAGACAGACAGACACACATACACACACACACACGCAAACACACACACACACATACACACTCACAGAAACGGTTGCCAAAGCCCAAAGAAACACTGTGGGGCAATTGAAACGTACTGACACTGTACACAGGAGATCACCGTCAGTGCTAAATATAGCTCCATCCATCATGTGCCATGCCGGTAAGCGTGGGCGGTCATGTTCTGCCATCTCACTCGATCACCAGAGTCGTGGATCAGCTCCGTGTTTCTGTCTCGACCATGCCACTTGCTTCTAAGTCTTCCCCTTGGTCTGTTCCCCTTGATCTTACCAGTTGTCACCAAATTCTCCAATCCATTTCTTCTCATAACATGCCCAAAAAATGTTGACTGTCTACGTCTAATTTCTCTAATCAATTTACGATCTTCATTTGTTTCTTGAAGGACTTGTTCATTGGTCTTTCTGGCTGTCCATGGTATTCTTTGCATTTTCCTCAGAAACCACATCTCTACAGCCATCAGATGTTTTTCAGCCTGACTGCTCATTGTCCACGCTTCACATCCATATAAAATTACAGGTTCAATGTAGCATCTCAACACTCTTTTTCTCGTTTCAATTGACATCTTTTTATTGGTCAATATGTTTTTAATCTTGCTAAAGGCTACTTTTGCCATGGCGACTCTTGTTCTAATCTCTTCAAGGCATCTCCCATCAGATGTTATTACTGTTCCGAGATAATTGTACCTGCTCACTTGTTGAAGAATATTCCCATTTACTTGTATATTACATTGTGGTATTTCGTCCTTCCTAGTGACGACCATAATCTGTGTCTTTTTACAATTTAATTATAACCCTAGTTGTTCACTGTGTGTAACAATCGCATCTACTAAATTTTGCAGGTCCTGTTCATTGTCTGCAATCAAGACTGTATCATCTGCATATCTAATGTTATTGATGCATCGTCCCCCAATGTTGATTCCTTCCATATCTTCAATATTTCTGAAAATACTTTCACTGTACAGGGAAAACAGATCTGGAGACATTACACATCCCTGTCTCACAGCCCTTTTAATAGGCTGATATTGGCTTACTTCATTATCAACTCTTATGGCAGCTTGTTGTTTCCAATATATGTTTTTTACAAGTCTAAGATCTTTTCCATCAATTTGTAGATCTTCAAGCATCCTTATCATGCTGACATGTCTCACTTTATCAAAAGCCTTTGTGTAGTCAATAAAGCAAAGGTGTAGATCTTTGTTTACTTCTATAGAACGTTCGATTATGTTTCTTAGTATATACACAGCATTTACTGTACCCTTGCCTTCCACAAACCCACATTGTTCTTCTCCTATTTCAGGTTGTATTTTCCTCCTATATATAATAATAAATAAATATAGCTGGTGACCCTAAATATAGCTGGTGACGTTTGTTTGGGGTGAATTAAGGCAAAAGTACCCTGTAATCGAATAATGAATACACGTTCTTGCTATTCTGGTGTGTTTCTTGCAATAACTTAAATGTGTTCTCTTGTGACTCGCTAACGTAAGCTGCACAAGGAACTCGAGTCGTTCTCTGGACGAACTAGATAGACTTCTTACAAGAATCTGAGTGTGTTTGTGTTTACTGATTCTTTCATGCTTTTCAAACCGTGGACTGGATCGCGACTTTGACCACATCCCTCGTTGCAGTTGTTTAGAAAGGGCAGCCATGGAAAGCGTGCTTCCAGAAGACGAGACATCATCATCATCATGATGTGCCACGCCGATAAGCATGGACAATCATATTTCGCCATCTTGCATGATCACAAGAGTCGTGGATCAGCTCTGTGTTTGTGTCTCTATTATGCCAAGCAATCCTCATATTTACTTGTCTGCCTTCAGCTTGTTCTGTCCCCTTTTAATCTTGCCAGTTGTCACCAAGCTCTCCAGTATATTTCTTCTCATAACGTTCCCAGAGAATCTACGTCTAATTTCTCTATTCAGTGTACGGTGTGCATGTATTTCATTTAGGACTCGCTCATTAGTTTTACTGTCTGCCCATGGTATTCTTCGTATTCTCCCTAGAAACCACATTTCCACTGCCGTTAGATGTTTTTCTGCTTGTCTTTTCATTGTCCACGTTTTAAATCCATACAAAAAGGTTCTATGCATCGCTTCAACACTCTTTTTCTCGTTGCAATTGACATCTTTTTATTGGTCAGTATGTTTTCTATCTTGCAAAAGGCAACTTTTTGCAAGGCAGGGACTAACCAATCATCAGCGTGTATCAGGTCATTAGCAGAACGCGCTGTCATCATGTCCAACCGAAAATATTCTAGATCCCGTGCTGGTGTCCATGCCTCAGTGCATTTCCATGCTGAGTGTGTCTGTTACATAAATAAACTCACATAGTATTGTTTGGCGCTCACAGAAGAAGAAAAAGGAAGTAGAGACTAGAATTTCCCCAATTGATTTCCTGTGTAATGAGTGTGTCTGCTACACCGTTCCTGGTGTGTGCTTGAGCGATCAGTGGCAAGCGAGATGCCCAACACATGGAAGTGAGGAACTAAAGCAGCCATGAGCAGGACGAGGCAACTCCTCGGGTGAGCCCAGACTCAGAGCAATATGTGCCGGCTCTGCAATTATGGAAGCCTCCTTGGATAGCGAGGGAATGCCCATGGTCTGCCCCTATCTTCCCTTGAGGGTTGACCATGATGTCGTTGACCGTTCTATTTTGACCAGCTGAGATGTGGGCGACATCACAACAGTAAGTCTAACAGTGCCCCTAAACCCGAGGAAGGCTAACCTCATTAAAAAAATGCCCGCCGAAGTGTCGTACTACGGGTGGCAAAATAAAAATTGGCACTACGCATTTACGTCCGAGTGAAATGTCTCGTCCGAATGTCTCTCGTGCTAGGAACAGCTCTGACTACCTAGTTTCAGAATGCCGCTCTTGTTCGGAACAGCTCTGACTAGGTAGTTTTCCGAATGTCCGTCGTGCCTGGAACAGCTCTGATGGGCACAAAGACAAGCACATGTCCGAACCAAAAACTCGCTGAGTGGATACCGTCTGCAGACCCGTCTGGTTTGTGCGGGAACGGCCCGTGGTGAACGAAATGCCCAATATATTGAAGTAAGAATTTAAAGCAGCCATGAGCAGGGCGTGACGATTCCCTCGGTGAGCCCAGCACCAGGGCGCTATGTGTCGGCCCTACAACTATGGAAGCCACCTTGGATGGCGGAAAATGCTATGGACTGTCCCTGCCTTCACTTGAGGGATGATCGAAGTCTTCGACTGTTCCGACTTGACCAGCTGGGATGTGGACGGTACCACAAAAGTGAGAGTCTCCCAGGAATGCTAACCTGGTCAAAACAGCATGCTAAAAATCGGATGTGTTGGCCTGAAGGTTTCGACCCGAGGGTGCCTAACTAGACACACCGCAATCACATCTGAAAAAACACTCCGGATGAACGCAAAGAAGAAGAAGAAGTTCCCGCCACAACATACACTCACTTGACACATAGTTCCCGCCACAACATACACTCACTTGACACATAGTTCCCGCCACAACAAACACCCACCTGCTGGTTCCAGATATTTCCAGTTACAGTTGTTGGTACAGTGGTCCTCACAAACTTGAGACCCTAGCTCTTCAGGGATCATCCAACAGAGATCACATATGTCGTCACAACCTACAGTCTCAAGAGCTCGCATAGAGGATCTGAAGAAATCAATTCAACACCGATCTTATTAGACCATCACCATCCTATCTTTATAACCACCAGTTTTTGAAACAACCATCATCACCACTACCACATCGAGAACCAAAACCATTGCCACCATCATCATTGCTTCATCTCCATCACCATCATCTCCATCTCCATCAACCACCACTACCATCATCATCATCATCAAAACCACCATCACTATTATCATCATGATCAACATAATTATCAGCAGTATGATTATCACCTACAATTATCAACACCATTAAAAACATCATAATTATCGTCACCAGCATTAAAACATCACAATCATCAATATCAAAAGCATCCTTATCATCAACATTATCTAATCAACATCCTCGTTATCATCATCAATATAATCAATGTCACCACCAGCTAATGCATCATCATCATCATTATCATCATCATAATCATCATCATCATCATCATCATCATCATCATCATCAGCATCATCATCAGCATCATCATCATCATCATCATCAACAATATAACCATCAACATCATCATCAACATCACTATGATCATGTTCATCAACATTATCAGCACGGCATCATTAACATCATCATCATCATCATCGTTTTCATCGTCATGATCTCATTACCATCACATCATCACCACTACTTTCACTATAATCAACATCACCACCATCACCAACATCACCATCTCCACCATCAGCATCATGTTAACTGCGCGGAATAAGCAAAGAGAATGTTTACCCAAAATGGCCACAATACACAGGGAAAGGCAATTTCGCAGAAAGACAATGTAACATAGTGGTGAAGGTTGTGTGGATACTGTTGTTATTATACTTTATGATGATGATGATGTTGTTGTTGATTCTGTTCTTGATGATGATGTTGATGGTGTTAATGGTGATGTTGATGTTGTTGTTGTTGTTGTTTGATTCTGATGTTGATTTTGTTGCTGTTGATGATGTTAATGATGATAATTTTGATGGTGTTGATTTTGCTGCTGTTGATGATGATGTTGATGATATCGATGATGATATTGATGATGTTGTTGTTCTTGACGATGATGATGAGGTTGATGACAATGTTGATAGTGTTAATGATGATGTTGATGTTGTTGTTGATGATGATGTTGATCGTGTTAATGGTGAGGTTGATGTTGTTGTTGTTAATGATGATCTTATTGATGATGATGATCTCATTGATGATGTTGATGGTGTAGATGATGCCGATGATGATGTCGATAATGATGATGATGATGATGCTGTTGATGATAATGCTTTTGGTAGAAACAAGAAGAATGAGGGTTGGGAGTGGGGGAGGGGAAGAACAACAGGTAACAGCAGAGGCACTGAAACACTCTGTGTCAAATCCCAAGAAACAGGTCCGCATGGCCGAATGGGTAAGAACGCGTGTTCTTAAACATCCGGTGTGCTGATGCCGAGTTAGCGGTTCATCCCCAACACCGAACAGCTGGACTAAACTATTGACCTGTCGCCCTTGACTTGGGACGTAAATTACAAGTACCTCTGAAGTCGGAGTGGGTTTGCCTGATGGCGACGGACGCTGTTATCAGGGAAAGCTAAAATTCAGTCCATCACAACTGTAAATAGTGTGTATGGACTACGCTTGAGTTCAAGCGAGCGAGCGCAAAAACGAAAAAAAAAAATTCCCAGAATCTCTTAATGTGAATGAAAGATTGTTCCACCCACCTGGTATCACCCCAGTTGACGTCCATCACCTGGCGCCGGATAGCGGAGTCCCATCTTTTCTCTGCGGAATCCAGAATTTCAGTGAATCCTCTTTTTAGCAGAGCTTTCAAACTGGAGACGTGAGGCAGGATTTGCAAACTCAGAATCTGCAGACACAGGATCTGTTGACCTGGGATCTGTTGATCCAGGATCTGTAGACACAGGATCTGCGGACACGTCTTCTGTCTCCGCTCGCTTGTTTGAATTCTGGTATTGCGGGGAGGTAATCACTTGTGAACATAAGGCCAATAATCCAACTGCAGGAAAGATGATAACCATTCTAGATACCATCTGAAAACACAAAAATCAAGCCAAGGACATGGTAAAAGTTGCTGCAGCGTTATAACACAATTCTAAAAGAGACTTTAAGCTAGAAGGTATAAAAGACACTTCAAGATAGTTGGTATACAAGAGACAGTAGACGAGTGGGATCGGGATGAAAATAGTTAAGATAACACTTTCTCAAGCTGAAGACCCAAATTCTAATTCCCAGTAAGACAGCACTTTGTTAAATATTATTTATATTAGTAAAATAAACATGTTCATAATATCCGTTCAAATTTGAACAAGTTATTGACAAGAGGTCACCATATCAACACTATACTGGTACCTTGCCATCTTAACAGGCGAATTAGTTTGTTACATTGCGCCTCGAAAAGGCATACTAACTAGAACCAGATCATGGAGTTATAGCTCTCCATGGCACAAAGCCTAGGGCTGAATTGTAGAGACCATGTGTTGCCCATGCAGCATGATCCCTCTCTCGGGCTGTCCTAGTTTACTCCAGAGGAAAGGTCACACCCCTACATCTGGAACAATACAAGCTGCAGAAATTGCCGGATCATCAAAGCAATGCTCTTACTGTCCGCCTATCGGAGCTTAGATCCTAGACCAACTGCCGACCAAGGCTTTAGGGCCTTATTTGCCCTGCCATGATATTTTGTCTTCAGATTGCATTTCCTCTCACCGGGATACGGCTTGTATCCTCCCATCTGCATTCCTCCGCCCGAAGCCGTCGTCAATATGTGGGGTGTCGGGTTTGATGGTCGCCACCCAACATTCGGAGCTAACAGAATACAGGAAGTACCGTCTAATGCCATGCGGTAGCTCAGTCATATCTAACTAAGACCTACAGAATTATATCACCAACCAAACTAGCGGGAAAAGAGACACACGAAAACTAAAGTCCAAAGACTCTTCCCCCACCTACCTCCTCCCCAGCCTTCAACCCCAAGAAGAGGAGTACCGAGGCCACGACCAACAACATGGCCTATGCCGCTGTAGGACAGCTGGAGAACCAAATCAACACCGACCCAGAGAGATACGCCGATGACAACCATCAGCTGAAGCTACGCCAATCGAGCACCAGTTGAAGGTGTACAGCCACGTCAGAGGCGGAGAAAGCAACAGCTGAAACAACCAATGTGGTTACACAAGACAGTTAGTCCTGTTATCAAAACAAACCCGGCAGACGGTAAGACAGCCACACAGTCAGTAAATACTAGTCAAGAAGAAGCTGACAGCCTGGCTGGTGGACTAAATCAATGCCGCCCTTGAGAATGTCCTGGGAAGAGAAGCGTGCCCAGTCTCAGAAATACAACGATGCAGTGGCAACTGTCGCCTACTGCCTGTAGCACCTTGCGGGGTAGGACCGAGGTTTCGAGCAGGGGTCTCCCGAAGGCCGGTCCGGTATTTTAAACCACGGTCAGTTGCGACACTTAACAGAAATGACCAGACAGCGAACACATGGTGAGAATAATTCAGGAATAACATTGTTCCCCCACATTGTTGGCATTTGCCAGAAATATCAAAGGTATATAAATTATTGATCCATCCATCCATCATGTGCCATGCCCATAAGCGTGGGCGGTCATGTTCTGTCATCTCACTCGATCATCAGAGTCGTGGATCACCTCCGTGTTTCTGTCTAGTTAACTGGAGTCATGCAAACCGCATGCAAATTAACATTACTAAAACAAAGTCTATGTTAATAGGAACCAGGCAAAGACTTCACACTCTAAACTCGCAGAGAACTCTTCAGCTGCACATTGGCAGCACGCCTGTAGAAAGTGTCACCGAGCACAAGACACTGGGTGTTATCATAGATCAAAATCTAACTTTTAACTCACATGTTCATGCTCTAGTTAAACAAATAGCCAAAAAAGTATACCAACTTGCCAAAATTAAAAATTTCCTTGACGAAAACACAAGAAAGATATTCTATACTTCTCATATACAAACACATATTGATTACTGCTCCACAGTCTGGGATGGATGCTCCAAATCAATAACAAAACGCCTATATTCACTCCAGAAAAGGGCAGTGCATTTAATTAATGGATGAAAAGCTTACCGACAATTCTAACCTATATAAACGTCTCCGGTTACTGCCACTCCACAAGCGCCTGCTTTTAATAAGACCAAACTAATTCACAAAATCCTATTTCAAAATGCTCCAAGCTACCTTTGGCCATTGTTTAAATATAACGCTAGACATAGCGAACGACTAAATATACTTCATGTCCCTAAACCTAGGATAGACTTATATAAAACAAGCTTAGCATACTCTGCCGCTCAGTTGTGGAACAATCTTCCACAAGAAATCAAAGACACCACCAATCATGATACATACATTCGCAACCTGTTTGAACACTACCTTAGTACAGACTACATGCCCCCATAACAAATAACACAAAAAAGACAATAATGGTAACTTATCTCAAACGACAACTAGCCAAAAAACATTCCCTTATGTATGGCACGTTACACCCTTCTCAGGTATTTATAATGCCCATGTTAAACACTGCCTCAGTGAGTCATTTGTTATTGATTATTTTTCATGCGTTTTAATGTTCTTTTGTTGTCAAAAGTTGCTTCATAAGTGATGTTGAATGAAAGAATGTATGAGAGGAAATAGAGAAGAAGGGCAGAATGTCTGACGGGCCTGCGTGCCCAATTCTTAACCCTTTGAAAATAAAGACTTATTATTATTATTATTATTATTATTATGTCTCGACTTGGGCAAGCCATCCAGGTAATTACTTCTCGGTCTTCCTTTTGGTCTTCATCTTCTTCTTTCGTTCGCTTTGTTCCCCTTGGTCTCTTCCCTTCGATCTTGCCAGTTGTCACCAAGTTCTCCAATCCATTTCTTCTCATAACATGCCCAAACAATTGTGACTGTCTACGTCTAATGTCTCTGATCAGTTTACGATCTTCATTTGTTTCTTGAAGGATTTGTTCATTGGTCTTTCTGGCTGTCCATGGCATTCTTTGCATTTTCCTCAGAAACCACATTTCCACAGCCATCAGATGTTTTTCAGCCTGACTGCTCATTGTCCACGCTTCACATCCATACAAAAGTACAGGTCCTATGTAGCACTTCAACACTCTTTTTCTCGTTTCAATTGATATCTTTTTATTGGTCAGCATGTTTTTCATCTTGCAAAAGGCTACCTTCGCCATGACGATTCTTGTTCTAATCTCCTCAAGGCATCTCTTATAAGATGTTATGACTGTTCCGAGATAACTGTACCGATTCCTTGTTTCCTTGTTTAAGAATATGCCCATTTACTTGTATACTACAATACTGTGGTATTTCCTCCTTTCCAGTGACGACCACAACCTGTGTCTTTTTACAATTTAATTCTAACCCTAGTTGTTCACTGTGTGCAACAACCGCATCTACTAAATGATGCAGGTCCTGTTCATTGTCTGCAATCAAGACTGTATCAGCTGCATATCTAATGTTATTGATGCATCGTCCCCCAATGTTGATTCCTTCCATATCTTCTATATTTCTGAAAATATTTTCACTGTACAGGGAAAAACGATCTGGAAACATTACACATCCCTGTCTCACACCTCTCTTAATAGGCTGATATTGACCTACTTCATTACACTGCTATATGCTTGTGAAAAATGGACTGTTTATCAGCGACTTGCTAGGAAATTAAATCACTTCCACACAGTCTGCCTTAGGAAGCTATTGAAGATTAAATGGCAAGACAAGATCCCTGACACTGAAGTTCTAGAAAGAGCGTCCATGCCCAGTATCCACACTATACTAATAAAGAATCAGATTCGCTGGACTGGTCACTTAACTCGTATGCCAGATCACAGGTTCCCTAAACGATTTTTTTACAGCGAGCTGCGTTGTGGTAAACGCTCCCAAGGCGGCCAGAGGAAACGCTTTAAAGACACTCTGAAAATCTCACTGAAAGCTTTTGGAATTCATCTTGACACCTGGGAGACTGCTGCTAAAGACCGTAATTCGTGGCGTGCATCATTACATAGGGGAGTAGTCACCTGTGAAGCAACCAGGACTGCAATAGATTTGAAGAAAAGGCTGGACAGAAAAACCACTGCAGGAGATCCTCCTCCTGGACCGTCAAGCATTCTTTGCCCATATTGTCAAAGAACCTTTCAAGCCAAAATAGGCCTTATCAGCCATCTTCGTTGAATGAAAGAATGTCAAAACTGTCATTTACTGCCAATATAGTACCTTGTGGTGTATGACAGAGGGGTCTTTGAGCCCGAGGAATAAAGGCCGCCTGGCTAGTGCAGTCGCCGCGAACTGTGCAGGTTAGGATTTTCTTTTTGCCCCCGACAGAAAAAAAATCCCGCACCTTACCGGGGATCGAACCCGGATCTCCCGAATGAGAGTCCGGTGTTCTATCCACTCGGCCAGCCGCTCCTCAGGAAATTGAGAAGAAGGGCAGAATGTCAGACGGGCCTGCGTGCCCAATTCTTAACCCTTTGAAAATAAAGATTTTCTTTCGTTCGTTCGTTCGTTCGTTCGTTCGTTCGTTCGTTCGTTCTTAGAACTCACATTTCCATACTTTCAACCCTACTGGATGAAATGAATGGTCATCATCATTCTTGATGGACAAACAACAACAACACTGCATTATCAATTCTTATGGCAGATTGTTGTTTCCAATATATGATTTTTACAAGTCTAAGATCTTGTCCATCAATTTGTAGATCTTCAAGTATCCTTATCATGTCGACATGTCTCATTTTATAGAAAGGCTTTGTGTAGTCAATAAAGCAAAGTGTAGATCTTTGTTTACTTCTATAGAACGTTTAATTACTGTTCTCAGTATATACACAACATTTACTGTACCCTTGCCTTCTACAAACCCACATTGCTCTTCTCCTATTTCAGGTTGTATCTTCTTCCTAACTCTTTGCATGATAATATTTAGCAAAATCTTCATGATGTGACACATTATACTAATTGTTTGAAGCTGATCACATTCCAAGGCTCCTGATTTCTTTGGGAATGCAATAAATACAGATTTACATAATTCATGAGGTATATTTCCAGTATCATACGGAATACCGCTGTATTCATAACAGTCTAAATACTGCTGCATTCATGGCATATATGAATACTGCAGTATTCAGCATTCTGGTAACTTTATCTATTCCATATTCTTCTGAAGCATTAATCATTTCTGTTGTGATGCTGTCTGAACAGGGGGTCTTGCCAGATTTCATATAGTTAAGAGCATTCTGAACCTCCATCTTCAAAATTGATGGTCCTTCATTGTCATTTTGAATATTATACTGTTTTTCTCTATAATCATCATAAAGGTTTTTCACATAATCTGACCTACATGTAAAATCTGATCTTTCTCTGTTAAGATTTTCCCATCTTTTGTCTTTAGGCAGCCAGCTGATGTATGTGTTCTTTGATTAGTAAGCTCCTGAATTATTTTGTGCATTAGTTTGGTATTTTTACTGCTGTGTTGTTTTTCAATTTCTATGCAGTTCTTCTCGAGCCATAACTTCTTTTGCCTCCTTACATAATAGTCTGACTTTTCTTTGAATTTCTTCATATTTGGCACGATTATTTTTGCTCTGTCTTCTTGTTTCTATTAGTTGTAAAATTTCTTCAGTCATACATGTCTTGCGACCCACACACAACTGTTTGAATTCTTCAACATTTCCCATTGAGCGTCCACATCTTGAATTTTTTTTTTTTTATTTTTTGCATATCCTTTACAGGACATCGCTGTCAACACCAGCATCTTTCAGCTGTATGTTGATTTCTTGGCAAGATTACGCTCAGTAGTTTGCCATTGCTTTCTGAGCGGCCGGCTCACATACCCCGTAAGTTACAGATGCGATTCGAACCACTGCTGATTTTTACCGTCATCACGTTACCTTACGAGAGTATACGAGATTACGGAGAAAAGTCATAACCTCTAAGCCACGAAGCCGGCCATCTTGAAATAGGATCTATAAATCAGACAATATATCAAATTTGTTCATTACTTCCATGTTAAAATGATCTTGTACTTCTTTGTCAGTTTTAAATTTGCACAAATCATATTTAGGTTTTCCTGTTGTATACTTGACTTTCTTTAATTTTACCCTCAATGTGCTTGTAATTAACCTGTGATCACTGTAGCAGTCTGCATTGGGGACTGTTTTACGACTGTTAACGCTTATCGAAACCTTCTGCTAGAGCTGAATTGAGTTTAGGTGAGTTAAGAACCGACCTCACTGCACTCAGGACATTCCCATACGTACTCCGTCCCCTCGTTCAACAGCCAGCGAAGAGTCATACTACTAATCATTCCCACCGCTATCTGATTAAAAGTTCTCCTGGTCTTCCCTCTTAGTTTTGAGATTCTTCCAGAACCCCTGCCGATCCCCCGCAATCTCATTCTGTCCACATATGAGTTCTCAATCTGTTCCTCCACCTTCTCACCTGGTTCCACAAGCGCACGACCACCTCTCCCTTGTCCATAGGCAAACTGACACCAAGAGGTGCATTCCCTGCTAGCCTAACCTTCTGCTAATCAAAATGTAATCTCTCTGGTTTTAATCTTGCTGTCTGGACTCCTCCATGTCCATAATCTTCTAGGATGTTGTTTAAACCAGGTGTTTCCTACAACAGTTCTTGTTCTTTTGCCCATTCTACTAGTCTGTTTCCTCTTTCGTTTCGCTCTCCCAAACCATGGTTGCCTACACTGCATCCATCGCCTTGATTTCCTACTTTTGCGTTGAAATCACCTGTTATAATATTTATTTCTGATTTTTTACAGTTCTTCAAAGCAGACTCCATGTCATTATGAAATTCGTCTATATTTTCTTCACTGCTTTCACTTGTTTGAATGACATTTATTTTAAAAGGTCTTCCGTTTAATTTTACTAATAGAACTCTGTCCGACACAGCCCAATATCCTGTAACAGAATTTGATGTTTGCCGATCCAATATATATGGCCCTCTTTGCCGTTCTTTTCCCCCCATAATAAATAAGCTTACAATCCTCTCCTGTCTTGATCCCTGCCCCCTTCCACCTCGTTTCGCACATTCCTAAAATATTAATCTTCTCTCTTTCAATTTCTTGTTTGATATGTTCTAATTTTCCAATATCAATAACTTATGGATGTTTGCCAGAAATATCAAAGATATGTAAATTATTGACATTTGTCAGAAATATCAACTATATATAAATTGCTGACATTTGCCTGAAATATCAAAGAGATTTTCATTATTGATATTTGCCAGAAATATCACACACATATATAAATTGCTTACATTTAATTCAACTTAAGTCCATACATACTTAATTACTTCTTAAAAGGGAGCCACGGTGGTGCAGTGGCCAGAACGGTTGCTGCCTGCGCGATGGTCAAGGGTTCGAATCCGCATTAAAGCGGGTTTGAAAAAAATGTGACCTTCACGCCCTGGTCGACCTAGTAAACTGAGTACCAGAAAATCTATTGGGAAATAAATGCCACCGACGTGGTATTGACCGCACCTCCTTGAGTGCCGACTGGTCTGTCCAAATATGGAGCTGGCACTATATTCCCAATAAGTGACAGGGCGATTAAAGTGCGTCCTTACATCCACTCACCCCGTAAACACGAATCAAGGTATGTGAATATGTTGCATAAGTATCGGGCAAATCCTTTACGGGACGTCGCAGTCAACCCAAACATTTGTTTGTGATTTCTTGGCAAGTTTACGTTCAATTGCTTTCTAAAAGAACGGGACAAACACCATTGTTTGAAAACCAACGCAAGAAGGGGTGCTTCCAAACACCCGCCGCTGTGTTTTCGAACGCGGTATGCGGGATTGCGAATTGTGTTCGTTACTCTTTCGCCACAGATCCGGCATATAAGTAAACTACGAGTAGAATGAAAAACCACATGATAGGTAAACATTTTCAAAGCACGCAATAGACATGTATTATTACAGTAAGATATCTTTGAACTGCGTATAGTAATTGTCATTATTGCTCATTCCTTAACGGCTGTTATCCTAAGCAATACAACGCTGATATTCGCAAACACAATGATAATACTGGAAACTAATGCCAAGACTTACCTGGCTCACGTAGATGTCTGAGTTCTACCACAGTTGAAGCCGCAGTGACAGCATGAAATTCTATCCTTACGTTTAATATCGGGCATCTCGTGGTAAGTAGATCGGGTATCTAATCGTAAGTAGATCGGGTGATTAGTTATTACGTTATAGAGAGTTGGTTAATAGTTGTGATTTCGTAGGCAAGTGTCCACAAGTGGAATGAATGGGCTGAATTTCCATTTTTATTGCCATCTACCACTTCTGTGGCTTCAGGGTTCAATGATCATAATAATTAGGTTTCAGAATATTTCCATTATCTGTCTGTCTTGTCTGTCTGTCTGTCTATATATCTGTCTGTTCGTCTGCCTATCCGTGTGTCTGTCTGTTCGTTCGTCGGTCTCTCTGTCTATGTGTACCACTGCCTGTCTGTCCGTCCGTCGAGCAGGTAAGTGGGTGTATAGCCACTACTCTGCCCGTCTGTCTGACTGTCTGTCTGTCTGTCCGTCCGTCCGTCAGGTAGGTGGGTGTCTAGCCAGTCACGGCCACGACGCCCACACAGATGGAGCCAGCACGTGAACGTGGATGCCTGACTTTGCCTGACCGACATCTGGTCACGGTGAGTTGAGGTGTCCAGTGTCTGTTCTCGCATGGCCTGCCGCGTCCTGCCGCGTCCTGCCGCGCCAGGTGCTGATGTTATAACTGCAAAGTCAGGTGTTGATGTTATAACTGCAAAGTCAGGTGTTGATGTTATAACTGCAAAGTCAGGTGTCGATGTTATAACTGCAAAGTCAGGTGTTGATGTTATAACTGAGTCGAGCTGGGTTGAACCGAGTTGAGTTGAGTTAAGCCGCGTTGAGTTGAGCTGAGATGAACTGAGTTGAGCTGAGTTGAACTGAACTGAGTTGAATTGAGTTGAGTTGAGATGAGTTGAATTGAGTTGAGTTGAGATGAGTTGGAGTGAGTTGAGTTGAGATGAGTTGAATTGAGTTGAACTGAGTTGAGCTGAGCTGAGCTGATTCAGGAGCTGACAGCAAAGTACTAAGGACATTCCCTTATGCACCCCGCCCCCGCCCCCCCCCCCCCCCATATTCAACATCAAGTGAAGAGTCCCAGTACAAATAGATCAATTCTAGTGTGATTACGTGTCCGTCTGGCCTTTCCTCAGAGTACTGAATGTCGGTCAGATCCCATGGTCACTCCCTGCCGCACCATTCTTCCTAGGCATTGATTGTGTATCTCTTCTTCTTCCTAGGCATTGATTATCTATCTCTTCTTCCACACTATTTACATCTTCTTCTTCTTCTTTCGTTCGCCTAAAATATGTTTATAACTGCAATGTTGTCTCTTGTATGAATCTAACAGTCTTTTTTAGTTCATTCAGCGGTCCATGGAGTTTATCTTCCACTGTCGTCTCTCTAGGCCAGAAGGTTCGCCTGGATATGTTGTAGTTTGGGCAATCCTGAAGTATGTGCTCTGCTGTCTGCGACGCCAAACCACATGTGCACATGGCTGAGTCACCAATCTTGAATTTTGTATACATGTGGTTGCGTAATCTATTGTGTCCTGTTCTGAGGCGCAGAATAATGACTTGTTCTGGTCTGTCCATAACGTGGTAGTCATCTTGAGTAGGTTTGGTGGCCTTCTGACTGATTTGATCATTCTTTTCTTTTGGTGGTATGTAATAGGCACATCTAGTTGTTCTTCTTGTGCTCCTTCCTTAGCCAATCGATCAGCTCTGTCGTTTGCGGGGATTCCACAGTGGGATGGTATCCACTGTATGGTGATCTTACGATGACATGATCTCTATTTGACAACTTTGTGCGTCAAAGCGATGTTATTGTCCAAGTTGTATATTCTCCGTAACATGATATCCGGCGTTAGTGTTCACACATTGCCTGTTGTTTTCTTCCTCTATAACATTATCTCCACTGAAAATGTTCACGTCTTGTGTTATATATTCTCTATAACATTATCTACAATGTTATTCTCCATATTGTGTTGTGTATTTTCTCTATAACATTATCTACGATGTTGGTGTCCAAGTATTTTGTTGATATTCTCTGTGACATGACGTGGCACGCTAGTTTCCACATCTTGTGTGATATGTTCTATTTATTGTTTGTTTCAAACTTGAAATGAAACACATCATCTACGCGACACACACAATCACAACATCGCAAACGGTGGGAGTGGTAATGACATTGCAGTCGAAATCTTAACATAATTAGGTAGGGATATTTATGTATGCACAAGCAGCCGCGACTTGTTAAGAGTCCTCACCGGCGATATTGCAGCCAGGTGACATTGTTGATATTACACCGCCCAGTCTCACGTCACTCTAATTAACCACCCCACCTAGCAATAAATCGTCACCGTCTAATGGCTACCGTGTGTTATTACATCGCGAGAGGTCTGTAATCTACTCTAGTGTAGAATATCTGTGTCTTCACAACTTCCTAACTCCTCATGTCCACGCAATCATCATCTGTTGCCCAGCAGAGCACATACTCCAGGATTGCCCAAACTACAACATATCCAGGCGAACCTTCTGGCCTAGAGAGACAACAGTGGAAGATAAACTCTATGGACCGCTGAATGAACTAAAAAAGACTGTTAGATTCATACAAGAGACAACATTGCAGTTCTAAACATAATTTAGGCGAACGAAAGAAGAAGAAGAAGAAGATCTGTTGCCCTACCAAAGGACGCAAGCTTTCATGTATCGGCAACGACCTCGACCTCTGGCGTTCTGGATCAATTCTATTGATACTACTCCTCCAAGTAACCAACCAGGGCCATCCAGCATCGTTTCCCGCGGTCTCTCTCTGCTTCTAGCGCAGATCTGTCCGGTTGTCATGATGCTCTCCAGCCACTCTCTTCTCATCATGTGACTAAAGAACACATTTTTTCTCTTTCTTATAGTTGTAGATAATGTTCTACTTTCATTAGCCTCGTCCAGTCAGTCGTTAATAGTCACCTAAGTTAAGTTGAGCCAAGAACTAACAGGACTCGGGGCATCCCCATGAGTGCTCCGTCTGGTGTGCAACAGCCAGCGAAGAGCCCCAATGCCACTAGTACCAGTAGCTTTTTGGCCTGAGTGTCGGCCAGATCCCCCTGATTCCTCCCTGCTGCACCATTCTCCCCAGGATGTGATGATCTATCCGTTCTTCCGTTCTATACTCAAAAAGGGCCCCAACAACGTCTACCTTATCATGCACCAATCCCCCCCCCCCCCCCCACCCCCCTAGCTGTGCAGAGCCAACCAGCCTGTCTGCATGTTCGTTTCCCACCAACACCGCACATCCTGCGGAAAAAATTCAACAGATGCTCCCTATTTATGATTGATGAATTGAAGTCTGCCACTCTGCTCGAAGCTTGCCTGTCTTCACTTTTCTCCTCATACTTTGTCAGTCCGTTACACTCGCGACATGCGTGTGCTGTTTGCCCTCAAGCCTGCGGAACATCCTTATTACGAGTGGCAGTCCAAGGAAGAGGAGTGGCTGGCCGAGTGGCTACAACGCCGGACTCTCCTTCGGGAGACCCGGGTTCAATCCCTCGGTCAGGTGTGGGATTTTTTTCTGTCGGGGAAAAAAAAAATCCTAACCTGCACAATTCGCTGCGACTGCACTAGCCAGGCGGCCTTAATTCCTCAGGCTCAAAGACCCCTCTGCCATACACCGCAAGGTACTATATTGGCAGTAAATGACAGTGTTTTTTGTTGTTGACAGTTTGACAGTGACAGTCCAAGGAATTCGCATCATTCGTGTCGGATCCACATCTCTGTTGCTTCTAAGCTCTTCCTGATGTGTTGGTTCATGTTCTATGATTTTCTGCCATCCATGGTAGGTTTACAATGTCAGTTCTCTCGCATTCCATGTAGTCGTACACATACGCTGAACATGTGTGTGTGTGTGTGTGTGTGTGTGTGTGTGTGTGTGTGTGTGTGTGTGTGTGTGTGTTTGATTGTTTGTTTGTTTGTGTATTTGTGTGTCCGTGAGACTGTATGTATGTGTGGTAAAAAAAAATTTACCTTCATTTTCCAGTACACTTATAGTTATAGAAAAGTTAAGAGCATATCATTTACAGGACGTTGAAACAACCCCAACATTTTAGGCTATGTTTGATTTACTAGACAATTTTCTCCGTTCAGTAGTTTGCCATTGCTTTCTCAACGATCGACGCTATACCATAGAAATCAACGCAAGTCGGTTGCATTCAAATCGTCTGCGGCAGATTTTGAGCGCTCGACTCGGTGTGTCGGGGAATTGGTAAACCTGTTCACTGCTCCTACGCCAAAGTGCCGGCCGAATTCATGATGCACCCGCTTATAATAATTTCCTGTTTACAACTTCATGTTTGGGATTAAGGTCGGGTCATATTTAGTGTTAAGGTCGGGTCATGTTTGGGTGTTAAGGTCCGGTCATGTTTGGGTGTTAAGGTCGGGTCATATTTAGTGTTAAGGTCGGGTCACGTTTGGGTGTTAAGGTCCGGTCATGTTTGGGTGTTAAGGTCGGGTCATGTTTTGGTGTTACGGTTGGGTCATGTTTTGGTGTTAAGGTTGGGTCATGTTTGTGGTTAAGGTCGGGTCACGTTTGGGTGTTAAGGTCGGGTCATGTTTGGGTGTTAAGGTCGGGTCATGTTTGGGTGTTAAGGTCGGGTCATGTTTTGGTGTTAAGGTTGGGTCATGTTTGCGTGTTAAGGTCGGGTCACGTTTGGATGTTAAGGTCGGGTCATGTTTGGGTGTTAAGGTCGGGTCACATTTGGGTGTTAAGGTTGGGACATATTTGGGTGTTAAGATCGGGTCATGTTTGTGGTTAAGGTCGGGTCAAGTTTGGGTTTAAGGTCGGATCATGTTTGTGGTTAAGGTCGGGTCAAGTTTGGGTACTAAATTCGGTCATGTTTCAAGAAAGGTTCTAGAAAAATTGGGAACAAAAAGAGAGTTGATTAAAGAAACCAAAATGAGTTAAATATGTCGGCAACATTAAAAGACATTTCAATAAGTTAGTTGCATATCCCATAATTTTTTGCCTGTTCGTGATTCCTGGGCAAGTTTACGTTCTGTAGTTTGCCATTGCTTTCTGAACGACAGGTACCCATACCATTTAATGAAAAACCAACACAGCTGTATTTCGAACGCGGCATGCGGGATTACGAACTGCGTCCGTAACTCATTAGCCATGGAGCCAGCTAAAAGACATAACACTCTTATAAAAACTATACTAAAGATAAAGGTTGAAGGCAAGCGAGCAAGAGGTAGACAACGATACAAGTGGGAAGATAACATCAAGAGGTGGACGAACAGCAATCTGACAGAATATACGATCAAGGCTAGAGACAGTGTTGGAGATCCATTGCAGCCAACTTTCATTGTGGAGACGGCACCCGACTGACTACTGAAATTTGGGGCAACTTACGAGCCACATCAAGTGTTTACAATATACTAAGAGTGAATTAAACTGGAAACCACAACATAATATATAGCAACAATTAGCTAAATAAACCAGCAATCTAGTATGTATGTACATCACGTTAAACATATGCACGCGTATGAATACAGCACGTGCTGGCATGGCCAGGATGCTAACTGCACAGTGTGTAGGAGGTGGGTTATGTTAGTTGAAACCTGGGATTGTATTTTGGTATCAATAAAAAAAGAAGGTATTAATTCACAAAATGTTGCAAAAGTTTAAGAAGAAGAGAAAGAAGAAGAAGAAGTAGTAGTAGTAGCAGCAGCAGCAGCAGCAGTAGTAGCAGCAGCAGCAGCAGTGGATATGAATCCTGGACCTTGTACTCACGACAGGAAAGAAAGTTGAATTCCTTCCATGTGAGATGTCTGAGACGTATCCTGGGAATATCGTGGAAAGACCATGTAACAAACAAACACGTGCTTGAAAGAGCAGATATTACCACAGTGCACTCACTCCTCAAGCAGAGATGCCTCCGGTGGCTGGGCTATGTATCTAGAATGGAGGATGAACCTATTCCCAAAGATCTATACGGAGAACTAGCCACAGGAAAGCGACCAATCGGAAGACTTCAAATGCGATATAGGGATGTGTGTAAAACAAGATATGAAAACCCTCGGCATAGATCCAGACACGTGGGAAAGAGTAGCAACAGACAGATGCTCCTGGAGAAGAGATGTACGAAACGGACCGGTGCTCTTTGAGCGCAATCTGATCCAACAAACTGAGGATAGGAGGCACATGCGTAAAATGCAGTCACTAACTGCAGGACCTGCTTCGTCTTACAGATGCGGAAACAGACAGAGATTGTCATTCTCGCTTTGGACTATACAGTCACCAACGGCGCTGTCAGATGTCTCCCCAGCGGCACAACTCTATAGTCCTGCAGGACTGAAAGAAGCTTACTACTACTCATTGGCATCTTGCTGTCTTGACAGAAGATAGTTTGTTACACTGTGCTTCAAAAAGGCATAATAACTACAACCTATGGCGGTAGCGAATGTGACTGATAAGGCCAATTCACGCTGTAAATGTTCGTCCCCAGTGGATGCATGCGAACACATGGTCATTTCCACCATTATGCACCATCTTACGTCTCACACGCTCGGTGTGTAATTTATCTGCAATAATTTTCTCCTTTATACCATTCCTGATATTTGTCCTCCATACAACACGCTCAGTCCCGACTTGCTCCCAATGTGCATTATCAATGCCTGTATCAATCATGTCCCGCTTACACACATCTTTGTATCGTAGTAGAGGCCGACCCTGAGATCTCCTACCCGTCTGTAATTCACCAAAAAAGATGTCCTTTGGTATTCTACCATCATCCATCCTTCTAACGTATCCTATCGATCTAAGTCTCCGAAGACTGAGCTTGGAATAAACCGTCACACAACCTGATATTTCCAATACTTCAGTATTTGTGGTTTTGTCTTGCCACTTAATACCAAGAATTCTTCGCAGACACCGCATATGAAAGCTGTTTAAACGTTTCTCTTGGTGTGAGTAAGTTGTCCAGGTTTCACTGCCATAAAGAAGAGTACTAAGGACACAGGCTTGATAGACAAGGACTTTTGTTTTAGCAGTAAGCTTCCTGTTCTCCCAGACACTTTTTGTTAACCTGTTCATTGTTGTTTCTGCCATCAATCCTGATGTTGATTTCCTGATCTAGGGATAATTTGCTATTTACCTCTGATCCTAGATATGTAAAATGGTCTCCAGTCTCCAATTCGGCGTAGCCAATAAAGAATGATGGTGTCCCATGTGCACCTTGTGACATAATCTGTATCTTCTTTTTGCTAATTGTTAAACCAAATTCAGAACAAGCAGATAGTAGACGTTGTAATTCTTCCTCAGAGTGAGTCATAATTGCAGCATCATCTGCAAAAAGCAACTCTCTGATCAGTATCCTCCTAATTTTGGACTTGGCTTTCAATCTCTGAGCATTGTAGAGGCCGCCATCTGAGCGTGAGTGAATGTATATCCTGATCACGAAAGGCATATTTCAGTAGAAGTGAAAAGTATATTCCAAAGAGGGTGGGAGCTAGTTAGTACACATCCTTGCTTAACTTTGCTCTTGATTTCAAACTCTTCTGAAGTTGCACCATCAAACTTGATTATACCCTTCATGCCTGTGTGGAACGATTCCACAATGTTCAGAAGAGTTGATGGGCAGTCAATCTTCTTTGGTGCCTTGAACAGACCCTCACGACTGACCAAATTAAATGCCTTTGTGAGGTCGATGAAAGCAATAAACAGTGGTTGATTCTGCTCACTGTAGTTTTTTTTTTCTTTTTCTTCATCTGTCGCAATGAGAATATCGTATCAATGGTAGACCGGTTCTGACGGAAGCCACACTCTGATTCGGGGTAGACTTGATCTCATAGGACTTGAAGTCTGCGCAGAACAATTCTGGCAAATACTTTTCCAACAATACACAGAAGTGAGATACCCCTATAGTTGTTGCAGTCGCTCCGATCGCCCTTGTTCTTGTACAGTAATATGATGCTTGAGTCTTTGAAATCATGCATAGCTCTTTTAGCTTGTGGATCTGTAGAGTGAGTGTGTCTTGCCCATTCCTGATAACCTCTATTGGAATCCCATCCTTACCTGGAGCCTTGCCAGATGCAAGTTCATTTATAGCACACTTAACTTCTGTTATGGTGGGAAGTGTGTCCAGGTGGTCAAGAGTTGGCAGGGCCTCTATGGTGTTGAGGGCATCATCCGCTAGTTTGGTCTCACTTGAGTAAAGCTCCAAATAGTGCTCTACCCATCTGTCCAACTGCTGTTTCTTATCAGTGATGATTTCTCCAGTCAAGGTTTTCAGTGGTGCACTTCTTTTGATCATTGGATCACAGGCTTTCTTTATCCCTTCATACATGCTTCTGATGTTTCCCTTATCACTTGCGTTTTGAATGGACTCACATAACTTGATCCAATAATCATTTGCACACTGCGTGACAGCCCTTTGTACATCCTTCCTCGCTTGCTTCAGCTCACTCAGAGTGTTACGTGTTGGTCTTTCCTTGTTTCTTAAGAGAGCTATCTTCGTTTTATTAACCAAGAGCTGCAGTATCTGGCTGTTTGCCGCAAACCAGTCCTGCCTCTTATGATCCACAGTGCCGTAAATCCCTACCGCTGTTTTATAAAGAGCTTCCTTAAGTTTACCCCATTTTTCACTTGCTTTACAATTTTCTGATTCTTCTTCATCTTTCGTTCGCTTGAAATATGTCTATAACTGCAATGTTGTCTCTTGTATGAATCTAACAGTCTTTCTTAGTTCACCCAACGGTCCATAGTTTATCTTCCACTGTTGTCTCTCTAGGCCAGAAGGTTTGCCTGGATATGTTGTAGTATGGGCAGTCTTGGAGTGTGTGCTCTGCTGTCTGCGACGCCAAACCACATGTGCACATTCCTGAGTCACCAATCTTGAATTTTGTTTACATGTGGTTGCGTAATCTATTGTGTCCCATTCTGAGGCGCAGAATAATTACTTGTTCTGGTCTGTCCGTAACGTGGTAGTCGTCGTGAGCAGGTTTTGGTGGCCTTCTGACTGATTTGATCATTCTTTTCTTTTGGTGGCATATAATGGCACATCAGACTGTTCTTCTTTTGCTCCTTCCTTAGCCAATCGATCGGCTCTGTCGTTTCCAGGTATTCCACAGTGGGATGGTATCCACTGTATGGTGACCTTATGCTGACTGCTAAGTTCAGAAAGTAGTGTCCTTAGTACTGGCAACTTCCCAGACAGGAGCGCCTCGAGTACTGATTTTGCATCTGTCAATAGCACCACGGGTTGTGTAACATGGCTGGTATTTAGAATTTTTCTGTTGCTATCTTGATTTCTGATGTATCAGTGAAAGCGTCTTCAAGTTGCTGTTGGAACTCAAAGCACTTATCAGGATCGTGGGTGATAATAATATTAATCCTGGGGTTACAACGAACATTGTTTAAGTCTGTGGGTATGTGAAGTGTGGGACCCTCACATGGTGTAGGTCTGTGGGTGTGTGAAGTGTAGGACCCTCACATGGTGTAGGTCTGTGGGTATGTGAAGTGTAGGACCTCGCATGCTGTAAGTCTGTGGGTATGTGAAGTGTAGGATCCTCATATTCTGTAGGTCTGTTGGCATGTGATGTGTAGGACCCTCGCATGCTGTAAGTCTGTGGGTGTGTGAAGTGTAGGACTATCACATGTTGTAGATCTGTGGGTATGTGAAGTGTAAGACTATCACATTCTGTAGGTCTGTGGGTCTGTGAAGTGTAGGACCCTCACATGGTGTAGGTCTGTGGGTATTTGAATTGTAGGACCCTCACATGGTGTAGATCTGTGGGTATGTGAAGTGTAGGACCCTCAAATTGTGTAGGTCTGTGGGTCTGTGAAGTGTAGGACACTTTCATGGTGTAGGTCTGTGGGTATGTGAAGTGTAGGACCATCACATTGTGTAGGTCTGTGATGTGTTGGACCCTCACATTGTGTAAGTCGGAATGCAGGTAGGGATAGGTTTCTAGTCTTTCTCTCCCGTAGTGAACATCGAGAGCTGGCTTAGAACCCTCGCTCTCCGCTCATGTCATTATCAGCGTAATGTCCTAACCGCTACCTTACATACCGATTACCTTGCCGTCTTGACAGACGATAGTTTGTAAAATGGAGTTATACCTCTCCATATCACAAAGCCTGGGCCGAGTTTAGAGACCATGTGTTACTCATGCAGCATGATCCCTCTCTCGGCCTGTCTAGTTTACTCCAGAGGAAAGATAACACCAATACGTATGGAACAAGACAAGCTGCAGAAGCTGCCAGATCTGCAAAGCAATGCTCTAACTGTCCGCCTGTCGGAGCTTCGATCCTAGACCAGTTGCCGACCAAGGCTTTAGGGCCTGGTTAACCCTGCCGTGACATTTAGCCTCCCAATTGCACTCCTCCGTCCAAAGCCGTTGGTACAATGTGGGGTGTCGAGTTTGCTGAGCTCCGCCCAACATTTGGCGCTAACAGAAAGCAGGTAGTATCGTCTGCTGTCTTACGATAGCTCAATCAAATATGACTAAGTCCTGACACCCAAACCTGCTCTAACATTACGGTAGAATAATGAAATTTTGAGAATGAAACAAACACAGCAAAAGGACAACGAGAATTCAGTATCAGTATTCATAGAGGTGTTTATTGGTTCAACACATTTGCAGCATTGTCTAATGTTTGTTGTTTCATTACAGATGGACAATTCTCTTTTGTATTGTTTCAGGACAGATAATGGACCATTGTCTGAAGTTTATTGTTTCACGACAGATGACGAACCAATGACCTCAGATCGTCCTCTGCCCTGGAGGTTGTGGTGAAAGTTTGCTCTCTTCCTCCCCAACAATCCTCCCACTAGCCCCCCACCACCACCTCCACTTAGAAGTCCTCCAAGCAAACCTCCTCCTCCACCGCCTCCTCCTCCCGAGTTACTGCCTCCCGTGTTTGAATTCCCTCCTCCTCCTCCGCCGCTGCCGCCTCCGAGGAGCCCACCAAGCAAACCACCACCGGAGCCTCCTCCTCCGAGAAGTCCACCAAGTAATCCACCGCCCGATCCATTCCCTCCACCTGAAACAGTGGAAACATACGTTCAGGGTGGAACAGTGGAAACATACGTTCAGGGTGGAACAGTGGAAACATACGTTCAGGGTGGAACAGTGGAAACATACTTTCAGGGTGGAACAGCTACATTAAAGAACCAGATGTAATATCACTGCCCTCCCCGCCTCAATGTGCAACGTAAATCAACACAGTAACATGTGTTAGCTCAATCAGAGAATCATCACAGCGGTTAGCAGACAAGTGAGCAATTATGTGGAGGCCAATCATGGATAATTAGCATACAAGTGAGCAATTATGTGGAAGCCAGCTGTGGTCAATTAGCGGACACGTGAGCAATTATGTAGAACGAACTTTATTTAGAGACCTTGTGTTGCCCATGCAGCATGATCTCTCTCTTAGCCTGCCTAGTTTACTCCAGAAGAAAGGTAGCACCAATACATCTGGAATAACACAAGTTGCAGAAGCTGCCGGATCAGCAAATCACTGCTCTAACTGTCCGCCTATCGGAGCTCCAAGAACCTGGACATGTGAGCAATTATGTAAAAGCCAGTCTTGGACAATTAGAGAACAAGTGAACAATTACATGGAAGTTACGGAAATGTGGTTTTATATAAGAATTATTAGAATCCCTTGGACGGATGGAGAGAGCAATGAAAATATCTTGGCAGCAGTTAACTCACACAGAGAACTGGTTAGAGGCATTAGAAGAACAGAGTCCACATTCTTTGGATATATCATTTGACAGGGAAAGCTGGAGTATAGCGTCACAACGGGAAGGCTGGAGGAAAAGAGAGGCAAGGGAAGGCAAAGAGAAAATATGCTGAATAGTTTGACACTAGGGCATGGAGGAACGTCGGTATCAGAAATGACTGGCAGTACACGAGACAGAAGGTTGTGGACAGACATGATCACCACCACCACACGGCATGGGCTATAAGAAGATTGGCAGTACACGAGACAGAAGGCTGTGGGCAGACATGATCACCAACGCCACACGCCATGGACTATAAGAAGATTGGCAGTACACGAGACAGAAGGCTGTAGACAGATATAATCACCAACGCCACACGGCATGGACTATAAGAAGATTGGCAGTACATGAGACGGATGGCTGTAGACAGACATAATCACCAACGCCACACGACATGGGCTATAAGAAGATTGGCAGTATATGAGACGGATGGTTGTGGACAGACATAATCACCACCGCCACACGACATGGGCTATAAGAAGATTGGCAGTATATGAGACGGATGGCTGTGGACAGACATAATCACCAACGCCACACGACATGGGCTATAAGAAGATTGGCAGTATATGAGACGGATGGTTGTGGACAGACATAATCACCAACGCCACACGGCATGGATTGCAAGAAGATGATAGGAAATATAATCGTACTACGCCAGCATCTGGACTGGAAAATCACATGATTTCACACGTAATCGAGGATGACTTGTTGGGTTGAGTGGTCCAGCTCAGTGCCTCACCCAGGATATGTCTCCAGCACACAGTACTGGTTGGTTGAGTGATTGATTGGCTGGTTGGTTGATTGACTGATTGGTTAGTTGATTGATTGAATGATTAATTGGTTAATAAATCACATAAAATACCAGAGTTTTAACTCTTTTAAGTTCAATGTAAAGTTCAACGGACGTTCTGGAAGCCTGAGACCTGAACCTGTTAGAGTAGAGACTGTTTTTCCGAAACACATTACCCGAGTATAATGTCAAATTGGTCTTTATTGTAGAGCTCTCATTCCCACCTCCAGACTCAGAGACAAGCAGGGTGTGCAAGACCGGTACTGGACTTCCCATCTGCTGAGAGACATATTAGCATGTGACCAAGTCATGCTTCTGCACATTCTGATTGGCTTCTACCGTGTCTATGGTGGTCAAGTTCGCCCCCAAAGGTTCTAGGCATTTGATTGTCCACAGACTCCAGCCTAATGTCCAGAGGGAAGTGCAGAGAATATATGACGCCTGGCCGGCTGTCCAACAGATGCCAACAGTATTACAAGACCAAGTTTGTAGGGCAGAGCAACTGAACAATGGCAGATAGGGAAATTACACTAGGTCATTAGCAAACACATTCAGATAGGGAAATTACACTAGGTCATTAGCAAATACATTCAGATAGGGAAATTACACTAGGTCATTAGCAAACACATTCAGATAGGGAAATTACACTAGGTCATTAGCAAACACATTCAGATAGGGAAATTACACTAGGTCATTAGCAAGCACATTCAGATAGGGAAATTACACTAGGTCATTAGCAAACACATTCAGATAGGGAAATTACACTAGGTCATTAGCAAACACATTCAGATAGGGAAATTACACTAGGACATCAGCAAACGCATTCAGAAAGGGAAATTACACTAGGACATCAGCAAACACATTCAGATAGGGAAATTACACTAGGACATCAGTAAACACATTCAAATAAGGAAATTACACTAGGACATCAGTAAACACATTATATATAGAATACATATACTACTGGCTATGCCAGCTCCGCGTCGAAGAAGTTACGGACGCAATTCGTAATCCCGCATACCGCGTTGTGTTCGAAACACAATTGTGGAAGATTTGGCAGCAGACGCCTTTTGTTGGCTTCTTATGAAACGGAATGGGTGCTAGTCGTTCAGAAAGCAATGGCAAACTACTGAACGTAAACTTGCCTAGGAATCGGCGAACAGCTAAAAACTGTTGTAGTTGACTGCTACGTCCTGTAAAAGATATGCAACTAACCTATACTACTGGCACGTGGGCGTCTAGACAGACGATAGTTTATTACATTGTGCTTTAAACAAAGGTATAATAACATCATTTTCATAGCACACAGCCTGGATTGAATTGTAAAGACCATGTATATATATATATATATATATATACATATCATAGGGGCAGAAGCTTCTCGAAGTCATCAACAACCCCCGCCTCTCCCGTCAATATTGACAAACACGGTAATCATAGGGACAGAAGCTTCTCGAAGTGATCAACAACCCCCGTCTCTCCCATCAACGATGTACACTTTCTGGGGGTCATATCCTCCAGGATGTGCTCTAAAGAAGCTTCTGCTGATATTCCCCAGCTTCATGTGAAGTTCCTTGACCAACCTTTCGATGCTATTCTCTTGGAGGTCGACGCGCTGTCCACTCGACGTATCTGTAGTTCTGTGTCCAGACAGGTGGCTAATAAATCCCGTTATGAGACATTTACTCAGGTTGCAAGGTGCAACTTCAACACTGACTACAAGAGTACTATACTTTCTAGGGTATTCTGTGACCCGACCGATGACCAATCCTATGTCCATGCTCTCAAGTGGCTTTTCATGGAGTCCATTTCCTAAAATGCCACCGTTGTCCCCATGGAAATCTGCAGGACGACTACTGGACAAATCTGTCGGTCCACTGTTGAAATGTCCACTGTTGTTCCTAGATATGTCATTTACAAATCCACTGACCGAAACTAGATCGTTGTTAGGTTTGGTTTTGGTTAGGTATTCAGTAGGCCCAGGTTCCAGCACTTCACTGTTGAGACCAGGAACATTGTCTGTAAGCAAATCGGTTACCCGTGTACTGTTATCATGAACGTTTTCCAGAAAGCCACTGGTCAAAAGTCCACTTTCATCAGCTGTAGAACCCCCGAGAAGATCTTTGTTTATTCCTTGAACATTTGGCCTGAAATCTGAAGTTACTTTCGTGCCACTGTTCTCGAGAACATTCCCAACAAGTCCGTCCATTTGTCCTTGGCTGAGGTTGGCATCAGAAGGTTCAATAATTACCTTCCCACTTCTGGCATGTTCTTCCTGCAGTTTTCTAGTCAAACCTCCAATGTTGGTCCCTACACTTCGATTACCTGTCTCTGGCAGAGTGTTTGGCAGTTGGTCCTTGTCCAGTTTCTGGGCCAGCCCGTTATTATCTTTCGTGACCGGCTCATTTAACTGTGTTTGACTACGGTTCGCACCTCCCAAAAGTCCTCCTAGGAGACCGCCTCCACCGCTATCACCAGAGCCGACGCTCCCGCCGAAACCCAGACACGCCTCAAAAAGGTTTCTCTTTCTGTCGCTATGACTGACACCTGTGGAAGAAAGACAAAACACAAAGACGTATTAAAGCATCCACAAACAATTAACAAATAATAATATGTGAAGCTTAGGAGAGTCCTACATCAAGTATAGGGAAAGTCTTTAAGTGGGAATTTTATAACTGTATAAAGTGCATAGAAGCGTATGGACAACGGAATATCTTATTTCAGGACACGAACTGGCTCTAAAACAATACCACGTGTAGGCGTTGTGAGGGTCGAGCAGTTTGGGCATGATTAATATTTATTACATATTGGCTATCCCACTATTATGTTGCCATAGACCAGTGTTTCCCGACCATTTCTGTGCCATGCCCCATCTCTAAGCCTTTCTAAAATTCTTATGCCCCCCCCCCCCCGTAACATATACATGATTTTTAATATTCAAAAATTGAAATGTTCATTAAAGAAACTTGAATGATAGGTTTTAGGGAGAAATCACTAGGACATTATTGAGCAAACACAGTAAGTAAATTTTCAAAACATATAATGGAGAACTGAAATTCAAGTACAAAATAATTTTAATGAAAGATTTTTCTATATTATTTTAATTATTAGTAATTAATTAATTATTTATTATTTAAATTAAGTAACATCCGTGCGCTTGATGCTTGCTGCAAAGAGATTTTATGTCAGGTTTCAATTTAGTTAACTTCAGTCTCAAGTCTCTCCGTTTTGTTATATCCAGTCGATTTCTGTTGAAATATCCGACAAATCCACTAACATTGGCTGCATTATCCAAGTTGGAAATCAATTTGTTTCAAATTAGAACATCTTTTCTTTTTAAATCAGCCGATAAAATTTTCAGATGAGCGACAATAAAATATATAGCGGTATCAATCACTTCACATTTTTGGATCCAATGAAATTTTCCAAAATTTTTGTTTTAAATATATGTCTGACATCTTGCAATTTTTTAAAGTTAAAATTAAGAAGACGCAGGCTAATTAATGAATTAATAATTCATTAGCGGCCATTTTTAATTGCTAATTAGGTCACCACACATACTATCAAAACAACAAAGTCACCATTGGGTCCGTAACATCATTCCGCATAATAAAATATACATCTTGCAATTTTGTAAAGATAAAATTAAAAAGGCGCAGGCTAATTAAAGAATTAATAAATAATTAGCGGCCATTTTTAATTGCTAATTAGGTCACCACACATACTATCAAAACAACAAAGTGATCATTAGGTCCGTAACATCATTCCGCATAATAAAATATACATCTTGCAATTTTTAACGCTAAAATTAAGAAGACGCAGGCTAATTTATGAATTAGTAATTAATTAGCGGTCATTTTAAATTGCTAATTAGGTCAATACACATTATACAGACACGGCAAAGAGACCATTAGGTCCATAACATCATTCCGCATAATAAAATATACATCTTGCACTTTTGTCCAAAATCAACCCAGACAGCGGAATTTTGAGTAAATGTTTGTCAAAAGTCACAACACTCAAATTTGAATAACTCCACTTAGAATTGAGACACACACATCATTGAGGTACCGTTAGATTTGGTTTTTCAAGGTCTATCTATCTGTGGTGATCTCATTAGTAAATAACCAATTTTAAAAATCATGACCAGAATTGCTAAGTAATGAAACCAAATATCTTCACTTTTGCATCGACAAGAGTTATATTTGTTCCTTGAAGTTGTTTATTTAATATATTTATTTAGTTTTTCAAAGATATCGGCTAAATAACTCACAAATGCCTTACCATCAACCGTTAACAGATTTTTCATTTTAGATTTCTCGCTTAAAAAATCGCTAAGAGTATCAAATAGTTCCATAAATCTTTTCAAGCAGTTCCCTTTCGAAAGTCATCTTACTTCAGTGTGTAGTATAAGTCTCACATGGTTTTCATTTTGTTCTTCACAAAATAACTTGAAGAGACGTTCACATTTGGCACTAGCTTTAAATACTTTAATTGGATTGATACACTTTATAACTAAATTTAGTACTTTATTTAGAACAGGCGAAATGTTTTTAGCTACCAGGTTTTCCCTGTGATGCACAATGCACAAGAAGCATTTCTGGATTCTCATCTTTCAGCGATTTTAAGCAACCATTTTTTCTTCCTCATCATAATAGGAGCACCATCTGCAGCACGAGATGTTATATTTTTCACTGGTATATTATTGACATCTAAGTAATTTTTTTAGCTTACTATATATATCTTTGGAGGTAGTGGTGCTTTCTAATGATTTACAGAACAACATTTATTCAGCTAAATCACCGTTATCAATATATCTTACGTAAGTTGTAAGTACGGCTTCATTGTCTCTCAAAGTAGATTCATCCATTTGCACCGAGAATTTTCTTGTTTTCAGCTTTTCAACAAGTTGTATTTCAATATCCTCACTCATTTCGTCTATTCTTCTGCTAACAGGATTGTTACTTAGTGGCATAGCTTTGAATTCTTTGTCATCTTTTTCCAGTGGTTTGATTAAATTCTCCCTTATAGTATGACTTTTCCCAGATTAAGTGATGAGTAATGAAATTTGATAACTAACTATCTGATATCTGCCAAACTCTGACTTAGCATCCAATCAAGTGAAAGTCCGATGGCGGCAAGTTTGGACTATTCTGGATGTTTCAAGACCACACATTTAAGAGCACGTAGTATATCCACTGTTAGGGCAGGCATGTGAGGATGGGTGTTGTCGTGCAGCAACAATACTCCTTTTGAGAACAGTCCCCGCCGTTTCGATCGTATCGCGGGCATTAATTTATTCATTAGCTTGTCACTGCATCGAGCACTAGTCACAGTTTCACCCTTTTCCTGGAACTGCACCATCATGGGGCCCTTGATATCTCAAAAGATGGTCATTATGACTTTCCCCAACGGATTCCTGAGTCTTTTAATTTTTCTCAAGCGTAGACAACGGGTTTTTGCATCAACTGCCTCTTACTCTCTGGTGTGTAATAATGCAGCCAGGACGTATCTCTTGTCACAGTTTGATGGATAAAAGCATCTCCTCGAGAATTACGGTCCAAATGCTCATGACAAATTGTCAGCCACGCCTGTTTGTGATCATCGGAAAGCTGTCTTGGGACCCACCTGCTGCACACTTTCATATAACGGAGGTCATTGTGGACAACTGTATACGCAGCACCGTGACTCATGTTGAAATCCACGGCTATTTCGTCAGTAGTGAATCGCCTGTTGCCATGGACTGGCTGTCCAATCTGCCGTGTCACTGTGTCAGTTGCAACACTTGAAAATCTCCCACTACGTGGTTCATCAGTGCCGTTTTATCTTCCATTTTAAAATCTTTCTACCCATTTGCACACTATCCAGAGACTCAAACAACTTCCACCATACTGACCCATCAATCTTCTGTGGATTTCACACCCTCTGACCACAACACACGAACAACGTCTTGTAGTTCGTCCACGGTTCGAGGTGACAGAGGGACAGCCCTTGCCCCACTCTCCACAGACGGATTTGCCGCGAATGGTCACGATGCAGTCTGAGGACTTTGCTGTCACCTTTCCCACACATGAATTCACACGCCCCACGTGTTTCATGACGCTCGTGAGTTAGCCACTCACACGTTTGTATGCTATCTGCCAGTAATGACCCAGACAAGTCATGACAACTGGTGCGTTCCCCAACATCTATTTCTTTCATCTTTCTTTCTGGAAGTGCAAATCAATACCTATAGTTTACTAATATTATTGCTGCGAATGTTCCATGGGTTTAAATCTCAGGTTCTGTAAACCTTGAGGGCCCCGGTTCCATGGGTATAAATCTCAGGTTCTGTAGATCTCTAGGGCGCCGATTCTAGAGCTGTACATCTTAGGTTCTGTAGACCTCTGGAGCGCCGGTTCCATGGGTATAAATCTCAGGTTCTGTAAACCTAGAGAGCGACGGTTTCACGGGTGTAAATCTCAGGTTCTGTAAACCTAGAGGGCGCCTAGCGAAGTTGGTAGCGGACTGCACTGGTATTGTCATGAGCACGACGGCGAGCGGGTATGCCGCCTGAGCTCGTCGCTTGTCGTAGTTAGGAAAAGACTGACCACCTATTCTCCCTTGCTCTCGGGTCACATCAGTGACCCATAGCAGCAAACTACTGCGTGATATACCTGACACAAGACACACAACAGTGAGACACACCAAGACAAGACGCGAAGAAAGGACACACAAAAAGACACAAAGAGAAGACACAAAAAACATAAAAACTCAAAGATAAGAGGAGACACACAAAGGCAATACATAGAAAGATTAGACATACTAACATCGGATACAAAGACAAAACACATTAAAACATGACTTACAAAGAAAACACCACACAAAGACATCATACACACACACACTCACACACACACACATTCGACATACACAAAGACATCAGTTTGTACAGTATATAGACAAAGTCAACACACAAACAACGATAATCGCATAGATAGCACTCAGAAAGGCAAGACACATAAGACAATGAACTTAAAAACAACCCAGGCAAAGACACAAAGACGAGACATAAAGACGAGATACAAAGATAAGACACAAAAACGAGACACAAAGAAGAGACACAAAGACAAAACACTTAAAACAACCTACACAAAGAGAACATATAAAGACACGATGCAAAGACAATACACACAGGCAAGACACACAGAAGAGACACAAATACAAAACACTTAAAACAAGCCACACAAAGAGAACACATAAAGACACGATGCAAAGACAATACACACAGGCAAGACACAAAGAAGAGACACAAAGACAAGACCATACATCCGGCACAGTAATCTTTATTCCAGTAATAACAAGAATACTTCTGGCCCCGAAGAGTCATAAATGTAGAAGATATTTTGGGCATATTTTGAGGATAAATAAACTCGAAAACTTACCACCAAGTGTGGCACAACTGATGGGCAAAAGAGCCAGTGTAAGACACAGAAATAAATACCTGGATGGCTTGGCCACGTTGTATGGTCGAGACAAGAACACTGCGCTGATCCACGACTCTGGTGATCGCGTGAGATATCGAAACATGACCGCCCACGCTTGTCGGCATGGCACATGGTGATGGTTATATGGGAGCTAAGGTTGTGACTTTGGTTGTAAAAGGATTGTAATAAAAAGTGTTTAAAAACACAGCTGGGAGCAATTGTTATTCTTGATGGGGCAAGTGGGTTCTGTTGTGTAGAAGTAAACAATGCCACGGGTTACTTTATGATGTGTTTATTTGTGAAGGCATTTCTTATCAATACAAACATTTGGAGGTGACATTGGTTCATTCTCACTGCTAAAGTGTGGTCCAGAGACACACATTTGGTAATCGCGTCTGTTTATCTGCCTGTTTGTTTGTCTGCCTGTCCATCCATCCATATTTTATTCATCCTTCCATTCATCAATTCGTCTACCTACCTACCTAACTACCTACCTACCTACCTACCTAACTACCTACCTACCTACCTAACTACCTACCTACCTACCTACCTACCTGCCTGCCTGCCTGCCTGCCTGCCTGCCTGCCTGCCCCCTGCCTGCCTGCCTACCTACTTGCCTACATAATAACAATCCCCCTAAATATGGTACGTTACACCTACCTTGGGTAATTATAATTGACATGTCAACCATTTAGAGAGTTATGTATTATTGATTATTGCACATCTTCCATGAGTTTTAATACACACTGTTCTGTTGTCGTTGTTGTCTAAGATTAGCTTTGTAAGTGATGTATTCATGAAATAATGTATGAGAGCAGAGATAAGAGAGGCAGAATGCCAGACGGGCCTGAGTGACCAATTCTTGTCACTTCAATTCAATTCAAAACTTTGAAAATAAAGTTCGTTCGTCCGTTCGTTCGTTCCGTTCTACCTACCTACCTACCTACCTACCTACCTAACTACTTACCTACCTACCTACCTACCTACCTAACTACTTACCTACCTATCTACTGACCGACCGACCTACCTACATACATGGCCTTGCCGTGCTATGATATAGAGAGGCGACCGCATCAGGCGGCACCGTAAGGGGGCTTCATAAGGGGACGGAATTTGTAAAGACAAAACATGTAAGGGGTGGAATTTCGAATATTTGCATCATACTGAAAAATTCTACCGCACGGTACTGCCAACATACCTACTTAACTGCCTGCCTGTCTGTCTAGCTACCTACCTACCCAGCTACCTACCTACCTGTTTGTCTGTCTGTCTGTTAATTCAAATCCAAAATTTCTATCGCCCTGACGTATAGATACATCCTATATTTGTCTGTGTCAACGAGGAAACAAAACAAGAAAATATTACAAAAACACCATCATCAACGAAACCAGAACCCCCGGAACAGTTTGGCGAAGCCGCCCAGGTCGAGGCTGATGCGGTCAATGAGGCCGAAGCAAACTTCTGTAGTAGCGCGCCTGAAGTCAGTCCTGCCTGTGGACAAGGACAGCGGGATGTCTGGGTTTGTTGTTGACTGCCAACAGCTACATTACGAATATCATTATACACAAACTTTCAACAGGGTAAACAGTCTAGTCACGCCATGTCGATTCTATCCCGGGATACTGGAACCTTGGTGATGGATCTATCGCTGTTCCACCAACAACAGCTGATGTGGTCAGTATCCCGTCTGTCACCTTACCCCCAGAAACACGCTAATTTTCCCATGACACGTACCCCGTTATACCTCATAAGCGAATTTATAATTAGAGCCCGCCACAGCCCCAGATCCTGTAACAAAATCAGCCACATTTCGGAAACTAATTTGAAAGGAATTGTTGTCCGTAGTAGGCAACGGCTGATGACATGACTTCGGGAACACAGGAACACTTCGTGGTTCTCATTTGATAAAACTGGGATCCACTTGGATCTACAGAAGGGACAGGATGCGAAGCATCATCAGGAATATGACAGGCACAGCCTCATGCTTCGATTTCATTAAGAGACAACAAGTGATGCGGACAGGCGGTTAGAGTTCAATCCGGTCTACCATTCGTGTTGGTTAATGTTTATGCCCGTAACGCGAGTGTAGATTCACAGAAGTGGCAGTGCTTAAGTGACATATTAGGTCATGAAAAATATGTCATTTTCTGGGCGATTTCAACGCTAAAAGCAGATCATGGGGAAACATTTCCTCCAACACACAGGGGGAGGAGCTCGAGACTGCACTTGAAACCATTGACCTGGTTTGTATCAACAGTGGCTGTGTCACCAGGACAGCTAGAGCCCAGGTGATGAGGACAGTGTTATTGACCTGGCACTGGTTTCTCCTTCACTCACTACAGTGTGTAGATGGGGTGTCCTAAGTTAGCACGGCAGCGACCACCACCCTTGCAGCATATTGGTGGAGAAAGGCAGAACCAGGCAGCACAAGTCAAAGGTGAAGACTTTCCAGTATGACAGTAAAGGGCAAGATGTGGTGAGTAAAATAAGGCGCGACAAGCGCAGAAAGTTTCAGTGCAGGAAAAACAGCTGAGAACAGCCACCTTGGTGGAATTGCGAGGTGGAGAAGGCCTGGGTGGATAAGCGAAGTGCTGTAAGGAAATGGCAAAACGCCGAGAAGAACAGAGTTGCCCATCCTAGTTCCTGCATGCACTTAGAAAGAGAGATGCACACAAAAGTAAGCTATTTCAAAAAACTGGTTACGGTGGTTAAAAGTGAAAAATGGGCAGAGGTATGTCAAAGAGTAAGCACAGACAAGTCACTGAAATTGTTCTGGCGACTACATAAAAGCATGAGTGGGGTAGTCAAGAATAAGAGAATTTCTGACTTCCAAGGTGCTGACCTCATCTGGCAGAGGACTGACGAGAACAAGGGCAAAGCCCTCTTCGAACGCTATCTAGAGCAGAGCAACCAGACAGACATGAGAGGCCGAAATCTTGCCAAGGAGGTCACCTCAGACAGGTGTAAGGCCCAGAACATTTCGGATGAAGACACAGTGACAGTGAAAGAAATCAAGGCTGTGCTTCAACGATCAAAAAACAGCGCTCCAGGGCCAGATGGCATAAGATATGACGACATCAATAGGTGTACCGACAACGAGCTAGAGAAACTAGCAGACATGTACAACAACAGTATAGGGAGTGCTAGCATCAAGGAGGAGTGGTTACACAGCTATCTGATTCCCTTGCCGAAGCCTGGCAAAGACCACACAAAAATTCAGGGATATCGAGTAATCACCATGCAAAATACAATAGGCAAGCTGCTGGAGAAGTTAATTGCCAGAAAAATATCAAGCCAGCTAGAGAAGCAATGTGTTTTCCCACCTACCCTGGGAGGGTACCGTCCCAAAAGAGAAACCTGGACCAATGCAGCAGTTTTTGCCCATGATGTTTATGAAGGTTTCCACTCAGGCATTGAAACCTTTGCTGCAGCGATTGATCTTGAGGACGCGTACAACAGAGTACCATTGGATTTTCTAATGCTTCAGCTTCTTGAACTCGAGATAAGTCCGTTCCTCCTTAGTTGGATCACTGCAGCCCTCTTCCAGGGATAGTAGTTTTTAGATGTGGCAGTTGGACTTCGGAACCAACAACAATATATCCTGGCCTACCACAGGGATCACCATTATCTCCGGTGCTGTTCAACGCCTACACAGTGAGAATCACCAGCGAGCAGATCACTGGACCGGGGAGGACATTGTCATATGCCGACGATGTTTTAGTGTATCGTCAGGGTAACGATAGAGATCAGGTTGCTGTGGAACTGCAAACCGAACTCAATCGCATAAGTACTTGGTGTGATGAAGCTGGGGCAATGGTCAACCCAACAAAGGCAACAGTGACATGGTTCTCATATTGTCAACACTCCAACACCAACTGTTAATCTGTGTTCAGAGACGGTGGAAAGAACGCAGGCAATGAATTACCTGGGGATACGTTTTGATCGAAGCCTTGCTTATAAAGAAAACATAGACCAGGTGATAACAAAGGCCAAGAGGGGTTTGGCTGCGATGCTGATGATGGCGCCAGCAAACTGTGAGCAGCGCCATCTATGCCTCCTATACGAGGGGCTGGTCATGTCTGTTTTTGAGTATGCGATGGCAATCCTGACTCTGAGCCGTAAGCAGATAGAAAAGATGGAAAGGATACAAAACGAAGCTATGCGCATTATTCTTGGATGTACAAGAGGTACAGCATGCAGGGCGATACGCTACGTTCTTGATTTTCCAACCATTGAAGACAGACTACAAATTTGCAAAGCACGTGCCTACCTCAGAGTTAACGCAAACACACAACATCCACTGCATAGTAAAATTAGGAAGGTGAAGGGCAGCAGGGTAAACAGAGGAAGGTCATGGATGGGTCAAGCCGAAGACATTCTTCAACAGAAGTGTTCACTTGAGGACTTAGAACCTGGCGAGGAGTGGGTACAAGTGCCAACAGATTTCTGTACGTCTTTTTTCAATTTACATCCAACTAGACAGAAAATGCAGACAAGAAAATCCGGCAGCTGTGAATGTGTTGATTTCAACAGCAACAGAACCAGGGTACAGCAGCAACAGAACCAGGGTACAGCAGCAACAGAACCAGGGTATAGCAGCAACAGAACCAGGGTACAGCAGCAACAGAACCAGGGTACAGAAGCAACATACCTGAATGCCTCTTGAAGTTCCACCTGCAGGAATCCTCGCAGTGGTCCTCACACTGCGCCATCAAGTCGTCACGTGGGGTTCTCCAGCAGACGTGGCACAGGCAGTTACACGGAAATGGCGAGAAAAGGTCATGAGCAGACCTGTCAGTGAGGGGAACCACTAAACATATGAGATGATGCGTTACATCGAACCACAGCACTAGATGTTTTAAATGTAATCGACATTTATTAAACAAAATTGGGGGTTAGTAATCCTCACAGGATCACAGACTTGATAACTAGGGCAGATTTATTTGTTGTTTGAGATATTATTCTCACTGCACATCGAACCATTCAGCTATAAGTGCACGGATTTCCTCCTCAGTCTTTCCCTCATTGTGTGGCGGATGACGACACCAGTTCTCTGTTCGTTGACTATTCACTTTTGCGCCCCCCTCCCCCATGTAAAATCATTGCCTGGCTCCAGCCCTTGTGACGTATCTTCTTGCAGTCTGGTCAAGGTTGCAGATTCAGTCATCTCTTGATTTGAAGATTGAGCACAACCAACTACTGGCAACGCTGATCGTATTCCGGTACGAACCTTGGGCCTTGTCCACGTGCCTGATAATTCGGGGCCACATCGATTGATGGATGCCTGTCGCGGCGATCGGGCAAATTTTGACCTATAGCCTACAATGGGTGACGTTGTGATATTCTATTATGATAATTTGGTCGCGCCTAGCGTGAGTCGTGTGGTCAGTGGTTGCACACACGTCTCACACTCCAGTGATCCGAAGTTCGATCCCGGGTCCATTCAGCGATATGCACTACTGACGAGCTCAAATGAGTGGCGAAACTCGACTCAAGTGCTTCCAATCTGACGTGGGCAAGGTCCAAGGTTCGTATCGGAATACGACCAACGTTACCAGTAGTGGGTTGTGTTCAATCTTCAAACCTCAAATCCCGAAACAACCAAATAAATCAATCTCTTGATTTGTTCGATTCCCCTGTCTCTCTGAGGATATCTATTATATCAGTCTGATTCAGTGCTGGTCTACAAAAGCATGGCCAGCAAAGCATCCTGTTCATTTCGTCTTACACCCGCGTGGCATGGCACATAAAATTAACTTGATTGTTGTCAGCCTTAACCTTCGCAGAGACTCCACCCACTGTCTTCAAGCCTCGCCCATCTCGATCTTCCTGAGCATATTCACTGAATCACTGAGAAAATATCTGCTATCTGTTGGAGTATCATCCTTGCACTTCGGACAAGCCCACCGTTGCTCAAATCCCCCCCTCCCCATATATGCATCAGTGTCCAGCGGCTAACAGTGCCAGTTCGTGTTGGTTGATGAGGCCTTCCGTTCTCCCTATGTGCCTCTCGTGTCTGGCAAATTCTTACTCCTAGATCTCTCATTCTGTACAACAACCTGAATTCACTGGCATCAAAGTCCCCCGCTCTCGACTCCTCTCTAAGGCATTAATAACATCGGCACAATCCATGGGCTGACCATCTGCAGAGGATAGAGAGCCAGCAAGTTTATTAGTTCGTTCACTTTCTTAAACTCCCGTACGCCCCAGAAAAAGATGAAGGTGACTTTACGGATAACCGATCTCTGCAGCGATTCATTCCACTGACTACGTACAGAAGCAACCTTGATCTTTCGGATCATGCTCATTGAATCACTTAGTACACAAACGCTGGTATGATTTTATTGAGGAATCATGACTGGGTTCCCCCAGCCAGACTATTGCTTTAGTTACAGCTATGACTCCCATGGTCAAGCCACTTGTCACGCCAAAGGCATCACGGTCTTCCTGCACAGTCCTCCCTCGATCCTGAGCCGTAAAAGCCCATAAGCTCGTCACGTTTCCAACAACAGACCCATCTGTGTAGGTGACTACATCCAAAGTTATGCTAAGGTACCCGCAGGAGTGACTGCTCTATTGCCCGTGGCTATACTGGAGGAATGTACACTGTGTATAACGTTTCATGGAGGAATGTACACTGTGGATAACGTGTACACTGATCACTCTCTTTGCTGAAATAAAACATACTGAGCTTGGTTTGGTCTGCTTCAGCGGCAGATGACAGGCACACAGGCACAGAAAGAAGGAAGAAGATGAAGTCTTAACACACCTGCAATCTACTACATTCAAGTGCCCAGCTATTTCAAGACACTGTTGTGTTTAAGAATCTTCATCAATCAGGTACCACAACGACAGTTGGCTGCAATAAATCTCCAACACGGTCTGTCTCTCACCATGACTCTACATTCTGTCAGATTTATGTTAGTCCATGCCTTGCTGTTACCTTCTTACTTGTATCGTTGTCCACCTCTTCCTCGCTTACCCTTCAGAATTGTTTCTCTATAATAGTGTTATATCTTTTAACCGAAATATGACACTTGCGTCTTTTATTTATTGCTTTCATCAACTCTCTTTTCATTCCTTTCTTCGAGAACCCCTGTATTTGATTGAAATACGACATTTTCTTCTGTATATCCACATCTCCAGGGCCTCTATTTGACTTTCTAATTGCTTGTTCATTGTCCAAGCCTCAGCGCTATATAGTAGCGTTGATTATATATAATATTTGATACAAGAGATAATACAAGAGAGATTAACAACGCATTGATAATTAGAATTATCAAATATTATACCGATTCCGCTTCCAATTCAAAAACAAAAATTCCAAATTCGACCTCGTCTCACAGCTGACGAAGCAGGTCAGACGAGGTCGAATTTTGAATTTTTGTTTTTGAATTGGAATCGGAATCGGTATAATATTTGATAATTCTAATTATCAATGCGTTGTTAACCTCTCTTGATGTTACTACTGATTTCATTATGTTGAAAACAGTGCTTCAGATCATCCACTCTTAATTCGACGCTGCGTGGTAAAGAACTGTTCTTTGTAACCGATTCAGACATGTCAACACAAGAAACAAGACTACAACCAGAAGAGAACTATGTACTTACTGGTTATGGCGGGAATCCATGCCCACAAAAGCATCACCAATGCACTCGGTGTAGATGTGGTTGGCCTGGTCCACTGCCAGCCTCATGGCGTCCTTGACCAGTCTTCGAAGACTTTTGGAAGCAGGTTGCGCTTCTCTCCTCCTTCGACTGGGAACTGCATCAGCGGCCATCACCAGTAGAACTAAAAGCCAAGCTTTCATCTGCAAGTGAAACAAAGAAACTCAGTTCTCAAGGCCCAGAGTGGGCATTGCTGGCAGATTCTGGTAAAGATTGCAATGACAAGATGTGCCGAGAAACAGAGCACGGAACCAAATGTTGCATGTCTCTGCAGGACGTTGTGATCAATGCCAACCCTAGATTTATTGTCTAGCCAAGTTTACGTTCAGTAGTTTGCCATAGATTTCTGAGTGAGTACTCAACGTTGAAGTACAACTGACTGGTGTAGAAACGATCACAATCCGGTCATCAGCGCAACGGAAGTTCAAACGCAAATCACTGCCAAGCAGACCGCCACAGAACTTAGAAGATAGGAAATATTAATACCGTCTGGAACAATCTCGTCTCGCTTCGCGACTATTTCTTGCCTACCCTGTCTGCGGAACAGAAAGATTTGTCTGGAATGTTTGGGTTCGTGTAAGCAGACCAACAAAACTGGACCAAAGCAACATTATTCACATTGACAGCGAAGTAAGGCTCTCTTTCCTCTCAAACGGAACCAGTAGAGCGTGCAAGACGGGTACTGCAATTTTACATGTTTGGAATGGCATTCTACACTGTGCATGTAGCCAGACTAGGATACAGCACCTACCGGACCCGCTGAGATCCGGCCTGGGTTGGCAGTGTGACCTCACTGGTGTTGTCAACAGTCAGACAGGTCACTGGAGTTGTCAACAGTCAGACAGGACACTGGTGTTGTCAGCAGTCAGACAGGACACTGGTGTTGTCAACAGTCAGACAGGTCACTGGTGTTGTCAACAGTCAGACAGGTCACTGGTGTTGTCAATAGTCAGACAGGACACTGGTGTTGTCAACAGTCAGACAGGTCACTGGTGTTGTCAACAGTCAGACAGGTCAGTGAAGGGCCCACTTACGCACCTTAACGCGCATTGGGAATAGCTTGCTAAACCCATATCTGTAGATACCAGTGGACACTGGGTGGGTTTTGTGGTCATTGCCATACTGCCCGCCTTCACTTCTCCAGACATTTCCTGGGACCCATGTTAGGTTGGATCCACCGGGGACCCATGTTAGGTTGGATCCACCCGAGAACCAAGGTCAGTTATTATTATCTGCTCTTATGTTGAATCTAACCCAAGACCGTTACATCCGTCCCACTGTGGGTTCGAACCCTCGCTACTACAAGATAAAGCACAAGAACAGAAGTTGGGGCTGTGACGAAGTACAGCCAGACATGTTGTGTTTGTAACGGACTAAAAAAAAGTTCGCCTCGGAAAGTGGATACTGGAATGTTCTGGTGGAGTGGCTATCGTCGCTTGAGAGAACAGAGATTGTGAACTTATTGTGCCGTTTCTGTCCAGGGTGTGCATGTGTGCGGGACAATAAACAGGTTGGCAGATCAGCTGCTGCTGTTCTTCTGGCTGTAGAGATACTTTATGATAAAGATGATGTGGTGAAGGCTCTCTAAGATCGCGTGGACTGCAGCTGAACAGACGGAGTGTCTTTATCTGGAAAGGCTGGCTCAAAATGGAGAGGGCAGATTGTCTGGGCGCTGGTCAAGGTGTAGAGGAAGAGTCACGCCGATTTTTAAATGAAATAGCTACTGGAAAAAATCAGCATGGGACCTCTTCAATGTCTTTCGAAGAAGGGTGGGGGGGGGGGGGGGGGGGGGTGTATGTATGTGAATGTCCCGGGTGAATGTCCCGAGTGAATGTCCCGAGTGAATGTCAATTGTTAAACTCAGTAATACCCGCAGCTCTCAATACCTCAACGTGTCTTCTTTTCTGCCCAGGACATTCTCAACATCATCATCATGTGCCACGCCCCTAAGCGAGGGTGGTAATATTTCGCCATCTTATAGATTCGTGGATCAACTCTGTGTTTCTTGTCTCGACTGTGCCATGTAGTCAAGCGATCTAGATATTTACTTCTCTGCCTTCCCCTTGTTCTGTTCCCTTCAATATTGCCCGTTGTCACCAACTTCTCCAGTTCATTTCTTTTTAAAACGTGCCCAACAAATCTTGACTGTCTAATTTCTCTAATCAGTTTAAGGTTTTTTAAACACGTTCTCTTGCTTTGAACTCAATTTTTGTTCCGTGCAAACCTGCTTTGCGTTTAGTACTGAATATGTTTTTACAATATGGTTCGGCGTAATCCATATCCCATCTGAATACAACATTACAGTAAACATAAATCTGAGGTGCTTATGGCAGCACAAGGCATAATACAACATTACAGTAAACAATAAGTCTGAGGTGCTTATGGCAGCACAAGATAGAATATATCATTAAAGTAAAACATAAATCTGAGGTGCTGATGGCAGCACAAAATATAACACAACATTACAGTAAAACATAAATCTGAGATGCTGATGGCGGCACAAGACAAAATATAAGACGAGAGAAAAGACGATCAGCAACAAATTGGCAAAGATATAGGTACAAGATAGAGAAGACAATTATCAATAAACTGGTAAAGATATAGGTACACGACAGAGAAGACAATTATCAATAAACTGGTAAAGATATAGGTACATGACAGAGAAGACAATTATCAATAAACTGGTAAAGATATAGGTACACGACAGAGAAGACAATTATCAATAAACTGGTAAAGATATAGGTACACGACAGAGAAGACAATTATCAATAAACTGGTAAAGATATAGGTACACGACAGAGAAGACAATTATCAATAAACTGGTAAAGATATAGGTACACAGACAGAGAAAGACAATTATCAATAAACTGGTAAAGATATAGGTACACGACAGAGAAGACAATTATCAATAAACTGGTAAAGATATAGGTACACGACAGAGAAGACAATTATCAATAAACTGGTAAAGATATAGGTACACGACAGAGAAGACAATTATCAATAAACTGGTAAAGATATAGGTACACGACAGAGAAGACAATTATCAATAAACTGGTAAAGATATAGGTACACGACAGAGAAGACAATTATCAATAAACTGGTAAAGATATAGGTACACGACAGAGAAGACAATTATCAATAAACTGGTAAAGATATAGGTACACGACAGAGAAGACAATTATCAATAAACTGGTAAAGATATAGGTACACGACAGAGAAGACAATTATCAATAACTGGTAAAGATATAGGTACACGACAGAGAAGACAATTATCAATAAACTGGTAAAGATATAGGTACACGACAGAGAAGACAATTATCAATAAACTGGTAAAGATTATAGGTACATGACAGAGAAGACAATTATCAATAAACTGGTAAAGATATAGGTACATGACAGAGAAGACAATTATCCAATAAACTGGTAAAGATATAGGTACACGACAGAGAAGACAATTATCAATAAACTGGTAAAGATATAGGTACACGACAGAGAAGACAATTATCAATAAACTGGTAAAGATATAGGTACATGACAGAGAAGACAATTATCAATAAACTGGTAAAGATATAGGTACATGACAGAGAAGACAATTATCAATAAACTGGTAAAGATATAGGTACACGACAGAGAAGACAATTATCAATAAACTGGTAAAGATATAGGTACACGACAGAGAAGACAATTATCAATAAACTGGTAAAGATATAGGTACACGACAGAGAAGACAATTATCAATAAACTGGTAAAGATATAGGTACACGACAGAGAAGACAATTATCAATAAACTGGTAAAGATATAGGTACACGACAGAGAAGACAATTATCAATAAACTGGTAAAGATATAGGTACACGACAGAGAAGACAATTATCAATAAACTGGTAAAGATGTAGGTACACGACAGAGAAGACAATTATCAATAAACTGGTAAAGATATAGGTACACGACAGAGAAGACAATTATCAATAAACTGGCAGTAATCACATACCATTACCACTTGGATCGTACGAAGGTTACAACGAAAGGAATCGTCCAGGTTTCAGCTTTATACGTACCAAGGTAAGCAAACATGCATACTTCTGCACCAAGTCCCTTAGAGAATGGCTGTAATATATGCCGCCCAGATTCGCCAATCTCTGACAGTAATATCACAGGCTCCTGTCAAAACTGATTGGACTTCATATGGGTCGCAGTAAGTGTCAACTTCACACCTGGCCTCGAATTACGACCTATAAGTGCCGCTAATTTAATACGTGTTGATGTTGTTGGCATTGCAACATATGCGCATTTCATCTATGCATTTTTAGACCGAATAAGATCAATATCAATATAGTCTTTTTCTGTCAGCTTTGACTTGATTGCTATGATATGAGGCGTCGGTCGTTCGGCAAGCAATGGCAAACTAATGAACTAAAATTGCCCAGAGAATCATAAACAGGCAAAACATGCTGGGCTTGATAGCAATGTCTGTAAAGTACAAACCTAACCATGGACTGATGCTTCCAGTGAACGGGCAGTCTCATTGATATCTGAATACGGTTGTTGCGTCCAATGTGTAAGACATTCATTCAGTAGCATGACCTTTGGAGAAACTCACTCCCATAACAACCCTCCGGAAAACTCGATCATAAGCCACATCCTGCACCCATCAACTCTTGGGTCTTCCTCTTCCTCTCTTCCCAAGCATATACCCCTCCATTATTGTTCTCTCCAAACTTTTGTGACGTTTCAAGTGAACAAAATATTTCAATTTTCTTTGTTTTATCGTCTTTAATAGCCAACCTTCTCCAATATTCAGCCCTTGAAGTATAGACGTATTTGTTCTCTTCTTTATCCAAGATATTCTTAGAACTCGCCTATAACATTTGTGTTCAAGGGCATTTATGAGCCGTTTAGCTTGATTAGTAAGTGTCCAAGTCTCACAGGTGTATGTTGCAATGGGAAAGATGCATGCTCTTAAAAATCTAATTTTTGTAGTTCTATCTGTCCCACCCCCATAATTTATTGAGTTGTTTTTGCCTTTGGAGAGCAATAGATATGCGTCTTTTAATTTACTTAATCGTGACACCATGTTGGTAATCAGTGACCCAAGATATTGGAAATTTTCCACCACCTCCAATTTTCCCTCATTAACATATACATGTATTTCTTTCTCCATAGTAGTTTTATTTGTATGCATTATCTTTGGTTTTGCTATGTTAAGATATAATTTGTGATTTTCACTATTCCTTTAGGTTGAGGTTATTAGGTTTTCTATACCACTCTGTGACCTAGGCGTTAGAGTCTTTCTCCCGTATATTCTCGTAATATTCTCGTATTCTCGTCCCGGGACATGCGGGAGTCGAGGGAAATGAACGAGCTGATAAATTGGCTGGCTCTGCACCCCCTGTAGATGGCCAGCCCATGGATCGTGGGGATGTTATTAACGCCCTTAAAGATATGGCGAGAACAGAGGATTTTGACGCCAGTGATTCCACATCGCTTTCCAGGATGAAAGACCTGGGAGTAAGAATCGGCACAGCCAGACGCGAGAGGTACATCGGGAAAACAAAGCGCCTCGTCAACCAACACAGAACTGGCACTATTAGCCACCGGACGCTGATGCATATGCTGGGGGGAGGATCTGAGCACCTATGGACATGTCCGGAGTGCAACGAAGATACCCCAACTGATAACTAACTAACTAATAATAATATTCTCGTAAGTAACGTAACTTGATCGAGAATCGTTAGTGGTTCTCGCCGCGTTGGTAACTTACGGGGTATGTGAGCCAGCCGCTCAGATTGAGGTTGAACATTTCTTGTTAATAACTTAATTTCTTTGAACATTTCGTAATCTCTTCCAGTCTTATGATATTGCTTTATTCTGGTACAACAATTTAGTATATATTGGTTTTTGTCCTTTCTTGTGCTCTTTCTTATTTCTAAAGTTAAAGATTTATACTTCACCCTGCTGTTATCGGATTCACCTCCTTTCTGTTTCAGTTCCCTTCGTTGTTTTATTAATTCTAATGTGTCTGGTGTCATCCATGGCTTACGTTGCTTATTCTTGATTGGAATTACATCTTTGACATTACATTTGTTATCAAGATATCTCTAGCTTGTACTGCCAATTCATCAGGTGTCAATTCCTCATGTATAGACATCAAGACCCCAAAACGATTCCTCAGGTCTACACTGTATGCATCTGGTATTTTTGTGAGATTGAAATGAAGTGGCCTTGGTTCTCCGTAAAGTCTTTTGAGTTTTACTTTCAGATCTGCTTCTAATAACTGATGATCTGTATCACAGTCTGCACTTCGTAAGGTTTTTGCTGATGTTATGCTTGATCGCTATCTTCCTTGTATTAAAATATAATCTATCTGGTTTTTGGTAGTACTGTCTGGGGACTGCCAAGTGAAGAGTCTTCTTGGGTGTTGTTTAAAAAGTGTGGTGGCTATTGTCAACTCATTTTCTGTGCAAAATTCAATTAATTTGTCACCTGCATCATTTATATTTCCAACTCCAGATTTTCCTAAAACTCGTCTCTCATTTTCAGCTCTTCCTGTACATACTTTTGCATTATAATCTCCTATTATTATTATGTAATTATGACCAATCTTATTTTATGTGTCTTGCAGTGTGCTGTAAAACATTTCAATTTCGTCCTCCTCTGTTGTTGAAGTAGGTGCATATCTGTATGATAGTTGTGTTTTTTTTGGATGACCTTTAAGTCTAATAGTCATCATTCTATCACTAACACGACCGGGTTATATTTTATTAAAGCTTTTGCAGTGGTTTCTTCTTCTTCTTCTTCTTCTTCGTTCATCCGGAGTTTTTTTCCCGGATGTGATTGCGTTGTGCCTGTTTACAGCAGAGCTGCGTTCTTGCGCCGTTAGGCCGACACATCCGACTTCTGCGGGCATTTGTTGACCGGGTTAATCTTCCCGGGTTGCAGTGGTTTTATCTAAACAAAATGCCACTCCGCTCTGGCGTCCGACATCTCTACCAGAATAAATGAAAAGCCTTCTATTTTCATTTGTAAAATGCCCCTTGCCTCTCTAGCGATGTTCACAAATTCCTAAAATTTGAATATTTAAGTTCTCAATCTCATCACATACTACTTTAAGCTTCCCCTCATACAGACTTCTCACATTCCACGTGCCTATTCTCACTCTGTTTCTTAGTTTGACACAGGGGATTTCCTTGGTAACACAGTCGGGATTAACTCCGTCATCACGATTACTAGTACTGGCCCCTGTGTCACTCTCTTCCCCAGTGTTATCTGATCTGCCTGGCCTAGGGGTCTCGCCACCAGATCATTTTCATATTATGTTTTCTTTCATGGTTGTTATGGTTTCTTGGCAAGTTTTGCAGAAGGTAGTTTGCCGTTGCTTCCCTTCTGGGCAGTGACTGAACTAGTTGGTGGCCATAGCCATTGTCTCTACTGATGAGATCATCTGCCTTTCGCCGCAGAGTGCAGACCATAACCAACAACAATCTTTCGGCTGCTCTCACACTCCATCCACCACCTGCTCACATGGCTTCACGTAACCCTGATGGTGGGAGGGGGACTAAACGGGTACTCTACCTTGCCCACAAGTGTCCCGTAGACAAACGGAGGAAAGAAAGCATCTTACATCTCCTTTGATAGTGGATACCCCTACCCGACTAACCGAAATGTATAGGGCACCTCATTCATATCTAACTAAGGTTGATGCATCTAATGAGTAGAAAGTCTCATTCATTTCGTACTAAGCGATTGATGCATCCAATGAGCAGAAAGCCTCACTCATATCGTACTACGCGATGCGTCCAATGAACGGGAAGCCAGGTGTTCCTGTTATCGGAATCTATTCTCCTGTTTGCTGAAGTAGTCACATTTCAGGATGATTGCTTACACTGTATCTCGACTATTTAAGGCCAGAAGCGTATTCCATGCAAATAATTCATTCAGTCTATCAGTATCAACACTGTCTTCCTCCCTACCACAGGGAGCTGCCCAATCTGAGGTTTTGGCATTGTCTGTGTCAGAGGCCCACACCGACCATTAAAAGCTTTCATTCAATGCACCCATCTAAACTGACCACAGAAAGCTTTCATCTAAACTGACCATAGACAACGTCCAACAATACTGACCACTGAATGCTTTCATCAACACTGATCACTTTCACTGACCATTTCCATCCACTCTGACTACTGACCACTTCCATCCACACTGACCACTGAATGCTTTCATTCACACTGATCACTTCCACCAACTCTAATGTTTCAGCTTCTTGAACTAAACGTAAGTCCATTCCTCCTTAGTTGGATCGCTGCAGCCCTCTACCAACGGAAAGTAGTTTTTAGATGTGGCAGTTGGACTTCGGAACCAACAACAATATATCCTGGCCTACCACAGGGATCGCCATTATCTCCGGTACTGTTCAACGCCTACACAGTGAGAATCACCAGTGAGCAGATCACTGGACCTGGCAGGACATTGTCGTATGCCGATGATGTTTTAGTGTATCGTCAGGGTAAGGATAGAGAGGAGGTTGCTGTGGAACTACAAAACGAACTCAATCGCATAAGTACTTGGTGTGATGAAGCTGGGGCAATGGTCAACCCAACAAAGGCAACAGTGACTTGGTTCTCGTTGAATAATCATATTGTCAACAATCCAACACCAACTGTAATGCTGTGTTCAGAGACGGTGGAAAGAACGCAGGCAATGAATTACCTGGGAATACGGTTTGATCGAAGCCTTGCTTATAATGTGCACATAGACCAGGTGATAACAAAGGCCAAGCGGGGTTTGGCAGCGATGCGGGTGATGGCGGCAGCAAACTGTGAGCAGCGCCATCTATGTCTTCTGTACGAGGGGCTGGTCATGTCTGTTTTGGAGTATGCAATGGCAATCCTGACTCTCAGCCATACGCAGATAGAAAGGATGGAAAGGATACAGAATGAAGCAATGCGCATTATTCTTGGGATGTACAAGAGATACAGCATGCAGGGCGATGCGCTACCTTCTTGATTTTCCAACCATTGAAGAGAGAATACAAGTTTGCAGGGCACGCGCCTACCTCAAATTTAAAGCAAAAACACAACATCCACTGCATAGCGAAATTAGGAAGGTGAAGGGCAGCAGGTTAAAAAGAGGACGGTCCCTGGATGGTCAAGCCAAGACATTCTTTAAAAGGGTGTTC